>JBBDGP010004018.1:0-402652 GCA_037952835.1 Lithobates septentrionalis
AGCCACTGTGCCCATCAAACGCAGCCACTGTACCATCAAATGCAGCCACTGTACCCATAAATTGCCACCACTGTGCCCATTAAACACAGCCACTGTGCCCATCAAACACAGCCACTGTACCATCAAACGCAGCCACTGTACCCATAAATTGCCACCACTGTGCCCATTAAACGCTGACACTGTGCCCATCAAATGCAGCCACTGTACCCCATCAATTGCAGCCACTGTGCCCGTTAAACGCTGCCACTGTACCATCAAACGCAGCCACTGTACCATCAAACGCAGCCACTGTACCCATAAATTGCCACCACTGTGCCCATTAAACACTTTTAACACTTTTAACTGTAATTTGCTTATATATATATATATATATATATAAGCCCTATGTGCTTTTATATGTGTCTTATCTATATATAATGCACTATTTAAATGTGCTTTAAAATGCATGGTTTTCCATTTTATGAACAAGAAAATAATGACGTTATGCTGTTGGGCTGGTATAATAATGCTATGGGGCTGGTATGACATTTTTTCCAGGGCTGGTTTTTATTCCCAGTCCGGCCCTGGCGATTGCCCGTTAACCGGGCCGGACCGTGGATCTGTGTGTGTAAACACACAGATCCACGTCCTGTCAGTTGAGAGGAGAGCGATCTGTGTTCCCAGTACAGAGGAACACTGATCGGTCTCCTCCCCTTGTACGTCCCCGCCCCCTACAGTTAGAAGCATTCCCTAGGAAACACATTTAACCCCTCCCCACCCCCTAGTGGTTAACCCCTCCACTGCCTGTCACATTTACACAGTAATCAATGCAATTTTCTAGCATTGATCGCTGTATAAATGTGAATGGTCCCAAAAATGTGTCAAAAGTGTCCGATGTGTCTGCCATAATGTCGCAGTCATGAAAAAAATCGCGATCGCCGCTATTACTAGTAAAAAAATTAAATAAATAATAATAAAAAAAAATGCCATAAATCTATCCCGTATTTTGTAGACGATTTAACTTTTGCGCAAACCAATCAATATACGCTTATTGCGATTTTTTTACCAAAAATATGTAGAAGAATACGTATCAGCCTAAACTGAGGAAAAACTTTGTTTTTTTAAAAAAAAATTTGTGGTGAAAAAAGGACGTCAACTTTGTTTGGGTACAACGTCGCCCAACCGCACAATTGTCGTTTAAATTGTGACAGCGCTGAAAACTAAAAATTGGTCTGGGAAGGAAGGGGGTGAAAATGCCCTGTATTGAACCGGTTAAAAAATTTATTTTCGTAAAATTTGTTAAATGGTTTTTCATTAATTTTTCATTTTTCAGATCATTCGTAATGATCAAAATTTATTATTTCTAATAAATTCAGAAAAAAAATCGAATTCGGTACATTCCATTCGTATAGATGCGGTATTCGTCATTTCAAAAATTCATAAATTCTGATAAATTTGTATTCATTACATTCACTAGCAGAGGCAGCCAAATTTGAAAGGAAATACCAATACCTTAAAATTTTAATAGTTTATATAGTTTTTATTATTACTACCCCAGGCTCTCAGGAGAAACGGACGGGCGACCAAAACCGAAAGTGAAAGGAGAGTGAGGTGAGAGGTGATTGGCGGCTCCTCCCTATTCCTTCATGAACATTCCTTCTATCTACACAGACTATTTACAAATATCACTCCATCGCTGTGTTACTGGCCGGCTGGGTCACTGTTTCTACACACCACAGCTCCCATTGTGTCACTGTACTAAACTCCCTCAATCTAATTATATTACTCCACCGCTGTGTTACTGGCTGGCTGGATCACTGCCTCATTACAACACAGCTCATACTGTGTCATACTGTGTCATACTGTGTCATACTGTGTCATACTGTGTCAGAGTACGAAATTATATCAAGTTAAGCCATATTATTAACTTTACTATTCCACCGCTGTGTTACTGGCAGGCTGGATCACTGCCTCATTATACCATAGCTCCCACTGTGTCACTGTATGCAATTTAACTATACCATTAACCATACCATCTCACCGCTGTGTTACTGGCTGCTGGGTAGGGTTGCCACCTGTCCGGGATTCACCCGGACAGTACGGGTTTTGAAACATGTGTCCGGGTCTCTGGCCGCCTCAGACCCGGGCACATTATTCAGACCCGTCTGTGGCTCCCTGTGCGGCGTGCCTTGCCTACACAGGCAGCCCTCTAACTTCCCCGGCGAATCATAGTAATGGAATTCCCGCAGCTTGTGCGGGGTATCTTAGTTCCAGCATGGCACACCGTCCGTGAGCTCCACTTTTCATGACAGGACAGACCCGACATCTCTCCCCGCTGTCCCCAGCTGCAGGACACAGACACAGTGCAGAGAGAGTGCTGTGGAGTGAACCCGCCCCTCCTCCTCCTGCTGTGTTGTTTTCCTGTGTACACAGAGGAGGAGGAGGGGAGGAGGGGAAAGCTCTCCACGCTGCCGACAATGCTGCTGGACTGAGATCATCTATCAACAAATCCACAGTGAGTCTTCCAGAGGATGGGGGGCATGAACAAGAGGGTGAGGGGGAACTAGCCTACAGTTCACTTTGAGTAATTTGTGTGTGTGTGGGGGGGGTATCTTCTAGGGGGCACTTTAGTACCTGTGCTACAAGGGGGCTTGGATATGAAATCCAGACCTCTTAGCACATATCCTCTCCCCCAATATTAAAGAGATGATGTCTGCCACAGAGGGGGTGGCCCTTGGCACCCCACAGGAGATGTGGAAAATTGCTCCAGGTGCCCATACAAGTGCCCCCCTTCCAAGCAAGTTAGTGGAGCAAAGTGTGGATTCCAGGTCACAGGGCAGGTTCACACTATGAAAACACAGGAACGCGCTGTGCATTCTGTGCGATTCATATGTGACCCGAGTGCAATTTCAGCCCAGTTGTGTCTGCATTCTCTGACCATCTCCTGTACCATGTCCGCACACTCTATGACCATCTCCTGTACCATGTCCGCACACTCTATGACCATCTCATGTATCATGTCTTCAGTCTCTGACCATCTCCTGTACCATGTCCGCACACTCTATGACTATCTCCTGTATCATGTCTGTAGTCTATGACCATCTGATGTATCATGTCTGCAGTCTCTGACCATTTCCTGTATCATGTCCACATACTCTGATCATCTCCTGTATTATGTCCGCAGTCTCTGACCATCTCCTGTACTATGTCTGCAGTCTCTGACCATCTCCTGTACTATGTCTGCAGTCTCTGACCATCTCCTGTATTATGTCTGCAGTCTCTGACCATCTCCTGTACTATGTCTGCAGTCTCTGACCATCTCCTGTATTATGTCTGCAGTCTCTGACCATCTCCTGTACTATGTCTGCAGTCTCTGGCCATCTTTTGTACGATGTCCGCACACTCTCTGATCATCTCCTGTATCATGTCTTCAATTTCTTAACATCTCCTGTACTATGTCTGCAGTCTCTGATCATCTCCTGTAGTATGTCTGCAGTCTCTGACCATCTCCTGTACTATGTCTGCAGTCTCTGACCATCTCCTGTATTATGTCTGCAGTCTCTGACCATCTTTTGTATCATGTCTGTAGCCTCTGATCATCTCTTGTATTATGGCGGCACAGTCTCGTAGTGTAATATAGGCTGAAACGAGAGCCACCAAGCTGGAGCCCAGAGAGGACCATCTGACTGAGCCCTGCACGGAGCACCTGAGTGGTGGTCAGTGACAGCGTAGCAAGGCCAGTCTAAGGGGGGATCACTAATGTAGGGGGCAGTGAATGCAGTAAGGTAAAGGGGCACTGATATAAAGGTTACCCCTTATATCAGTAACCCCCCCACCTTACCTTAGTGCATTCACTCTGTGGAAGGTGCTCTATGGTGACCAGAGTCCCCCCCCCCACATTAGAGTTTCATTTTTAATGCAAGTTTGAACTCTGTGGACAATTACATAAACAGGAACTCTGATGTAAAGGTGAATGCAGTGGACTCTGATATAAGGTGATCTCGTCACCAGAGCCCCCCCTTACATCAGAGTTCCCCCATACATACAGTCCTTACCGATCCCCCTCCCCACCATATCTATCTATCTATCACACACACCAGGAGACCACCCCCCAATATTACACTGGGAGGCTTCCCACCAAACATTACACACTACATATACACTATATTGTACATTACGCACGCCTGCACTATACTGTATGCAATTGTCTACACCCACTGTTCACTGCTGCGCGTGCCGCATTACTACTCCCCTAGGGCACACAGAGGTGTCCCGGGTATTTTACAATCTCATAGTGTATGCTACAAAAAAAATGCCAAGCCCCGCTGAAGTGTTCGGGTTTGGCTCGAAGAAAAGGTGGCAACCCTACTGCTGGGTCACTGCCACATTACATCACAGTCCCCACTGTGTCAGTGTATGAAATTATTTTCAATTTAACCACACCATTCCACCGCTGTGCTATTGGCTGGCTGGATCACTGCTTCACTACATCACAGTTCCCACGGTATCACTGTACAAAATCCCTTTTATTTAATTACACCATTCTACTGCTGTGTTACTGGCCAGTCGGGTCACCGCTTTATTACACCACAGCTCCCACTGGGTTATTGCACGAGGATGACAACTCGCAGACAAGTAGCCGCGCAGCCAACAGCAGGGAGAGGAAGGAAATCAATGGACGGCATTAAGGCTTTCATGTCCCCCCGCACACCTGAGCTAACTGGACGGCTGGATATTAAAAAACGGAGCGGAGCCACCATAACTGACGATGTGGAGAAAACAGAGTGTGAGTCTGGGATAAAGCGGGCGGATGTACAGCCGAAAGGGGACAGTATCGTCGTGAACGGTAAGAGACCTCCTACAGTGGGAAGAGGGAGGAGGACCCCGGAGCAGAGCCCCCCCGGTAGTGGTGGTGGGTGCCCCCAGGTAAAAGGGGCTAAAAATATAGGCCAGTTAGTTCCTGGTAATGGACATTTAGAAACGGCCATACAAAGTAAATCAACGGGAAGCCGGGGTACAGTGACACAGGGGGAGGATAATAGACAGACTCAAGAAGAGTCTGAGACCACAGATATGGGGAGGATGAGAGCAAGAGAAGGAGAGGACCCAACCCCCAACATGGACCGAAGTAATAGTCAGGAACACCCAAATACAACAGGAGGGGGTATGGGAAGATGTGGGTCACCGCAGAGACATGTCATGGACTGTGACCAAGAGAGCCTCCAAAACGGTGAAGGGAACCCACAAGGATGGACTGGACAAAGTGTAGACCCAGAAAGGGATATCTGGGGTCTGTTGAAGGCCCTTCCCACTAAAAGTGATATTCAGCAATTAACCACTTGCCGACCGCCTCACGCCTATATACGTGAGCAGAGCGGCACGGGCAGGCAAAATCACGTACCTGGTACGTGATTGCCTTCCCGCGGGCGGGGGGTCCGATCGGACCCCCCCCCCGGTGCCAGCTGCGGTCGGCATTTGGCTGGGAGCATTGAGAGACGAGGGGGAGGCCATCAGATCGTGGCCCCCCCTCGCGATCGCTCCCAGCCAATGAGAAACATCCCCTGCCTCTGTATAGTACACAGAGGCAGAGGATGTGATGTCATCTCTCCTCGGCTGGCCAGTTTCCGTTCCAGCGCCGAGGGGAGATGACATGTAAGTGCACCAAACACACACACACACAGTAGAACATGCCAGGCATACATTACACCCCCGATCCCCCCCCCCGATCCCCCCCCCAATCACCCCCCCCCCTGTCACAAACTGACACCAAGCAGGTTTTTTTTTTTTTTTTTTTTTCCTGATTACTGCATAGTGTCAGTTTGTGACAGTTAGCAGTGTTAGCACAGTTACTGTTACCCCCCTGTAGGTCTAGGGTACCCCCCTTACCCCCCCTAATAAAGTTTTAACCCCTTGATCACCCCCCCTCACCAGTGTCGCTAAGCGATCATTTTTCTGATCGCTGTATTAGTGTCGCTGGTGACGCTAGTTAGTGAGGTAAATATTTAGGTTCGCCGTCAGTGTTTTATAGCGGCAGGGACCCCCATATACTACCGAATATATGTTTTAACCCCTTGATTGCCCCCTAGTTAACCCTTTCACCACTGATCACCATATAAACGTTACTGGTGACGCTGGTTAGTTCGTTTATTTTTTATAGTGTCAGGGCACCCGCCGTTTATTACCGAATAAAGGTTTAGCCCCCTGTAGGTCTAGGGTACCCCCCTTACCCCCCCTAATAAAGTTTTAACCCCTTGATCACCCCCTGTCGCCAGTGTCGCTAAGCGATCATTTTTCTGATCGCTGTATTAGTGTCGCTGGTGACGCTAGTTAGGGACGTAAATATTTAGGTTCGCCGTCAGTGTTTTATAGCGACAGGGACCCCCATATACTATCTAATAAATGTTTTAACCCCTTGATGGCCCCCTAGTTAACCCTTTCACCACTGATCACCGTATAACCGTTACGGGTGACGCTGGTTAGTTTGTTTATTTTTTATAGTGTCAGGGCACCCGCCGTTTATTACCGAAAAAAGGTTTAGCCCCCTGATCGCCCGGCGGTGATATGCGTCGCCCTAGGCAGCGTCAGATTAGCGCCAGTACCGCGAACACCCACGCACGCACCGTACACGCACCGTACACCTCCCTTAGTGGTATAGTATCTGAACGCATCAATATCTGATCCGATCAGATCTATACTGGCGTCCCCAGCAGTTTAGGGTTCCCAAAAACGCAGTGTTAGCGGGATCAGCCCAGATACCTGCTAGCACCTGCGTTTTGCCCCTCCGCCCGGCCCAGCCCAGTCCAGCCCACCCAAGTGCAGTATCGATCGATCACTGTCACTTTTTTTTGTAGCGTTTTGGTGAACTGGCAAGCACCAGCGCCCTAGTACACCCCGGTCGTAGTCAAACCAGCACTGCAGTAACACTTGGTGACGTGGCGAGTCCCATAAGTGCAGTTCAAGCTGGTGAGGTGGCAAGCACAAGTAGTGTCCCGCTGCCACCAAAAAGACAAACACAGGCCCGTCGTGCCCATAGTGCCCTTCCTGCTGCATTCGCCAATCCTAATTGGGAACCCACCGCTTCTGCAGCGCCCATACTTCCCCCATTCACATCCCCAACCAAATGCAGTCGGCTGCATGAGAAGCATTTTCTTTATGTCCTCCCGAGTACCCCTACCCAACGAACCCCCCCCCCCCCACCCAAAAAAAGATGTTGTGTCTGCAGCAAGCACGGATATAGGCGTGACACCCGCTATTATTGTCCCTCCTGTCCTGACAATCCTGGTCTTTGCATTGGTGAATGTTTTGAACGCTACCATTCACTAGTTGAGTATTAGCGTAGGGTACAGCATTCCACAGACTAGGACACACTTTCACAGGGTCTCCCAAGATGCCATCGCATTTTGAGAGACCCGAACCTGGAACCGGTAACAGTTATAAAAGTTACAGTTACAAAAAAAAGTGTAAAAAAAAAAAAAACACAAACAAAAATAAAAAAAAATAGTTGTCGTTTTATTGTTCTCTCTCTCTATTCTCTCTCTATTGTTCTGCTCTTTTTTACTGTATTCTATTCTGCAATGTTTTATTGTTATTATGTTTTATCATGTTTGCTTTTCAGGTATGCAATTTTTTATACTTTACTGTTTACTGTGCTTTATTGTTAACCATTTTTTTGTCTTCAGGTACGCCATTCACGACTTTGAGTGGTTATACCAGAATGATGCCTGCAGGTTTAGGTATCATCTTGGTATCATTCTTTTTAGCTAATTAGCCTCTAGACTGCTTTTACAAGCAGTGGGAGGGAATGCCCCCCCCCCACCGTCTTCCGTGTTTTTCTCTGGCTCTCCTGTCTCAACAGGGAACCTGAGAATGCAGCCGGTGATTCAGCCAGCTAACCATAGAGCTGATCACAGACCAGAGTGGCTCCAAACATCTCTATGGCCTAAGAAACCGGAAGCTACGAGCATTTTATGACTTAGATTTCGCCGGATGTAAACAGCGCCATTGGGAAATTGGGGAAGCATTTTATCACACCGATCTTGGTGTGGTCAGATGCTTTGAGGGCAGAGGAGAGATCTAGGGTCTAATAGACCCCAATTTTTTCAAAAAAGAGTACCTGTCACTACCTATTGCTATCATAGGGGATATTTACATTCCCTGAGATAACAATAAAAATGATTTATAAAAAATAAA
This sequence comes from Lithobates septentrionalis, assembly GCA_037952835.1. NCBI lineage: Eukaryota > Metazoa > Chordata > Amphibia > Anura > Ranidae > Lithobates > Lithobates septentrionalis. The sequence goes on from JBBDGP010004018.1 coordinate 8,170, forward strand.
AATGAAAGGAACAGTTTAAAAATAAGATAAAAAAGCAAAAAAATAATAAAGAAAAAAATAAATAAATAAAAAGCACCCCTGTCCCCCCTGCTCTCGCGCTAAGGCGAACGCAAGCGGCGGTCTGGCGTCAAATGTAAACAGCAATTGCACCATGCATGTGAGGTATCACCGCGAAGGTCAGATCGAGGGCAGTAATTTTAGCAGTAGACCTCCTCTGTAAATCTAAAGTGGTAACCTGTAAAGGCTTTTAAAGGCTTTTAAAAATGTATTAATTTTGTTGCCACTGCACGTTTGTGCGCAATTTTAAAGCATGTCATGTTTGGTATCCATGTACTCGGCCTAAGATCATCTTTTTTATTTCATCAAACATTTGGGCAATATAGTGTGTTTTAGTGCATTAAAATTTAAAAAAGTGTGTTTTTTCCCCAAAAAATGCGTTTGAAAATCGCTGCGCAAATACTGTGTGAAAAAAAAAAAATGAAACACCCACCATTTTAATCTGTAGGGCATTTGCTTTAAAATAATATATAATGTTTGGGGGTTCAAAGTAATTTTCTTGCAAAAAAAAATAATTTTTTCATGTAATCAAAAAGTGTCAGAAAGGGCTTTGTCTTCAAGTGGTTAGAAGAGTGGGTGATGTGTGACATAAGCTTCTAAATGTTGTGCATAAAATGCCAGGACAGTTCAAACCCCCCCCAAATGACCCCATTTTGGAAAGTAGACACCCCAAGCTATTTGCTGAGAGGCATGTCGAGTCCATGGAATATTTTATATTGTGACACAAGTAGCGGGAAAGAGACACATTTTTTTTTTTTTTTTTTTTTTTTTGCACAAAGTTGTCACTAAATGTTATATTGCTCAAACATGCCATGGGAATATGTGAAATTACACCCCAAAATAAATTCTGTTGCTTCTCCTGAGTACGGGGATACCACATGTGTGGGACTTTTTGGGAGCCTAGCCGCGCACGGGACCCCGAAAACCAAGCACCGCCTTTAGGCTTTCTAAGGCCGTAAATTTTTGATTTCACTCTTCACTGCCTATCACAGTTTCGGAGGCCATGGAATGCCCAGGTGGCACAAACCCCCCCCCCCCCCAAATGACCCCATTTTGGAAAGTAGACACCCCAAGCTATTTGCTGAGAGGTATAGTGAGTATTTTGCAGACCTCACTTTTTGTCACAAAGTTTTGAAAATTGAAAAAAGAAAAAAAAAAATTTTTTTCTGGTCTTTCTTCATTTTCAAAAACAAATGAGAGCTGCAAAATACTCACCATGCCTCTCAGCAAATAGCTTGGGGTGTCTACTTTCCAAAATGGGGTCATTTGGGGGGGGGGTTTGTGCCATCTTGGCATTTTATGGCCTTCAAAACTGTGATAGGTAGTGAGGAGTAAAATCAAAAATGTATGCCCTTAGAAATCCTGAAGGTGGTGCTGGGTTTTCGGGGCCCCGTACGCGGCTAGGCTCCCAAAAAGTCCCACACATGTGGTATCCCCGTACTCAGGAGAAGCAGCTGAATGTATTTTGGGGTGCAATTCCACATATGCCCATGGCCTGTGTGAGCAATATATCATTTAGTGACAACTTTTTGTAAATTTTTTTTTTTTTTTTTTTTTTGTCATTATTCAATCACTTGGGACAAAAAAAATAAATATTCAATGGGCTCAACATGCCTCTCAGCAATTTCCTTGGGGTGTCTACTTTCCAAAATGGGGTCATTTGGGGGGGTTTTGTACTGCCCTGCCATTTTAGCACCTCAAGAAATGACAGTCATAAACTAAAAGCTGTGTAAATTCCAGAAAATGTACCCTAGTTTGTAGACGCTATAACTTTTGCGCAAACCAATAAATATACGCTTATTGACATTTTTTTTACCAAAGACATGTGGCCGAATACATTTTGGCCTAAATGTATGACTAAAATTTAGTTTATTGGATTTTTTTTATAACAAAAAGTAGAAAATATCATTTTTTTTCAAAATTTTCAGTCTTTTTCCGTTTATAGCGCAAAAAATAAAAATGGCAGAGGTGATCAAATACCATCAAAAGAAAGCTCTATTTGTGGGAAGAAAAGGACGCAAATTTCGTTTGGGTACAGCATTGCATGACCGCGCAATTAGCAGTTAAAGCGACGCAGTGCCGAATTGTAAAAAGTGCTCTGGTCAGGAAGGGGGTAAATCCTTCCGGGGCTGAAGTGGTTAATAAATGCAGTTGAACAGTCTTGTATGCAAGCAGTAGCAAGCGTAAAAGAGGACGTCAGGGACCTGGAATACAGAGTAGAGGGGATGGAAAAAGAACAAGAAGTCATTATACAAGCTGTGACGGAAACTCAAGAATCCATGAAAAAATATAAAGAAACTTTAAACGCATACAGGGACCAGCTGGATGAATATGAGAATAGGGATAAACGCCAAAATATACGTATAAAGGGACTGAAAGAGTCAATCACAGCGACAGAACTAGCCCCAGTGGCACAAAAAATGTTTGGACAGATTTTAGGAGACCAAGCCCCTAATGTTATAGAAATAGACCGGATACACCGGGCCCACTCCAAAAGCACAAAAACTGACGTACCCAGAGATGTAATATGTAAAGTGCACAAATATGCAGTGAAAGAGAGTATAATGAAGATGGCACGTGATAACCCTAGGATTACATTTGAAGGTTCAAACATAGCTCTGTATCCAGATATATCGAAAAGGACTCTCTTTAAACGTGGGGCGGTTCGCCCATTGCTGGAAATTTTACGGAAGGCGGAGATCAAGTATAGGTGGGGGTTCCCTTTCAGTCTAACAGCTTCCAGGAATGGAAGAACCGCAACATTGCGAACGAAGGATGATCTAAAAGTATTTGTGGAAAAATTAGATCTCCCGATGGTGGACTTTGTGGACTGGAGAATAAGTTGTCTAGGGCCCCCCCTACAACGAGCAGAGAAATGGCAAGAAGTACCAGCAAAGGTTAATAGGGGAATAGCCCAGAGAAGGAGTAAAGGACAATTTTTTTTTTCTTTTTTTTTTTTTCTTTTTTGTCCTTCCCACTCAGGAGGGGGTTAATAGAGTAATACCGGGGAGAGGGGGGGGATTGGAAGGGAAGGTGTAGTGGGGAATGTGTACCTTAGGTAGGTCAATAGGTCATCCCCAATGGAAGGGGAGAATAATCCTGCGGAAGGCAGGGAAGGGTGGTGGCAGGCGCACAGGAGATGTGGGTGTGCGCAAGCTAAATACCCGATTTTTAGAAATACCCCTAATGGAAGGTTTGTGGTATGGGAGGACAGGATGTAAGTATGTAAGGTATATATTTATGATACACGAGTGGTATATTTTTTGTTTTTCTTGGGTTTTTTGTCTGGAAGTAATGAATGATGGGGAGGGGGGGGTAGAAGGGGGGGTGGGATTGGCAGAGGAGAAGATAGAGAACAAGGGCAAGGGGCTGGGTGTTCTAAAAATGAAATGAAATGACAGCCATTTTGAAAATTTTGTCATATAATGTGAGGGGTTTGAATTCCTCAATTAAAAGAGGGCGCTTATGGGTTGAGCTGCAACATTGGGGAGCTGATGTTGTTTTCCTGCAGGAGACCCATTTCAAGAGCAGCTCAATTCCAAGCTTACCCCAGAATATACTGAATCAATGGTATCATGCAGTATCCCCAATAGCGAGGGCAAGAGGGGTCACAATTGCGTTCAAAAAATCATGCCCATGGACTACGGAGACCCTGCAAAGTGACCCAGAAGGTCGGTACTTGTTTGTAAAGGGCACGCTACAGGGGAGACGATATACCTTTGCTTCAATATATTCACCCAATGTTGGGACAGCTAACTTTCTGGTTAAAGTATTTAGAAAACTGGAAGAATTTAAGGAAGGGTGTGTAGTAGTAGGAGGAGATTTTAATATGGTGTTAGAGCCGAGTATAGATACCTCTGCGGGTAGAACTGCTGTGTCTTTTAAAGCCATAAAGCGGGTTAAACAAATTTTACGCTCTCAACACCTAGTGGATACTTGGAGAGCTTTACATCCAGGTATCAGGGATTATAGCTATTACTCTAAAATACACGATATGTATTCACGGCTAGACCTCTTTTTGGTGGATCAATTCTACTTGGGGAATGTCAGCACAAGTACAATTGAACCAATAACTATGTCTGACCATGCTCCAATAATTTTGACCCTTCAACCAACTCAAATGACTCGGGCGGAACGAACTTGGCGTCTGAACGAGTCATTGTTGGATAAAGAAGACATAGCGGAGAAATTAAGGGTTAGGCTAAAGGAGTATTTCGAAATAAATAAAACGGAAGGAGTGTCAGATCAAGTGGTGTGGGAAGCACACAAAGCGGTTGTGAGGGGGGACTTAATTGCCATTGGCACATATATGAAAAAGGAAAGCAAAAGGGAAATGGACGAATTACTAGAGAAGATCAGAACCCTAGAGATAAAGCATAAGGAAAATCTCGATCCAGTGGATGGTAGATGTCTGGAGAGTGTACGGGCAGAGCTTGCGCAATATTTAGAATATAAAGCAAAGAACAAAATTAGGTTTTTCGCAAATAGAGCATATGAACAAGGAAATAAATGCGGTAAGCTACTGGCAAAACAACTTAAAAAACAACAGGACTCCAGACACGTGCACAGCTTACTAGTTCAGGGTAGGAAAATAATAGACACAAAGGCGATAGCAAAAGAATTTAGTAAATTTTATGAGGTACTATATAACATCTCCAAAACAGAACCATCTGAAGAAGGGGAAAGCGAGGAACAAAGGAGAGATAAGATCAAGGATTACATTGAGAACGCAGACATGCCCATACTAAATAGAGAAACCTCCGAGATTATGGAACGCCCAATCACGGTGGAAGAGTTGAGCAGAGTGATAGCAGCCCTACCCCCAGGGAAAAGCCCGGGCCCGGATGGGCTGACAAACATATATTACAAGAAATTTCTCCCAATTTTGGTAAGGCCACTTTGTGACTATTTCAACTCTATGGGTGCTGGAAATCCACTCTCCTCAGAAGCATCACTGGCGTACATAACGGTTTTGCCAAAAGAGGGAAAAGATCCCCAGGTATGTGCCAATTACAGGCCAATCTCTCTGCTGAACTCAGACACCAAGATACTGGCAAAAATTCTGGCCCTGAGACTACAGGAAGATGTAGGAGATTTAGTGCACCCAGATCAAGCAGGGTTTGTAAAGGGGCGAGAAGCAAGAGATAACACCACCCGCGCACTCCATATACTGCATTGGATGCAATATGGCCCAGGTGAAGCCCCAGGAATCACTCTGTCGATGGATGCGGAGAAAGCCTTCGACAGAGTGAACTGGGGCTTTATGAGAGAAGTACTGGGGAGGATAGGACTGGGGGAGAGAATGCTGGGATGGATTATGGCACTATACACAAAACCAAGAGCAAGAATTAAGGTAAATGGGACAGTATCTGAATGCTTTAACATACAAAACGGTACCAGGCAGGGGTGCCCACTGTCCCCATTGATATTTGCAATAGTAATGGAACCCTTTTTGCGTAGAATCAGAAAGAACAAGGAGATAGTGGGGATGCACATAGGCCATACGGAACATAAAGTAGCAGCATATGCGGACGATTTATTATTTTTTATGTCCACTCCCCAGACATCTATAGCCGCATTGATGGTAGAAGTACAGAAATTTGGAAGGGTGTCTGGCTTTAAGATTAATTTCGAGAAATCAGTCATCCTTCCCAGTCACGTCCCAGCAGAGATGGAGAGAACACTGAAGGAGAAATACCCATTTATATGGAACAGGGAGTCGCTGACATACCTGGGGGTACAGATAAGCGCAGACTATGAACTATTGTTGGAGCAGAATTATGGCTCATTAGTGAAAGAAATAACAGAAGAATTAAAGAAATGGAAGGGGAAATATCTGACCTGGTTCGGAAGAATCAGTGCCATAAAAATGAGTATACTGCCCAGAATAGTTTATGTGCTGCGTACAGTGCCAATCAGGTTGCCGGCGAGTCTCCTTAAACAAATGCGTCGGCTATTAATGGCCTTTATATGGAACGATAAAAGGCCTAGATTGGCGTACGACATTTTAAGAAGGAGTAGAGCGGAGGGTGGCCTAGGACTCCCGGATATAACATCCTATTATAAGGCCATGGCACTAGTTAGAATAATAGACTGGTGCCATGACCTAGATAGAAAACCATGGGTACAGGCAGAAATGATGATGGCGGGGAGAAACCTGGCAGGAGCACCATGGATCCAAGGGTCACTGAGAGGGCTGTCACAATGGACATCACCAATAACCCTGAATACATTAGAAGTATGGGATAGAATGAATAAAGAGGGCAGGTATGCCCCACAGACCTCCCCTCTGACCCCTCTGGAGGGATTTCCGTGGTTCCTCCCGGGGGAGAAGACGGGAAGTCTGGGGGCGTGGGGACAAGACGGGAATATTAGTTGCGGTAAGTTTGCCCCAAGGGGAGTTTTAATACCACTGACTGAGATGATCTTGAAATTTGGGGAGACAAGAATGGCAGAATGGAAATACCGTCAAATGACGAGCTTCCTTAAGAAAATAAAACCGTTAAGATCCATAAATACACTTACCGCATTTGAGAGGAAGTGTGCACAGACATCAGAAGATGGGCATACATTATCCTGGATGTACAGAATGATCCTAGGAGAACAAGAAAAGAAACCCCCATACTTCATGAAAGAATGGGAGAGGGAGCTAGGCCAAGTGTGGACAGATAAACAAATAAATAAAATGATATCGTTAACATTTACTACCTCCATAAGTACAAAGGTGCAAGAAATGGCATATAAATTCCTAGCGAGATGGTATAGGACACCAGTTAAAATGGCACAAATCTCTTCAGAAGCTAATGATAAATGCTGGAGGGGCTGTGGACAGAAGGGAACTTTTCTTCATCTATGGTGGACGTGCCCAATAATTGAGCGTTTTTGGGAATTAGTAGCCCCCTGGATTAAGAAAATGACGACAGAGCACATAGAGTTTGGGCCCATACAATATTTATTTCATGGAATGACTGGACCTATCAAAAAATATAGAGAAAGTATAACCCCACATTTGTTAAATGCAGCAAAAAAACTAATTCCGAAGTACTGGAGACAGGACCGGATTCCGTCAGTCATAGAGTGGAGAAACGAGGTTAATATAATAAAGGAAGCAGAGAGATGGGTTCATGTGGTTAAAAACCAAAGAAAGAAATTTGAAACGACATGGGCAAACTGGGAACAATGCGCTGAGGAGATAATAGAAGAGGGAAATACAGATGGGTAGGAGGAAGGAATGGTATAGTCATTTAGAATAGAGACATAAGAAGAATGGCCCTGAAGGGTAGATGTAAATAGTCAGATAACTTCTCTAATGCTAATCAAAGAGGGAGGGGGGTAAGATAATGCATGGTTAAATGTATATGTGGTCTCTGTTTTTTGTGTTTTTTTATTATTTCCCTCCTGTCCCAGTTTTGACAAACATTGGAGGTGGAGGGGGGAAGGAGATAGGCACACGATTAATAACAATTATGAATTATAGGGAAACCCCCCCCCCCCCCTTCTTCTTTTTTTTTTTTAACACATTTTCATAATTATGAATTTTAGTGGTTAGTGACACAAACTAGAATAAAGGGGTTGTATTTGATAATGAACTGAAGTAAATAGTGACACGAATTAGAATAAGGGGGAATGTACTTATAAATTTATCATTAAAAACACTTTATAAATTATATAAATACAAACACGAATATACACGGAAGGGAAAAATTTTTTTTTTATTTATTTATTTATTTATTTTTTCTTCTTTCTTCTCACAATACATAACAAGGAATTGTAGGGACTAAAGACACTAATCAGAATAAGGGGGGAACTCCCCACCCCCCCTCTCCTTTTTTTTTTTTTTTTGAAGTGATTAATGACACTAATAAGAATAAGGGGGAACTTATTTATAATTTCATTTTTAAACACTTTATAAATATAAACACGGTGGGGTGGGTACCAGAGGAGAAAGAAAGGAAAAGGAAAGAGGAAATTTTTATTTTATTTTTTTATTTTTTTCTCTCTTCACACAATATATAATTGAAGCGATTACGGACACTAATAAGAATTAGGGGGAACTTATTTATAATTTTATTTTTTTTAACACTTTATAAACATAAGCACGATAAACACGGTGGGGTGGGTAACATTTATTTATTTATTTATCTAATTTTTTTCTAATTTTTTTTTTTCTCTCTTCACACAATATATAATTATGAATTGAAGTGATTAAGGACACTAATAAGAATTAGGGGGAACTTATTTATAATTTCTTTTAACACTTTATAAACATAAGCACGATAAACACGGGGTAGGTACCATTTATTTATTTATTTATCTATTTTTTATTTTTTATTTTTTTATTTTCTTCCCCTCGCATATGTAAATGTCGGCCGCTGGGACAGGGGGGAAAACGGTGGTAGGGGATGTAGGATGTAATGTGTAGTATGTTTCTAGTGTTTGAACAAAGGGGTATAGAATGTTGTATAAATGGTGTATATATAAATGAAATAAACCAATAAAATTTTTGATTATTAAAAAAAATTACTATTATTATTTTATTATTATTAATAATAAATAATAATAATAATAATAAACTATGATAATGGTTAACAAACGTAATAATTTAGTTATAACAGAAATTATCCGAATGTTTTTTGTTCTTTCGATTTTCAAATTCTCGGATTTTCATTCTTATTTTCAGATTTCCGTTCTTTCAAATTTTCAGATTTTTGTTGTTATTTTTGTTCTTTTGAATTTTGGATTTTCGTTCTTTTACAAAATTCATTTTCGTAAAAATTTGTTAAATGGTTTTTCATTCATTTTTCATTTTTCGGATCATTCGTTATGATCATAATGTATTATTTCTAATAAATTCAGAAAAAATCGAATTCAGTACATTCCATTCGTATAGATGCGGTATTCGTCATTTCGAAAATTCATAAATTCTGATAAATTTTTTTTTGTTACCTTCACTAGCAGAGGCAGCCAAATTTGAAAGGAAATACTAATACCTAAAATTTTAATAGTTTATAATTATTATTATAGTTTTTATTATTAATATTACCGGTATTTTATTATTATTATTATTAGTATTATTATTATTATTATTATTAATAATAAATAATAATAGACTATAATAATGGTTAACAAACGTAATAATTTAGTTATAATAGAAATTATCCAAATTTTTATTGTTCTTTCGATTTTCAAATTCTCGGATTTTCATTCTTATTTTCAGATTTCCGTTCTTTCGAATTTTCGGATTTTTGTTCTTATTTTTGTTCTTTCGAATTTTGGATTTTCGTTCTTTTCAAAAATTCATTTTCGGAAAAATTTGTCAAATGGTTTTTCAATAATGGATGTTTCCGAATTAACAAATATGCCGAATTATGACGAAAAACGAATTTGGAACTAAATGAGTTGCACATGTCTAGTACTTACTGCCCACCACACCATGTTGCCCCTACCTGACAGGCTTTTCGGGTTTCTTTCTTTATTTATGTGATTTTCACTAGTAGATCCCCATGTCCAAAGATGAGCTTCTACATCATTGCCTAAATATTTATCTTTTTTTTCCAGGAACCCAACCCAACAATGGGTACGTGGTCACACAAGGAGGAAACCTCCATTGTACGAATATAATACATATTTACGGACAAAGTCAACCTACATAACAGTAGCCCTGCACATGTGTGAGAGACAACGAGCGACCTCGGTGGCCTTCCCGGCCATGGGGACAGGTGAGAGACTCTCGGCGATCCCGAGTTATCTGTGTCTGAAATACAAACTGTCTGCCATCTCCCATAGCCATCCAATTGTATTCAAATGTTTCATCTCCAGCTATAATTTTCCTGGGCATTATTCAGACAACTTGGAAAGGAGAATTGTTTTAAATTTTTTCAGTCTAGACATATTAGTGCATAATGTGTCCAGATAATAAACGCCACCAAATAATCTTAATATTTAAATGCCCAACTACAGCGCCAACCCCACGCATAAGCAATATATAGTATCTCACAAAAGTAAGTACACCCCTCACATTTGTGTAAATCTTTTCTTCTATCTTTTCATGTGACAACACTGAAGAAATGACACTTTGCTACAATGTAAAGTAGTGAGTGTACAGCTTGTATAACAGTGTAAATTTGCTGTCCCCTCAAAATAACTCAACACACAGCCATTAATGTCTGAACCGCTGGCATCAAAAGTGAGGACACCCCTAAGTGAAAATCTCCAAATTGATCCCAAAGTGTCAATATTTTGTGTGGCCACCATTATTTTCCAGCACTGCCTTAACCCTCTTGGGCATGGAGGTCACCAGAGCTTCACAGGTTGTCACTGGAGTCCTCTTCCCCTCCTCCATGATGAAATCACAGAGCTGGTGGATGTTAGAGACCTTGCGCTCCTCCACCTTCCGTTTGAGGATGTCCCACAGATGATCAATAGGGTTTAGGTCTGGAGACATGCTTGGCCAGTCCATCTCCTTTACCCTCAGCTTCTTTAGCAAGGCAGTGGTGGTCTTGGAGGTGTGTTTGGGGTCTCTATCATGTTGGTATACGGCCCTATTATATAAATGAAAAAAAGACAGAAAATTTTTGAAAAAAAAAAGATATTTTCTACTTTCTGCTATATAATATATCCAATAAAATCTAATTTCTTCATAAATTTAGGCCAATATGTATTTTGCTACATGTCTTTGGTAAAAAAAAAATCCCAATAAGTGTATATTACTTAGATTGTGTGAAGTTACAGAGTAATAGAATTTTTAGTTACTCGGAGATTCGAATGTATCTGAATCTCTGAATTAAATAGTAAAGGAATTTAGTTGAAATTCATTCCATATATTCGTTTTCTAACAAATCATACATTTAGGAGCGATTCGAATTCTGTGTGAAGGATAGCTGGTTGTTAAGGAGTGGACTGGAAAGCCGCGTCCTTAACAACCAATGACACATCAGCTGTCAGCGGGCTTCACTACTGACAGCTGAAATGTAAGCAAAAGAATGCCGGCAATGAAAAACGCAGAAAAAAAACCCACAGCAAAATTTTAGGTCCCCCCAAAATCCATACCAAGCCCTGCAGCTCAAAGCACCTTCTCCCCATGTTGATGGGGACAAGGGCCTCTTCCCCACAACCCCAGCTGGTGGTTGTGGGGGTCTGTGGACAGGGGGCTTATGGGAATCTAGAAGCCCCCTTTAACAAAGGGGCCCCCAGATCCCGCCCCCCATGTGAATGAGTATAAGGTACATAGTATCCCTACTCATTCACCAAAAAAGTAAATAAAAACATGTTTTTGACAATTCCTTTATTAAAAAGTAAAAAATCTAAATATAATGTCCCTCGGTGTAGATACATAGTCAATCACGACACTCACCGCCGACCTGAAAAAATAGAAATAAAAAAACCTCCGGTCCTGACAATGGCTCCCGCCGTCTGGCAGTTCCTAAATAACTAAGGGGCAGGTCCACCCAATACCGACATTGGGTGGCCCTGCCCCTTTGTTATTTAAGCACTGTCAGACAGCGGGAGCCTTCATCGGGTGTAGAGCTTTTTTTTTTTTTTTTGGGGTCGGCAGTAGCAGTGGACATCGTCATCGACGTTGGGGGAAATATTTTTTTTTTAAATAAAGGATTTGTCAAAAACATGTGTTTTTATTTACTTTTTACACTTTCTTGGTGAATGAGTAGGGGTACCCTACTCATTCACATGGGGGGTGGCATCTGGGGGCCCCCTTGTTAAAGGAGGCTTCCACATTCCTATAAGTCACCCCAACAACCACTAGTCCAGAGTTGTGGGAAAGAGGCCCTTGTCCCCATCAACATGCTGATCCAAAGCGCCCCCCCCCCCCATGTTGAGGGCATGTGACCTGGTATGGTTCGGGGGGGGGGGAGTCCACCCGTTTCCTGGCTTGCTAGGCTGCATGCTCTAATAAGAGTCTGGTATTGTTTTTTTGATGGGGACCCCACACTGTTTTTTTTACATTTTGGCATGGGGTTCCCCTTAAAATCCATACTAGACCTGAAGGTTCTGCTTTTTGCCCTCCAGTAAAGGTGCAAATTGCAAGATTTAAACAGCAAAGTATATTATTATCAAAAGGCAAGAAAAAACAAATAATTATAACAAAATGTGCAATTAAGAAATCTTAAAGTCCACAAGCACAATACCTGAGATTAAAAAAAGCCAGATGAAAGTGGAACAAACTAAAGAAACCCATCATAGGAGTGCTTGTGAATGTAGGTTCAAATAGGAATCCTCCACCTTGTGAAAGCCACTGACACAGAGGTTAAGAAGTACTCTTACCCCAAAGCATGGACCCTCTAATTATGGAAGGTCACAAGAGCCTAGGTAAATGCACCACTGATGAATATCCAGGGAAGACAAAGCAGATGGTGTGCATCCTAAACACAGCTCTTCCTAATCTGGTCTCTGGTCATTCCAATACTCCAGCGATAAACCAAATAAAGAAAAAAGGGTCTCTGATAGTGTAAAACTTCTTACAGGGAAATTATTGAGCTAAATATTGCACTTACACGTTTACAAAAAAGTACAGGCAAAATTGTAAACAGCAGCAATCGGTAACAGATACGGAAAAGCGCAATCACAGGTCTGTGTATCTCCGCCCGACCGGTTTCGTCACAAATGGACTTCTTCTGGGGCACTGGAGGGGGAGGGGGTCAGGGGGGCCCTTCATGGTTTCTTGCACCGGGGTTCTGAAGGTTCTAGTGACGCCTCTGAAATGCAGTATTGTTTTTGTCGTTTTTAGCTGATAGGATAAGCCACGTTGAACTGCTTGTTGAACAATGGCGAGGAGGATGAGGAAGTCCGTCATAATGTGAACTCTTATGCCGCGTACACTCCGACAGCCTGTCCAACAGACTTTCGACTGACTTTTGTCAGACTTTTGGCGGACTTTTGGCGGACTTGCGGCAGACTTTCTTACGAACGGACTTGCCTACACACGATCACACAAAAGTCAGACGGATTCGTACGTGATGACGTACACCGGACTAAAACAAGGAAGTTGATAGCCAGTAGCCAATAGCTGCCCTAGCGTGGGTTTTTGTCCGTCGGACTAGCACACAGACGAGCGGATTTCTGGGTCCGGCGTAGTTACGACGTAAAGATTTGAAGCATGTTTCAAATCTAAAGTCCGTCAGATTTGCGACTGAAAAAGTCCACTGAAAGTCCGCTGAAAGTCCGGGGAAGCCCACACACGATCGGATTGTCAGTGAGCTTTAGTCCGTCGGCATCCGTCGGACTTTTGTAGACGAAAAGTCCAACCGTGTGTACGCGGCATAAGTCACTCTCTTCTTCTCTCGCCCTCTCTTTTTCCAGGTGTCGGTGCTGTGTCCTCTTCGGCAGTGGCTGATGCAATTCTAGACGCTGTGGTGGATTTTGTCAAATCTAAATCAGCCGTGACTGTCCAACATGTGACGATGGTAATATTCCAGCCACAAATGTTAAAAGTTTTCCATGACAGTATGAAGAAGAAGGAGCCACCACCTGCAGCCAAACAACAGCTTTTTTTTTCTTGGATCACATGTAAGTGCCAGAATTTTTTCTACGTTACTGTGCCGATCATTCAGGGATGTTCTTTGGATAAGGCTGCAAGTTGTTCCCCGGTGTGAGCTGCTGCTCATGTCATCTCTGTAAATGAAGATCTCCTGATAGCACACAAGTTCTGGAATTAGCATTGTAATTGATTTGATCAGACTTATAACTAGGAGGCAGAAAGTTTCACTGACTTCCTTTACCATTAACAACAATCTATCAGACAGGAAGTCTTCCTTTATGTATAACTGTCCTTCTACATTGTACACAAATTCTGTTGTAGCGTACTCCCGAAGGAGCCACTGAATGGATAAGCCCTCCTAAACTGGTTTGTTCCCCAGGATAATTGATATATCTCATCTGCCATTCCTGCAACACCCCTATTCAATAAGATAAGCAACACCAAGTGAGATGGACACTATATATAAAACACATGGGGGGGCCGGGAGAAGCACCAGGGGGAGGCGGGAGGGGGAAAAAACCTTTAAAAGCAATCAAGGGACTAAACAGCTATGATGGCTTTTACTTCCTTGGGCGGGAAGTGGTTAAACTGTAATGGTCACAAAGAATGCAGCAAGAGTAGCTTGGCAAAGGATAGTATAAAATAAAGCAATCCTCAGTAGGAAGGGTAGGATGATAAAGTCTGTGCAAATTGTTATGAGGAAGGATGGGATAGTCCTACAATAACTGTTTCTGCTGGCTTTGTTGGGGCCCTTACGGTGGTGGTGCAGTTGGTGGAACTTGGTGATTTCTGCCTGCTTTCAGTCAGGAGGTCAACTATAGAGGAGGCATCTGAAGTGGTTCACTCCCACCAGACTCAAACCAGTCACAAACCAGTAGTAGTGATACAATAAGTTTAGGGAGGGTGGAAATGTAGCAGTGCTGACTAGGCTCTGTGATTCCCAGAAAGCAGGAGGGTAAGACTGTATTGATCTAAAATTTCAGTTTCTGCTGTACAATGCATGCAATGGGTTGACAACCCTCTCACCAACTCTGCACCTCAGCTGTAGGTGCTTGGGATGGAGGGGTCCCTCATGGATTGATGTCTTGAGCTTTGGCGAACCCACTCTCTGCCACAGGAGATGCAGAATGGAGACTAGCGAAACCCACTCTGTACTTTTTGAGATGCAGAATGGAGACCGGTGAACCTGCTTTGTACTGCTGGAACTCTATGGAAAGGCTACGCTAGTGAGCAAGTGCGCAGAGGGTTCACCACTCTGCCCTGGCTGGACATCTGCTTCCTATTCTGGTTTGATGCCAAGTGCCCCCAAACCTCCCAGAGCAGTTCACAAAAATCCCCCTCCTTTACCTCCCGGGTTGCCAGACACTTGGAAACTGTAGTTTCCCCCCAGCAGGGGAAGCGGTTTCACCTATGCTTAATAAAACTACACCTCCCATAATTCCCTTCTCAACAGCATCTTCTCTTCAGTGTCCAAAGTTGACCAATTAGAAGAGGACTTTTTGTCACACAATAACAATCTGGTGAAGTTCATCTTAACTTTCTCTTTCTTAAAAGGACCAGCACCTGGGTGCACTGTTATTGCTTTATGTCTTATCCCGATATTCTTTACTCTCTGTTATAGCGGCCATTTTTGGTATAAGCCAATCTGATCAAAACAACGATGGTAAAGAAGAGGAAGAAGAAGAACCCAACGTTTTTGAGCTGAGAGAAAACATTGAGCCGGCCATTATCCACCTTTGTGCAGAAAGCCGTGAATCTGTGAAAGCGGCCTCAGACTGGCTCCAAGATCTCATAACAAAGGATCAGCATGACAATACTATCACAGATACCTGGATACAGGACTTAGATGATAAGGACCATGGCATTCTGGCTCAGCTTCAAAGGGAACATGGAGTTTGTATTATATTTGACTCACCACAGTCCACCATTGGGGTGACAGGCCACGCCAAGGATGTTATGGACGTCAGTAATAAAATCCAGGAGATGATAAAAGGTGTGCGAGATAAAAAGACACGAGAACGAGAGGCAGAGCTGTGCGGTAACGTGGTGGAGTGGGGATATTACAAAGGCACCAACTTTATTCCCTTCGACAAAAATACCAACTTGGAGCTGGAAAAGGCTTATACTAACAGCAGTGCTGTGGATATTCATATCGCCGGTGTAAAATGCAAGGCAATTACAGAGCGAGAAAAAGCAATCAATGCCAATGGAAACACCATTAAGCTTCAAAGGAATCCAAAAAATGGTAATTTCCATTCTTTCGTCTTCAGATATTCTTAAGTGATGAGATAAATATTGTTCATTATTAGCTCTAACGAATAGAAATATAAATGAACTGCCAGCCTTGGGAGCTCTTAGTGGTCACACAAGTGAGGGCTCCCTATATAATGCTGTAGAAAGGTTTTCATGCTGAGAATCTGGATGGCCAAGATACAGTATGATGCAGACCTCCAGATTAAACATGCCCATAGACTTTAAATGGCAGTCTCCCAATACAGCGATCGTCAACCACTAGTCCATGGACCACTGATGGTCCATGAACAAATTTTGGTGGTCTCCAGGAGTTTGGACGCAAATCAACATTGTGGTGGATGTATAGCGCACAATGTTGCTTCCAGTGTTGTTTTCAATGCGCGCTGACAGTCAATACTATCAGCGCGCTATGATACCTGATGCCTCCTCTGTAGTTCCGGCTCCTGTGAACTCAGAAGGAGGCACCGGGAGTAGTGCAGAGAGCGGAAGGTGAGGCCCAGACTGTGGGAGGGAACATGGAGCTCGAGCACATCGCTGAAGAAGGAGGTGAGATCCGAAGATGAGTCTGTGTAAAAGGCAGGAGTGTGATCCAGGGGAAGGGGGTAGAGAGTCGGAGCATTGTGTGTATAAGGCAGTGTGACAGGTGGAGGGCAATGGTACAAGTGGGAAAGGATGGGTATGTGTGACAGGAGGGAGGCAGTGCCACTCTGATCACACACATCTTGGGAATGACCAATCCTCCCGGGGAGGGGGGGAGTGTGACAAGAGGAGGGTAGCATGACAGGAGGGGGGCAATGGCACAGGTGAGGGAAGTGGGACAAGAGGAAGGCAGTGGAAAAGGAGGTGGGCAGCATCACAGGAGGTGGGCAGCGTCACAGGAGGTGGGCAGTGTCACAGAAGGGGGGCAGTGGGACAGGAGAGGGGCAGCATCACAGGAGGTGGGCAGCATCACAGGAGGTGGGCAGCTTCACAGGAGGTGGGCAGCGGGACAGGAGGAAGGCAGCATCACAGAAGGTGGGCAGTGGAACAGGGGGAGAGCAGAGTCACAGGAGGTGGGCAGCATCCCAGGAGAGGGGCAGCGGGACAGGAGGTGGGCAGCATCACAGGAGGGTGGCAGCGGGACAGGAGGTGGGCAGCATCCCAGGAGGAGGGCAGCGGGACAGGACGTGGGCAGCATCCCAGGAGGGGGGCAGCGGGACAGGACGTGGGCAGCATCCCAGGAGGGGGGCAGCGGGACAGGAGGTGGGCAGCATCACAGGAGGGGGGCAGCGGGACAGGAGGGGGGCAGCGGGACAGGAGGGGGGCAGAAGGACAGGAGAAGAGCAGCGGGACAGGAGAGTAGCAGCATCACTCTGATCACACACACCTTGAGAAGCACCAGTCTTCCCAAATCTCACCTATCCTGCAGCAGTTCCTTCAGATGTTGCCAGTGTAGAGTGTCTGGTGCCAGGAGGGGTAGCACAGAGTGGGGGGGGGGCTTCTTCAACCTGACCTTCTCCTCTTCCGTCTCCTCCAAGGGCCCCCTGCCGGCACCCCCTGTTCTCACCCACCTTGCACAGCTGGGTGCGCCCCACCATTTGTGATTGGAGCCTGCATGACAGTGAGCCCCGACCACTCCCAGCACACCTGGATCTGCCCACTGCTCTTCCCTCCTCTATATCCTTGCAGGTCTGCTCTGACAGCGGGACATGCAGACTGTCCCACCTGCCTACTGCTCTCTCCTTGCTCTGCCGGTAGCCTATTACACAGCAGGCAAACTAAACCTTCCACGCTGCACATCCATGGTGGAGGAATAGGTCAGTAGGATGACGGAGGGAGGTGTTACCTGCAATCCATTCTGCAGTGTGTGACAATGATGGTGTCCTATTGGTCGACACTCTCAGATTTATATCAATGTACGCTGATGGGTGATAATTGTGTTCTACATTGAACTCAAAATGTAACCCTTCATATTACAGCCGAGTCCCTCGTAACCCCTCCGTATTGGGATAATATGGGCAAAACTCAGCTGAAGGTGGTACCGCTGACCAGCAGCAACTCGGACTACTCAGAGGTCGTGGGACTCTTCACACAGACGTGTCAAATGAGAATAATTAAGGTAATACTGAAGGTTCAAATCTGTTCTGTTAAGACATAATGGGCTCCATTCACTAAAGTAGATTGCGTGCGGTATTTAGGTGTCTGGACACATTTTCCCAAAATACTGCATGCGATTCTGTAACTGTCAATTCACTGTACCCTTTTGCAGTATTTACTGCAAATCGATGAGAACGCTCGGTAAATACCGCATAAAACAGCGTTAAAGTCAATTCACAAAAGGAAATTAATACATTTTAAAAATACATAAGGTAATTAAGTAGTGGTCCACGCATGCAATAGTTAGAGAATGTGTATGATTTTAACAGGTTGTCAGGATTATTGGAGTTAAAAGAATTTAAAAATGCCATTATATTGTATATTTTACATACATATGCTATGAACACGAGAGAAGCCATTTTCTCTCTAAAGTTGAATCGGAGTTCATGATTGCTCAAGATTGTCTCACAAGGAGACTGTGTACATCTTGTTTGTATTTTTACCCCAGGTCATAAATCTAGAGCTGCTGAGCTCTGATGAAGAAGGGACGAGCCCTTCGAAACGCGTTAGTGAGCAGTGTTTTATGAATTTTCCTCTGATAGACCTTTGGAAGGCTTTGTTCATCATTTTAACCACTTGTTGCAAGCTGATGTCCAAGGTTCATGGCACATGATACTCTACTGCTTGTGAGTAATTTCCTTTATCATTTACTTAAATAAATGTTTTACAAAAGATAATACACATGGCCGGTGCGCCCTTCTCTCTTTTTATTTCCATAAATCTAGAGCCTTTGACACTTAAAGATAAGAAAATGGTAAGAGACTCATATTTCACATGAGCTCCCAGAACTAAAATTTCTTCGCATGAAGGAGAGAAGGGGGCTTATTCAAATACGACCAAATGAACCGTATTATATTATTACTCAAGTACAAGTAACATATGAACCAAAGTTATGTGGTATTATTATATTGAAGTACTTATATACATAATTAAGCTAATAATGTCACATATATTAGTTTATGTATTTTATTAATAAGTGAATCTTTCATAATATTTTCATAATGTATTGTGTGGATATTCATAAAACCCATTAATGCATAACAGAGGCGGCTCTAGGCTTTGTGAGGCCTTAGGCAAAACTAAGACATGAGGCCTCACTCACGCCCATAATGGGAAAAAATAATTCCAGTGATAAAAATGGCTGCAGAAAGATGCATGGATCCAGCACACAGGTGATCAGCACCACCTCCAGGGCACCCTCCTCACCTGTCAGACATATGCAGCCAATACAGCATCTGGGACCCAGCAAGGTGACAACTAGTGGCGGCCCGTCCATTAGGGACGCACGGGTGCTGCCCCCCCCATCCATGCATCTGGCCCCCTTATCTACACGCAGGGTACCGGACGCATGGATTCCAATAGGGGGGGGGGTTGAAGAACGTGATTAGAGCCAGAGGCTCGAGTACAGTGGTGGCTAGTCCTTAAAATTTTTGGTGGGGCGCAAACAAATTGATCAATTCTGAAAAAAAAAAAATAATTGCAGCCTCACTGTGCCCGTCAAATGCAGTATCATTATTGTGCCCATCAATTAGAGCATCACTGTGCCCATCAAATGCAGCCTCACTGTGCCCATCAAATGCAGCCTCACTGTGCCCATCAAATGCAGCCTCACTGTGCCCGTCAAATGCAGCCTCACTGTGCCCGTCAAATGCAGCCTCACTGTGCCCGTCAAATGCAGCCTCACTGTGCCCATTA
Organism: Lithobates septentrionalis; assembly: GCA_037952835.1. NCBI lineage: Eukaryota > Metazoa > Chordata > Amphibia > Anura > Ranidae > Lithobates > Lithobates septentrionalis. The sequence continues at coordinate 27,803 of JBBDGP010004018.1, forward strand.
TGAGGGATTTCCACCATCCCTGTGCTGAGTTTCCGAGTCTGTACACCTGTGCCCATCAATTGCAGCCTCATTGTGCCCATAAATTACAGCCCCACATGCTGCAACCGGTGTGGGCAGATCAGCGGTCCGGTTTCCTGGGCATCCAAGGTACCAGCAATATGTGGCAAGCTGTAGGGGAACCGCTGGCCAGGAGTTCACACCGCCATGCTGAGACCTTGCCCTCGTTCACAGGCAAATTAGGCGGCTGCGAGGCCCCTGTTATTGCGAGGCCTAAGGCGGCCGCCTATTTTGGCTACTTAAAGAGCCGCCTCTGCCTATACTGTATATATTATTATGATAAGGGTTACAAATATGAGATCCTATGAAAAGTTTGAAAGTATAATATAAGCTGTATTTGTGAAATAATACACTGGGTTAAATTCCAATGATCTGAGTTTCTAGGAATTTAACCACCTCAATACAGGGCACTTTCACCCCCTTTCTGCCCAAGCTATTTTTTTAGCTTTCAGCCCTGTCGCACTTTGAATGACAATTGCACGTTCATGCTACACTGCACCCTAATGAAATTGTTATCATTTTTTCCCCACAAATAGAGCTTCCTTTTGGTGGTATTTGATCACCTCTGCAGTTTTTATTTATTGCGCTATAAACAAATAAAGAGGGACAAGTTTGAAAAAAACACATTATTTTTTACTTTTTGCTATAATAAATATCCAATTTTTTTTTTTAAACAAATGTTTTCCTCAGTTTAGGCCGATATGTATTCTTCTACATATTTTTGGTAAAAAAAAATTCGCAATAAGCGTATATTGATTGGTTTGCGCAAAAGTTATAGCGTCTACAAAATAGGAGATAGATTTATAGCATTTTTATTTATTTATTTATTTATTTCTAGTAATGGCGGCGATCTGCGATTTTTATTGTGACTGCGATATTGAGGTGGACATATCGGACACTTTTGACACATTTTTGGGACCATTCACATTTATACAGCGACCCGTGCTATAAAAATGCATTGATTACTGGGGGTTAACACTAGGGGGCGATCGAGGGGTTAATGTGTGTCCTAGGGAGGTGATTCTAACTGTGGGGGGAGGGGACTGACTGGGGGAGGTGACCGATCGGTGTCCCTATGTACAAGGGACACACCATCGGTCCTCTCCTCTGACAGGACGTGGATCTGTGTGTTTACACACACAGATCCACGGTCCTGCTCGATTACTGGGCAATCGCTGGTGCATCGCGGCTGCCGGGCACGCGCATCGGGTCCCCAGTGACGCGGCGCGCCCCCCCTAGTGGCTCGGGAAGGCGGTCACGTCATATGACGTCCACCCAGAACGAGAGCTGCCTCGTCCCACCGTCATATGACAGTGGGCAAGCAGCTAGTGGTTAACAATACAAGCTAATTGTGCGGGGAGATTTTCTCAACCCATATATTTCAAAAGGGCTCCACAGTGTCTGGAGGGAATTGGCACATGATTGTCAACTTTAGACAATTAATGGTTTTCTGCTAAGTCAAAGGCCCCTTTCAGACGAGGCGGACTCCGTTTCTACGGAGCCCGCCTCGGTCCGCCGGCTCAGTGGGAGATCTGTCCGCTGATCTCCGCTGACCCGGCGGATGACAGGTCCCTCTCTGCTCACTGAGCGGGGAGGGGCTTGTCAGGCGCCGCTGCCGCCTATGGAGGGATCGGACGAAAACGGACAGCGTGTCCGTTTTCGTCAGATCTCACCCGATCCGATCCGCCAGCGATGGACCTGGACGTAGAGCCATCCGTCTGCTCTCCAGCGGATCGGACGGGGTCGGATGTCAGCGGACATGTCTCCGCTGACATCCGACGCTCCATAGGCTAACATGGATCGCCCATTCAGGTCCGCCGTCAAAACTGACAGGCGGACCTGAACGGTCCGATCGTGTGAAAGGGGCCTAAGTCAAGGGTTTTCATAAATTGACATAAACGAAAATAACATTTAAAGTAATATCTTATACAACACTGCCCCTGGTGGTGAAAATATTAAGAATTCAAGATGGCCGCACATACGTGGTTGTTATGGTAACATGGGAACACCCTGTCATTTTACACCATCCATTACGTAGTAGTGACACACCCACCCACTTTTTGGGTGGGATAAAAGTGGTTACACATAGCATGCTAGGAAGATAGGAGATTAGAGGATTCTAAATCTGTATTCTGTAGGCTCCATCAGACATTTTCCATCATAATTTCCGAGACACAAAATTTGAGATCTGGATCTCAAATTTTCCGACATCAAAATCCGTTATTGGAAATTCCGATCGTGTGTGTACACAATGCTGACGCACAAAGTTCCACGCATGCTCGGAATCAAGCAGAAGAGCCGCACTGGCTATTGAACTTAAATTTTCTCGGCTGGTCGTACGTTTTGTGCGTCACCGCGTTCTTGACGTTCGGAATTTCCGACAACATTGTGTGACCGTGTGTATGCAAGACAAGTTTGAGCCAACATCCATCGGAAAAAATCCCATGGATTTTGTTGTCGGAAAGTCTGATCGTGTGTACGGGGCATAAGTGTTACCAAGTCTAAATTTAACAAGTTATCATTCAAGTATTGAAATATAGTATTGTGTAGGGATGAGCTTCGTGTTCGAGTCGAACCCATGTTCGACTCGAACATCGGCTGTTCGACCGTCCGTCGAATTGCGAACGTTATGGGCCGTTCGCGCCAAATTCGTGTGGCGCGTCATGGCCCATAATTCACTGCGGCATCGCAGTGCATTGCTGGCTGATGATTGGCCAAGCATGCACTATGACCCGCATGCTTGGCCAATCACAGCGCCGTCAGTAGAGAGAGCTGTAATTGGCCAAAGCCAGGGTGGCTTTGGCCAATTATGGCTCAGGGGATTTAGTACACGCCCCACACTATATAAGGCCGCCTGCACGGCGGCCCTGTGTAGTGTGTTCCGGTGTGCTGATAGAGAGAGAGACAGACAGTGTCATTTGATTTGAGAGCTAGATTAGGCTAGATCTGTTCCTGCTCTTTACATTTAGTGCAGTGCGTCCTGCTCACAGTGTTCAGCTAGATCCGTTCCTGCTATTTACATTTAGTGCAGTGCGTCCTGCTCACAGTGTTCAGCTAGATCTGTTCCTGCTCTTTACATTTAGTGCAGTGCGTCCTGCTCACAGTGTTCAGCTAGATCCGTTCCTGCTATTTACATTTAGTGCAGTGCGTCCTGCTCACAGTGTTCAGCTAGATCTGTTCCTGCTATTTACATTTAGTGCAGTCAGTGCGTCCTGCTCACAGTGTTCAGCTAGATCTGTTCCTGCTATTTACATTTAGTGCAGTCAGTGCGTCCTGCTCACAGTGTTCAGCTAGATCCGTTCCTGCTATTTACATTTAGTGCAGTCAGTGCGTCCTGCTCACAGTGTTCAGCTAGATCCGTTCCTGCTATTTACATTTAGTGCAGTCAGTGCGTCCTGCTCACAGTGTTCAGCTAGATCCGTTCCTGCTATTTACATTTAGTGCAGTGCGTCCTGCTCACAGTGTTCAGCTAGATCCGTTCCTGCTATTTACATTTAGTGCAGTGCGTCCTGCTCACAGTGTTCAGCTAGATCCGTTCCTGCTATTTACATTTAGTGCAGTGCGTCCTGCTCACAGTGTTCAGCTAGATCCGTTCCTGCTATTTACATTTAGTGCAGTGCGTCCTGCTCACAGTGTTCAGCTAGATCCGTTCCTGCTATTTACATTTAGTGCAGTGCGTCCTGCTCACAGTGTTCAGCTAGATCTGTTCCTGCTATTTACATTTAGTGCAGTGCGTCCTGCTCACAGTGTTCAGCTAGATCTGTTCCTGCTATTTACATTTAGTGCAGTCAGTGCGTCCTGCTCACAGTGTTCAGCTAGATCCGTTCCTGCTATTTACATTTAGTGCAGTGCGTCCTGCTCACAGTGTTCAGCTAGATCCGTTCCTGCTATTTACATTTAGTGCAGTGCGTCCTGCTCACAGTGTTCAGCTAGATCTGTTCCTGCTATTTACATTTAGTGCAGTGCGTCCTGCTCACAGTGTTCAGCTAGATCTGTTCCTGCTATTTACATTTAGTGCAGTCAGTGCGTCCTGCTCACAGTGTTCAGCTAGATCCGTTCCTGCTATTTACATTTAGTGCAGTGCGTCCTGCTCACAGTGTTCAGCTAGATCCGTTCCTGTTATCTTCCTACTGACAGGCAGGCTTGTCTGGTTACAGTATATAAAGCTACCTGAAGAAAATTACAGGTGTTCTATCCCAGCTTAGTGCAGCTACAGGCCATTAGTATGTCTGGAAGGCCAAGAAGGAGAGGCAGACAGTCACAAGCCAATAAGAGAGGGCAAGCAGGCTCTGTGTCTAGTGCTGGTCGTGGAGACGGTGCATCCTCATCAGCACGTGGCCATGGGACACGCTTGGCCTTTTTTTCGGCAGCTGGCCGTGTTGAGCCGCAACATGCAGAAAACTTGGTCGAGTGGATGACCAAGCCGTCCTCATCCTCCTCATCCTCTCTCACCCATGCCCAGGGTGCTTTGTCTGGCAAAGCAGCGGCCTCTTCCCTCAGCTCAATGTCATCAGTGACTCCTTCCCTAGCTCCACCATGTCCTCATGAGGATTCCCTCGAACTGTTTGACCACAGTGTTGGGTACATGCTCCAGGAGGATGCCCAGCGTTTGGAAGGCTCTGATGATGATACTGAGCTCGATGAAGGCAGTAACATGAGCACGGACAGAGGGGGTGCCCAAGAAGGACAGCAATCTGGCAGTCATGCTCCCCCTGCTGCAGCATACTGCCAGGTTTGCTCCAGTGATGAGGAGGGAGGGGATGATGAGGTCACTGACTCAACGTGGGTGCCTGATAGGAGAGAGGAGGAGGAGGAGGAGGCGGCAAATCACCAACGAGGCAGGATGCCCTCCAGGGGCCAGCCTAAGGGCAGCACATTGACTGCATCACACCCCAAAGCTCCACATGTGCAGGGCGCTGCAGTCTCTGCGCGTTATTCAAAAAGTTCTTTGGTGTGGGCCTTTTTTGAGACGAGTGCATCAGATCGCACCGCTGCTATTTGCAACATATGTCTCAAGCGTATCTCGCGTGGCCAAAACATCTCCCGCTTGGGTACCACATGCTTGACCAGACATATGTTGACCTGCCATGCAGTTCGTTGGCAAGCATATCTAAAAGACCCACACCAAAGAACAAAGAGGATCTCTCCTTGCTCCTCATCAGCTGAGATTTCCAACCCCACTAGACCTTCAGTCCTCTCTGAGACCTGCAGTGAGAGGAATGAAGGTGTAGAATTAGGTGTGTCACAGCCAAGTACTTGTGGGCAATCTGCTTTTGGTACACCGACGCCAGATTGTACCAGGCAAATTTCCCTGCCCCAGCTGCTGCACCGCCGAAAGAAGTTTGCTCCCAGCCATCCACATGCCCAGCGGTTGAATGCTAGCTTGGCAAAATTGCTAGCACTTCAACTGCTGCCTTTTCAGTTGGTAGACTCTGCCCCCTTCCGTGAGTTTGTGGAATGTGCGGTTCCTCAGTGGCAGGTACCCAAACGCCACTTTTTCTCACGGAAGGCGATTCCAGCTCTCTACCGGCATGTGGAAGGCAATGTCCATGCCTCGCTGGACAGGGCGGTCAGCGGTAAGGTGCATATTACCGCTGACTCATGGTCCAGCAGGCATGGACAGGGACGTTACTTAAGTTTCACGGCGCATTGGGTGACTCTGCTGGCAGCTGAGAAGGATGCAGGACAAGGTGCAGTAGTGTTGGAGGTTGTTCCGCCACCACGCCTCCAAAATGCTGATTGTGACACACCTCTCTCCTCCACCCCCTCCTCTTCTTCTTCCTCCATGGCCTCTTCCTCGGAACCAGCGGTGCTCCGTAGGCGTTCAAGGGGCTACGCAAGTACGCAGGCCAAAAGATGCCATGCGGTGCTTGAGCTGGTGTGCTTGGGGGACAGGAGCCACACTGGGGCAGAGGTTCTGTCAGCTCTGCAGGGGCAGGTTCAGAGGTGGTTGACGCCACGCCAACTTAAGGCAGGAATGGTGGTTTGCGACAATGGCACCAACCTCCTCTCTGCCCTCCGACAGGGACAACTGACCCATGTGCCCTGTTTGGCTCACGTCCTTAACTTGGTGGTGCAGCGGTTCTTGGGCAGGTACCCGGGCTTACAGGATGTCCTGAGGCAGGCCAGGAAAGTCTGTGTGCATTTCCGCCGGTCATATAATGCCAGTGCTCGGCTGACGGACCTCCAAAAGGAGTTTAACCTGCCCAAGAACCGCCTAATCTGTGACATGCCCACCAGGTGGAACTCGACATTGGCCATGCTGCAGCGGCTGCACACGCAGCAGAGGGCCATAAATGAGTACCTGTGCGACTATGGCACCAGGACAGGGTCAGGGGACCTTGGTTTTTTTTCCCCACGCCAGTGGGCCATGATCAGGGATGCATGCACTGTCCTGTCACCATTCGAGGAGGCCACGAGGATGGTGAGCACTGACAGTGCATGCATCAGTGACACTGTCCCCCTTGTCCACCTGTTGGAGCACACGCTGCGTGGAATAATGGACAGGGCACTTGAGGCAGAACAGAGGCAGGAAGAGGAGGACTTCCTTAGCTCTCAAGGCCCCCTTTATCCAGACAGTGTTCCTGCGTGCCCGCCGATCACACAGGAAGAGGACGAGGAGGAGGAGGAGGAGGAGGAGGAAGATTGTGTCAGTATGGAGGTGGAGCCTGGCACTCAGCATCAGCAGTCTTTAAGGGATCAGTCCCAAGGAACACATGGACTTGTACGTGGCTGGGAGGAGGTGGCTGCGGACGTTGTTGTCCTTAGTGACCCAGAGGACTCCGGACCGAATGCCTCAGCAAACCTACGCTGCATGGCCTCCCTGATCCTGCAAAGCCTGCGTAAGGATCCTCGTATTCGTGGTATCAAGGAGAAGGACCAATACTGGCTGGCAACCCTCCTTGATCCACGTTACAAGGGTAAGGTTGCGGACCTTATCTTGCCATCGCAGAGGGAGCAGAGGATGAAACATCTTCGGGAGGCCTTGCAGAAAGGTCTGTGCAACGCGTTCCCAGAGACTGGGAGGTTACAAACTCCTGTTTCTGGACAACGTGTTGCTGAGGCTTCGGTCAGTCAAAGAAGGAGCGGTGGAGAAGGTGGCCGTCTGACCGATGCGTTCAGACAATTTTTTGGTCCGCAGCCCCAAGGTATGATCGGTTCCAGCAACCATCGCCAGCGTCTGTTTTACATGGTGCAGGAATACCTAGGGGCAAGATCAGACTTGGACACCTTTCCCACCGAAAATCCTCTGGGTTACTGGGTCTTGAGGATGGATCACTGGCCAGAGCTTGCACAGTATGCAATTGAGCTACTGGCCTGTCCTGCATCCAGCGTTCTTTCGGAACGCACATTCAGTGCTGCTGGAGGCGTGGTAACCGATCACAGGGTGCGTCTGTCCACTGACTCGGTCGATCGGCTGACCTTCATAAAAATGAATCAGTCTTGGATCACCACCAGCTACCAAGCACCTGATGCTGATGTAACTGAATAATTTTTTTCAGATCCCTTCAAAGACTGCCTATGCTGATGCTGAGTGACTATCCCTGAGTAATTATCCTCTTCCTCCTCAATCATCACGCTGATAGCTTGTAAGAACATTTTTGGTTCTGGGCGCCACCACCAGTGCCTAAGGCACAATTTTTCAGCCCCTGTATAACAGGGGCGTGTAATTACAATTTTTGATGTAATACTTTGCAGCAGGGCTCGTTCCTGCATTCCAACTAGAGTGTCTGTGAGGGGTTGTAGTGTTGTGGCACCAGCACCAGTGCCTAAGGCCCAATTTTTCTGCCCCTGTCTAACAGGGGCGTGTAATTACAATTTTTGATGCAATACTTTGCAGCAGGGCTCGTTCCTGCGTTCCAACTAGAGTGTCTGTGAGGGGTTGCAGTGTTGTGGCACCAGCACCAGTGCCTAAGGCCCAATTTTTCTGCCCCTGTCTAACAGGGGCGTGTAATTACAATTTTTGATGCAATACTTTGCAGCAGGGTTCGTTCCTGCGTTCCAACTAGAGTGTCTGTGAGGGGTTGCAGTGTTGTGGCACCAGCACCAGTGCCTAAGGCCCAATTTTTCTGCCCCTGTCTAACAGGGGCGTGTAATTACAATTTTTGATGCAATACTTTGCAGCAGGGCTCGTTCCTGCGTTCCAACTAGAGTGTCTGTGAGGGGTTGCAGTGTTGTGGCACCAGCACCAGTGCCTAAGGCCCAATTTTTCTGCCCCTGTCTAACAGGGGCGTGTAATTACAATTTTTGATGCAATACTTTGCAGCAGGGCTCGTTCCTGCGTTCCAACTAGAGTGTCTGTGAGGGGTTGCAGTGTTGTGGCACCAGCACCAGTGCCTAAGGCCTAATTTTTCAGCTCCTGTTCAACAGGGGCATGTAATTACAATTCTTGATCTAATATTTCACAGCAGGGCCCTGTGAGGGCTTACAGTGTTTTGGCCACAGCAACACCTAAGGCCCAAATTTCTGCTGAGTATATAGGGCAGGACCCTACTTTCAAACATCTAACTTACAAACGACTCCTACTTGCAAACGGAAGGAGACAACAGGAAGTGAGATGAAATCTACCCCTAGGAAGGGAAATTCTCTCATGTAAGAGTTAATATGGGAAAACAATTTCTCCTTTCCACTGATGCTTTCCAATCCTTGTTCCACAAAAAAACCCAAATTTTCAAAAAACATTTTTCATTGGGACAAAAAAGTGAGGTGAAATCTTCTGAAGAGGAGGAAAGACGCAAAACAAATGTCACAGGGGTGATAACCCTTCCCTATGTTTTCCAAAAAGCTTAGAAAAGATTTTTTGGCTGGAGCTAAACACGTTAAAAATGTTCAAAATTACAAACAGATTCTACTTAACAACAAACCTACAGTCCCTGTCTTGTTTGCACCGCCTGTATACTGCTGTTCAGAGTATATAGGGACCTTTCCTTATTTTAATTTGGGTGCGGGGTTCCCCTTAATATCCATACAAGACCCAAAGGGCCTGGTAATGGACTGGGGGGTACCCATGCCGTTTGTCTCACTGATTTTCATCCATATTGCCACTACCCGACATGACATTAAACCCGCAAGCAGTTTTAAATGAGATTTTTTCCTTTAAAAATGACATTTGGTGCAGGGACTGTTCTAAACATGGGAAACACGCGTCACTTTACAGGCATACTATAGACACCCCCCAGGTACGATATTTAAAGGAATATTTCACTTTTTTTTTTTTACTTTAAGCATCATTAAAATCACTGCTCCCGAAAAAACGGCCGTTTTTAAAAGTTTTTTTTGCATTGATACATGTCCCCTGGGGTAGGACCCGGGTCCCCACACCCTTTTTAGGACAATACCATGCAAATTAGCCTTTAAAATGAGCACTTTTGATTTCGAACGTTCGAGTCCCATAGACGTCAATGGGGTTCTAACGTTCGTGCGAACTTGCGGTCCGTTCGCGGGTTCTGGTGCGAACCGAACCGGGGGGTGTTCGGCTCATCCCTAGTATTGTGTAATAAGAGCTTACGTAGAAATGTGAATATCATTGGTATCATAATTCTTTGATATTTAAAAGTACATCCATTTTTTTTTGTATTATCACGAAATATACCTTGTAAGGGGATTCCATATTTTATTACATTATTGGTTATTGATTTTAATTACTGATTTTACCCTGAGGATATATGTTCAGGGTTTGCTTATTTGCTTAATGATTAGAAAAATATCTTGGTATATTTTAGTGAATGTGACAAACTGTCTTATGATTATCTCATTCCAATATCACCCTGTCTGTCTATTCCTGTCTTGTGTCTTCATCTTAGGAAACATCTGTCTGTGGTTTTTATCTCTGTACACTGTTGCTGGCCAACAGCAGCTAGAATTAGTATTTAGGGAAGCTGTGGTTGGACATCTCATGGTCAAGTAGACGGTGACAGGAAATAAGGAAACTTTTGACCTATTAACTTGAACTTAGGGGTTAACATTTTTGATATCACAAGACGTAGACATTATTAATGTTTGGAAAATCACAAGATTAAGAAATTACTAATATGCTAATGAACTTTGTTGTGTATTATTTTGATTGGCCCCCAAATTGGGGCAGAGTCTTGTAAAGACAGCATAAAACAGCGAATCCTGAAATAAAGAATTGTAATCATTCAATACGTACATTGTGTATGTGTAATTGATTAACCGCCGGCGAGGACCTCCACTGAGCCATCTCCAAGAGCCTAGGCCACAAGGAGAAGACGAGCGCCTAACAGTTTTTGGTACCAGAAGTGGGGTGTTTTGAACAGGTAAGTCATTTTACTCCTTTTTACCTATTTTTGGTAACTGGTGTTGATGCTTGCCTTGTTCAAATAACCTTGTATGTCCACCCACTTACATAACTGTGCCTTCGCAACGGGCTAGGCTGGCCCCTTGGAGGGTTAAGGGCTCGCAGGGTTTTTTGGTTTTTGTTTAAGTAGTCTGACTAGGTTGGTCTGACAGTGTTGAGTAGATATATATATATATGTGTGTTTAAAACTCGGGAAGTATAGAATACGCCCGTAGTATAAGGAATGGCTAAGTGGACGCCCAATTTTTGGGGAAAATATTGAGAAGTGCACTTATTATACTTATTATAACATGTTCATATAATGTAACTTTATTTGGCCACTGTATATATAAGATTTTGCTTGTTTTTCTTTTAGGTACCACCGTAAGTATTTAGAGTGTATAGAGTATTAGAGAATTAGAGATAAGTGTATGATATATATGTGTATGACAACTGAATGTAAAGTACTGTATTGATTTAGAGGATTTTTTTGTTAAGATATTGTATTACACATATATGTACTAAATGAACGACCTAAGACAGGAGCCTGACTGTAGTGAGATAGCGCCCGCCTGCCCACATTGCACCTTTGGTTTACTGTTCCTTAGTGTTGACAGGACATGGATCCTGCTTACCACTAGACCAACCGGATTTTCATACCAACTTGGTGCAAGGGGGGTTTTTCCTGCCACAAGAAGGGGTACTCTATACCGAGTACTAAGAATTAACCTTCATAGCTATTTCAGCCCCACTGCCATAAGAGACCAAGGGACTTACTCCCAAGTCAGGGAACAGATTATAGCACAAACAGGTTGCTTTCATCTCTGTCCCTGTACTAGACACACACTACCAAGGTTATTGGATGGGGAATTCTGCAGCAACCCAGACCATGGCCAATCCATCTCCCTATGAGTATGTTAAAAACACACTACCGGGGCCACAGGTAGAACCGTTTTGGACACAGGTCAGAGAGAGGTGCCAACAGCTGGGGATACATGACCCAGGGCCAGTGGGACCCTGTTCAGAGGATGATTGGAAGGAAGTGAGCAAGGTGTGTCAGGTACACAAGCACTCCTACCCACCTGGGAAATGGGAAGACACCCAGTATATGAAAGATTGTTACAAAACATGGAATAAATGCTTAGCCAAATATAAAACAAAGTATGTAACTAAAGCCCCCACACCAAAACCTGTAAATTCACCCGCCCTATCACAGCAACCCGAAGCACCCCCCCCCTTATGTGATGGTTAAACAGGAGGATGGAACATTGGGTCCATGTCTTCAGCTGTATCCATCTTTGGATCCAGCAGTATTGGCTACCATGGTATATGGAGCAGCTGATCAGGCACAAGTTACACGATGGGAAAACGAAAGTAGATACAGGGAAGAGGAAGTCCGGGCAGAAGGTATACGTAGGAGAGAAGAAGAGAGGATAAGTAGGTTGGATCCGAAGGAAAGGGAAGTAGAAGAAAAGTTAAAAGAGCTTAAGAAGAGAAAGGAGGAATTAGAGGAGAAAATGTCTAGGAGGGAGGAAGAGCTAGACAATTACAAAAGAGAGCTAGATAAGAGGGAAGGTGAAATAAGAGAGTATTCTGCGATAACAAAGGAAGAAAGGGATGGAATGTCCCTGGAAAAGGGAGAAGAGGAAGGAGTCAGGAAGTTAAGCCCCAGGGAAAAGGAATGGGAGGAGAGACAGAAAGAATTTAATAAAAGACAGCAGGAAGAGGAAGAAAGGATACAAAGGAAAAGGGAAGATTTAGAGGCGTACGAGAAGAAACTAGAGAAAAAGGCAAGAAGGAAAAGATAATTTCACAGCCATCCACCACACTCAGAAGCCAAACTAAACCGGCCATAAGCCAGAAACCCCCACAGGAGGAAAGGGAGCAGGGTGAATCCTCTACTGAGGAAAGAGAAATGGAAGTGGAACAGGAAACTCTAGGTGCCACCTTTAAAGCACCACTTATGCATATAGGGGAGACGGTAGTGCATATTCCCCTACCCCTAGGCACACTGTCAAAAATAAAGGAGTTATGCCCCAGCCCAAAGAAAAGCCCTAGGGAGGCTGGTGCTTTCCTTGCAAAATACAGTGCAGGGACAAGCCTGGATAAGGAAGATATAGCAGGGATTCTCAGTATAGTTGACCCTGACAGCCCAGAAGGGCATCCCGTAGATGCCTTATGGACAGCCCACATAGAAGAAAATAAAGATTGGGTGTCTTTTTGGAAAGGTATGGGGAATCATTGGTCTGCTATATACAAGGGTTCATCTGCACTTCAGGAACTTGTCCTAGCAAAACAGGGACCGAAGGAAAAGTTCTATGAATTTTGTACCCGGGTATATAGTCTGTGGAAAGCAGTAGATAACGCCAACCCCCAATTGTTCACCACCACCATTATGGCTGGTGGCGATACGAAGGTGACACAGTTGCTTAAATTCACTAATCCAAAGTGGGCGGAACAACCCCCAGATGAATTTATGAAAGATGCTAGGTCACGAGAAACATCAGGGGTATTTGAACAGAAGGGTGGCATTTTTCCCTCCCTGACACCAACCCAGACTCTGCCAACTGGTGGAACTCCGCCCACCCACATAATGACAATGCAACCTTATCCACCAATGCAATCTTATCCCCCAGACCAGGCTTACCTACCAGACCAGGGGTGCTTTAACTGTGGGGAACTGGGGCACTGGAAGTCCCAATGTCCCTACAGAATTAGAACAAACGCCCAGAGAGGGAGAGGTAGGAATCTTAACACCACCCCCCGTCGCCTTCAGGATATCAGGTATCCTCACCCACCACAACCCCAACCACCCCCACCACAACCCCAATACCAGCCTCAACCTAATAGATCACCCCCACGCATTCCGATGCAGTGGCCATCCGCTCGGCGGACACCACAATAGGGATGCCAAGAGTATGTCCCGTCCCTCAGCCTTGTGTGTTACAATCCATCGTGGAAAAGTCTTCCACAGGTACTATTGCGAGTAGACAATCACCTGATATGTCTACTTTTGGATTCAGGGGCTACATTCAGTAGTTTGAATGATGCCATATATGACACACCGCACTGCACTGAGGGAAACTCTATTGGTATAAATGGGACATCAGTTACCCACCCCATCACTCCACCATTGCCCGTGGCTACTCCAGAAGGGCAGGAACTGTGCACCCAGAGTTTTGCTGTCCTTGTGGATTGCCCAGTATCTTTAATGGGGAGGGACCTACTCTCAAAACTGAATATCACCATTAAATTTGACAGAGGGGGCTCCCTCACTGCCAGCTCACCGTTCTGTGATTTACATGCTCCAAAGAGACACACTTTCAGGGGACTCTTTGCATCATTGCCACCCACTCTAGAAACACATGCTATATGGGCAGACAACAAAGGGAGTGTGGGTTTTATTAACTGTACACCTTACACACCACAAATGCGTCCAGACGCTGTAGTACAATATCACAAGCAATACCCCCTGCCACTTGAAAAAATTGAGGGAATCACACCATTAATCAATGATTACATAGCAAAAGGGATTCTGAAACACATTATAAGCCCCTGGAATACACCAATCTACCCTGTGAAAAAGGCAAATGGGGAGTGGAGGCTTGTACAGGACCTAAGGGCCGTGAACAAGCAGGTTATACCTCTGCCACCTTTGGTGGCAGATATTTCTTTCATCTTTTTGAAAATACCTGCTGATTCCCTTTGCTACACAGTAGTAGACCTGGCGAACGCATTCTTTAGCATCCCGATCGATGATGGGGTATTGCCCATGTTTTCATTCTCATGGGGGAGGGGAAAACAGTTGACCTGGTCAAGATTACCGCAGGGGTATGTGAACAGTCCCGCAGCCTTCTCCATGGTCCTTAATGAGACAATTAAGTCATGGACTGCTGAGCGCGGGTCGGTGCTAATACAGTATGTGGACGACTTGCTCCTGTGCAGTCGATCTGCTGAAGATTGTGCGGTCGATTCCACATCTCTGTTACATCACCTGGCCAGGTCTGGCCACCTAGCATCGCGAAAGAAGACACAATGGTGTCAAAGTCAGGTAGAATACCTGGGATGCATTCTGAAGGAGGGAACCAGGCTGGTATCCCCCAAACGTGCCGCAGCCCTGCAGGCTCTCAGTCCTCCAAGAGACAAAGCAACTTTGCTCTCATTCTTGGGCGCAATCGTATATTGCCGCCAATGGATCCCAGATTGTTCATATTATGATGGCATTCTGAGGGAGGCTACCTTGTCCACCGCCCCAAAGACAGTAGATTGGACAACAGAAAGGCTCTGTGCTTTTCAGGCCTTGTTAAAAAGTCTGACTCAGGCCCCCGCCCTGGGATTGGTAGAATATGGCAAACCCTTTCAATTATACTGTGTGGTATCGGGAAATTCTTTTGCTGCAGTATTGACACAGCAACATGGAACCGGGTACCGACCAGTCTCCTATCTCTCAAAAAAGTTGCCTACCCAAGTACAAGGGATGCCTTCTTGTCTACAAAACCTTGCTGCTTGTGCTATGGCAGTTCAGGAGGCTAACAAATCAGTATTAGGCCATGAACTGACTCTCTACACTACTCATTCAGTAACTCACCTTCTGCAAAACATGAACACACAGCATATGACAGCACAAAGGCTTAGTGGGTATGAGATCACACTTCTGAATACTGATAACCTCACCCTCAAACACGCACCACCAAGTAATCCCACTGTCCGTCTTTTACATTCTTTGCTCAAGCTGCCACGAGACCCTGATCAGAAGCACAATTGTGTTGAACAGGTTGCAGCAATAACCAGCCCTCGCCCAGATCTCACTGACATTCCCTTACCAGGAGTACAGGACGTCTTCATAGACGGCAGTTGTACTCGCCCCTCTGATGCAACATTCCTGACAGGGTATGCCATTGTCCAACTACCTGATGTGGTGTTGGAAGCAAAAGCCTTACCACCCTCCTCGGCACAGGTAGCAGAATTGGAGGCACTCACAAGAGCTTGCATACTTTTCTCTGATGAGGAAGTAAACATCTACACAGATAGTAGATACGCTTTTGGCGTAACGCACGACTATGGCGTAATCTGGGCGAATAGAGGATTTAAAACCGCTGACAACAAACCAATCGCTAACTCTACGCAAATTAAAGCACTCCTGCAAGCGATTCTTCTCCCAAAGAGGATAGCGGTCGTCAAGGTAAAGGCACATTCATCAGATAACAGCAGAATTTCCAAAGGAAACGCGCTGGCAGACAGAGAAGCAAAAAAAGCCGCTGCCCTATACATTGGTCAGCCAGCCCCCACAACAATGTTCTTCAAAGAACATTTTACATCACCCAACTTTAAAACCGTTGTGGCACAAATACAGGGATTAGCTACAGAGGAGGATGTTTCTTTTTGGGTCAAGGATGGCTTGACCAAGGACCAAGAAGGTCTTTGGTCAAAAGAGGGGAAGATATTGGGCATACCAGAATCAAGCAGTGTTCTCATACTTTCCTATCTCCATGGTCCAGGACATATAGGTACCACCGCCCTAACAAACATATACACAAAGTCTTTCTGTACAAACAACTTAAGTAAACAGGCAAAACTCCTCACCAGCAGTTGTCTGACCTGTGCACAAAACAATGTCCAAGGGAAAAATCATGGATTACATGGCCACCTGCCCTCACCCCTGGGTCCCCTAACAGATTTGCAAATAGACTTCACACACATGCCCAAACAAAAAGGCAATTTGAAATGCCTTTGCGTGATCGTATGCAAATGGTCAGGTTGGGTTGAAGGTATTCCGTGTACAGGTGAGACTGCTAAAATTGCTGCCAAATGCATACTGAACCATTGGGTTTGTAGGTTCGGAATACCAACGGCCATATGGTCAGACAGAGGGCCTGCCTTCAGCTCCTCTGTTACACAGACTTTAGCTAAGCTACTAGGCTTACAGTGGAAACTGCACATCCCTTACCACCCACAAAGTGCAGGAGTAGTGGAAAGAATGAATAGGAACATTAAGGACAAGTTAAAAAAGGCTACGGGGGGCACCATGAAAGGATGGTTGGATTACCTTCCTTCTGTCCTATTCCAGATCAGAACAACACCACATGCTAGAACAAAACTCTCGCCCTTTGAGATTTTGATGGGAGTTCCTGCAAACATAGAGCTGCCCCTCTTAGATCAAAACACTGACATTAACATCTATTCTCAACAGGAAATGTACGTGAAAAATCTGGTAAGTATGCTACAGGATATGAACGAACAAGTTTCTGTCACCTTTTCTCCTCTTTCAACAGAACCTACTCATCCCTTCATCCCAGGAGACAAAGTACTGGTGAAACAACTGGCACACAAAAAGAAGGTTGGACCCATTTTCTCTGGACCTTGGAAGATAGAGAAGGTTTCCAGAACTGCTGTACTGACCGATCTAGGAAACACCTGGATCCACGCCAGCCGGTTAAAGAAGTGTCCACAGCAACCCCAGACCCCTGACCCTCCACCAGCATCCCAAG
Source organism: Lithobates septentrionalis (assembly GCA_037952835.1). NCBI lineage: Eukaryota > Metazoa > Chordata > Amphibia > Anura > Ranidae > Lithobates > Lithobates septentrionalis. The sequence continues at coordinate 44,645 of JBBDGP010004018.1, forward strand.
ACTTCTCTCTTCAGGAACAGCGACCAGATTTGAAGGACATTCAAGAAGGCATAAAACAAATCTCTCCGGACGACGAGACGAATTCCCCACCAACAAGAAGAAACGTGTAACAGAACTTTGCACACAGTACCTGACAAAATGATTTCCACCTTTGTGTCAGGAAAAACATTATGCTTCTGGACATGTCTGATTCTGATAGTATTCATACCTACTTGGTTAATAACAAATTGTGTGTACCATCCAGAAGATTTAGGGTCACTAGAAGGGATATGTGGAAATGCACAGACAGCCAATACATCTAGTTTAAAATATAAAAGAAGTATATCCCCCACTGAACCCCCTTCAGGTTTCACTGACAAGATGTTGTTGTTGAAGTTTAAGTACAGTTATGCACAAAAATCTGGTTTTGAGAAATGTTGGATATGCAGCAAACTCCACCCCAGTGCAGCCAGAATCCCATTGATGGCCATTCCCTTAAACATCACTCCTTTTTTGAATGGAACCCCCCCCATAGTTCTTGCCAAAGTCATAAGAAAAAGTCCCAATAAGCCCCTCAGTTTTCAAATTGTGGGCAGGAGCCACGCTCCAGATTGGTGTTTCATACCAGTTTGGGAGGTCTCACTTCATGGTTTAAGAACACTGCAATGACAATTTTTACCATACTGTTTTTCATATTGTTCTTGTATGCATGCTTCATGTTACTTAAATGCCTCTACAAAAAGGGTAGCGAAGCACATTCCGAAACCATGAAGCTGACTTCCATTACCAGAGATCCCACGGTATGGTACGAGAACCAGGAAAATGAGGCCGAGGGATATGAATCCTTAAGGCATGATGGAAAGGTAGCCGAGGAATACGACTCCTTGAGGCGTGACGAAAAGGTAGAATGACCATTTCGATGATATCGAATGGTCAAAGGGAGGATTGTAAGGGGATTCCATATTTTATTACATTATTGGTTATTGATTTTAATTACTGATTTTACCCTGAGGATATATGTTCAGGGTTTGCTTATTTGCTTAATGATTAGAAAAATATCTTGGTATATTTTAGTGAATGTGACAAACTGTCTTATGATTATCTCATTCCAATATCACCCTGTCTGTCTATTCCTGTCTTGTGTCTTCATCTTAGGAAACATCTGTCTGTGGTTTTTATCTCTGTACACTGTTGCTGGCCAACAGCAGCTAGAATTAGTATTTAGGGAAGCTGTGGTTGGACATCTCATGGTCAAGTAGACGGTGACAGGAAATAAGGAAACTTTTGACCTATTAACTTGAACTTAGGGGTTAACATTTTTGATATCACAAGACGTAGACATTATTAATGTTTGGAAAATCACAAGATTAAGAAATTACTAATATGCTAATGAACTTTGTTGTGTATTATTTTGATTGGCCCCCAAATTGGGGCAGAGTCTTGTAAAGACAGCATAAAACAGCGAATCCTGAAATAAAGAATTGTAATCATTCAATACGTACATTGTGTATGTGTAATTGATTAACCGCCGGCGAGGACCTCCACTGAGCCATCTCCAAGAGCCTAGGCCACAAGGAGAAGACGAGCGCCTAACATACCTGATATTATTTTACACTGTATTTTAGTTAATAAAATATATATTTTTAGCATATCATTTGTGTCACTTGTCTTCAAAATAGCCTGGATAAACGAACTTGAATTACTTGTTTGTATTTGTGGAAAAATGTAAAGTCTCCCAAAACAAAGATTTGCATAATTTCATAAATACCATACTGTTTTATTATTTCAGTATAAACATTGACAAGGTTGTTAAGGAGCCAGCAGCTGCCACGTCCCTAACAACCATGACTCAATGTGAAAAGAATTGCTGGCATTTAACCACCGGGCATTTAAACCCCCTTCCTAACCAGACCAATTTTCAGCTTTCAGCGCTCTCACATTTTGAATGACAATTACTCAGTCAGGCAACATGCTACCCACATAAAATTTTTGTCCTTTTTTTTACACAAATAGAGCCTTCTTTTGGTGGTATTTGATCACCTCTGGGTTTTTAATCTTTTGCGCTATAAATGAAAAAAGAACGACAATTTTGTAAAAAAAAAAAATGCATTTTTCTTGGTTTTGGTTAGAACATTTTGCAGATTAGAAATTTTTCTTCATAAATTTTGGCCAAAATTTATACTGCTACATTTCTTTGGTAAAAACAACCCAAATAAGTGCATATTATTTGGTCCGTGTGAAAGTTATAGTCTACAAGCTGTGGTGCCAATCACTGAAAATTGATCTCACCTGATGTACTGATCTTATTTCTTGAGACACTAACAAGCCAGGAAAGTACAAATACCCCCCAAATGACCCCTTTTTGGAAATTAGACATTCCTACATTAGGCCTAAGTGCCAAACCTTCAAGGTAAATATATAAATCAAAACAACAATACATATTGAATGCATTGTTACACCTGCAAATAAATCAATTCTTAACCACTTCTGGACCGCCGCACGCCGATGTACGTCCTTACTTTGGGGGCGGATATCGTTGTTATGCAGCAGTGACAATACACATTAACCCCTTCATGCATATTACAAAAATACCATTGGCAATTTATTAACCGCCCCTTAGCTCCCCCCCACAAAAAAGGAGTTAATGCATTCACCTGCAGATGGCTTACTATTGCTTGGTTCCTCCTCCTCCTCTAGATCACACTCGCAGCTCCGGCAGCACTCTACGCTCCTCTCCACTGCCACCTCCTGGCCGGCCTCTCAGTGACGTCACGCCGGGACGGACTAGGAGACGCCTGTCGGGCGGAGATTGCTCCACCTGACAGGGAATTGAAGGGCTCGTCTTCACTTGTGGCGGGTGCAGGAGTGCACTCGGCACAGTGTTGCAGCCAGTGGCGTCTCTAGGGGGTGGCTTTTGGGGCTATAGCCCCTGAATCTGGGGTTCATAGCCCCGAGTCCCAGGGGTCCACAACAACAGGGCCACGGCCCGCTACCGAGCTGTGGCAATTCTGCAGCTGTGCGGCGGGCAGCACGGGAGAGCCGGAGACCAGGCAAGCGGCGCGGGAGAGCCGGAGACCAGGCAAGCGGCGCGGGAGAGCCGGAGACCAGGCAAGCGGCGCGGGAGAGCCGGAGACCAGGCAAGCGGCGCGGGAGAGCCGGAGACCAGGCAAGCGGCGCGGAAGAGCCGGAGACCAGGCAAGCGGCGCGGGAGAGCCGGAGACCAGGCAAGCGGCGCGGGAGAGCCGGAGACCAGGCAAGCGGCGCGGGAGAGCCGGAGACCAGGCAAGCGGCGCGGAAGAGCCGGAGACCAGGCAAGCGGCACGGGAGAGCCGGAGACCAGGCAAGCGGCACGGGAGAGCCGGAGACCAGGCAAGCGGCACGGGAGAGCCAGCTGAGCGAGAGAAGACATCATCTTTCACCGCCCACCCTGTATCACCGCTGTTCCGCTCTCACTGTGCAGCCACGGGCAGCAGAGAAATGACATCACGTCTTACTGCCCGCCCTCTCTCTGGTGACTGTAATGTAAGGGGGATCTCTGGGGACCCTGATGTAAGGGGGGGGCTCTCTGGGGACCCAGATGTAAGGGGGGGGCTCTCTGGGGACCCAGATGTAAGGGGGGGCTCTCTGGGGACCCAGATGTAAGGGGGGGGCTCTCTATGGACCCAGATGTAAGGGGGGGGCTCTCTGGGGACCCAGATGTAAGGGGGGGCTCTCTGGGGACCCAGATGTAAGGGGGGGCTCTCTGGGGACCCAGATGTAAGGGGGGGCTCTCTGGGGACCCAGATGTAAGGGGGGGCTCTCTGGGGACCCAGATGTAAGGGGGGGCTCTCTGGGGACCCAGATGTAAGGGGGGCTCTCTGGGGATCCAGATGTAAGGGGGGGCTCTCTGGGGACCCAGATGTAAGGGGGGGCTCTCTGGGGACCCAGATGTAAGGGGGGGCTCTCTGGGGACCCAGATGTAAGGGGGGGACTCTCTGGGAACCCAGATGTAAGGGGGGGGCTCTCTGGGGACCCAGATGTAAGGGGGGGCTCTCTAGGGACCCAGATGTAAGGGGGGGGGCTCTCTAGGGACCCAGATGTAAGGGGGGGCTCTCTGGGGAACCTGATGAAAGTGGGGACTCTGATGTAAGGGGGGGCTCTCTGGGGAACCTGATGTAAGGGGGAGCTCCCTGCGGAACCTGATGTAAGGGGGAGCTCTCTGGGGAACCTGATGTAAGGCGGGGGCTCTCTGGGGACCCTGATGTGAGGGGGGCTCTCTGGGGACCCTGATGTGAGGGGGGCTCTCTGGGGACCCTGATGTGAGGGGGGCTCTCTGGGGAACCTGATGTAAGGGGGGGGCTCTCTGGGGAACCTGATGTAATGATTATATATATATATATATATATATATACATACATACATATATACACATACATATATACACATGCATATATATATATATATATATATATATATATATATATATATATATATATATATATATATATATATGTATGTGTATATACACACACACATATATACATACACATGCACACACACACTCTAACAAACCTCTGAGGGCTTCACATCAACAGCTATATTTATACTGAGATTAAATGACACACAGGGGGGCTCTATTTACTAATTAGGTGACTTCTGAAGGCAATTGGTTCCACTAGATTTTAGTTAGGGGTATCAGAGTAAAGGGGGCTGAATACAAATGCCCTACCCACACACACACACACACTTTTCACATATTTATTTGTATCATTTATCCTTTTCCTTCCACTTCACCATTATGTGCCACTTTGTGTTGGTCTATTACATAAAATCCCAATAAAATACATTTACGTTTTTGGTTGTAACATAACAAAATGTGGAACATTTCAGGGGGTATGAATACTTTTTCAAGGCACTGTATGTGAAAAGAAAGCCGGGTAATGAGATTTGGACAACCCTCGGTCTTCTTGAATACTGGTGCTGAACTGTCTGGGTGGACAATGACCTGAGTCACCTAGGCTTGTCTAGGCGACTGGTTGTTAATTAGTTCATGTATATTCGATCACTGTCAGCAATTAGTTGCTGGATGTTAAAGTGGAGTTCCACCCACTTTTACAACTCTTCAGCATCCCTCACTAAACTGTGCACTGTAAACGAATTGGATATTTTTAAATTTTTTTTCTCAGCACCTACTGTATATCTGCTGTATTCATTTGTCACTTCCTCCTCCCTGGCCGCGGCCCATCGCATCATTTCCTGTTTGCAATGCCTTCTGGGAAGTGACGGCAACTTCCTCTGACACTGCCGTTGCTATGGAAACCTAACCTGAAACCTATTATGCTGCTTGTGCTGCACTGAGCATGTGCGAGATCTGCAAGGATGAGATCCAGGAAGAAATACAGTCTGGCTTTAGATGCCCAGACTTAAGATGGCCACGGCCTGCTGTAAGTTTATAAAATAACAAACTACTGCTATAAACTAACAAAACAGACCTTGGTTTACAGACTAACTTTACTAGAATACATTAAGCTTGTGTATTATAGGGGTATTTTTATTAAAAAAGTATAATTTTGGCCGGAACACCACTTTAATTAGCATACTTTTCATGTTGGCTGTTCCTTGGATGTGCTAATTGCTTAGGATAACACCTGATCTTGTGTACTGTTTAAATTCTATGTGAGTTTACAATAAAATGAGTTCCAGTTCCAGCTTGCACCTAAGCTAGTGTCGTCTAGTCCTTGGGTGCTCAGCTATAATACTTGGTTCCTGGCTCCAGACTGGAGGAAGCTATATCATGACGGAAGTCTGGCGGTCCATCACACCTTAGTCTTAGCAGGTGCACCATGCAGAAAAGTTCCTGCTTTCACCCATGATTAGATCACGCTACTTGTTGCCCCCCCCCCCCCCCCCGCAACAATCACCCCAGTAGTGTTATCCTCCCATCCAGCACAGATCCCTTTATATAGACACAATCCCGTACAGTGCAGGTATACTTCCCATAATATCAGACAAGACTGAGGAACGTTGATCAGTGAACACAGATGATGATTCTGTTTTATTTCCTTTCCTCCCAGATTGAGAGAATACAGAACACACATTTGTATCAGAACTACCAAATTAAGAAGAACAGTATTAATGCCAAGAACGGCACCAGGACCAATTAGAAGAGGCTCTTCCATGGCACAGAGAGTGCGAGAACCGAGAATATAAATCGGAACGGGTTCAACAGAGCCTATGCTGGGACCAATGGTGAGAAGAGACCCCCCTATCCTTCTATACACTTCTCTTGTCTGATACAGTAACTGCTGAGAGCAACTCCATCTAATCCTACAAATTCAATATTCACCAAAAGTGTGCCAGAGTTTTTCCTGGTACAGAGACTAATGTGACTGTGAGGGGTGGGGGGGGGGGGGGCGTTAGAGTGTAAGCTCCTCTGTACAGAGACTAATGTGACTGTGAGGGGGGGCAGCATTAGATTGTAAGCTCCTCTGGTACAGAGACTGATGTGATTGGCTCAGTGTTCTCTGTACAGCACTGCGGTATATGTCAGAGCAGTATAAATGTATAATAATAATAATAGTGTGTGACTGTGGAGGGAGGGGACATTAGAGTGTAAACTTTTTTTAAACTTTAAAAAATCTTACAAACATACAGTTCATTAATAAAAACATATTTACACAAAAATGAACAACTACTAAACAAAAACAAGCGTGCTTACATCAGAAAGTAAAAAAAACCTTTTCCTGACAAAATCCGAACCTCAACCTAAACACAATCCAGGCTACGAAACATTTTGAGAGGGCCTCACAGTCACAGATTCTGACGGGACAGAGACACTAGGATCCCCTGGTACAACCTCCGCCAACCCAAACTCATCTCCATCCAGACGGAAAAATTCCTCCACTAACTCTGGCTTATTGTGCAAAGCCTCAGGGCACCGGCTATAAGGGTGACCAACCTTATCACATAGGTTACATTTAATGAGGTTACAGTCACCTCGCCAGATGCCCCAGTTCTTGAGACAAAAAGCACTTCTGTTCTGGACATTTAGAGGAGAAATGTCCCTCGACTCCACATTTATGGCACAGCTTAGGTTGACCAGGGTAGAGGACGGTAATCCTATCTCTACCAATAAAGGCAGAGGAGGGCAAATGCTGGACCACATTCCCACACACACTCAACAACATTGACACTGACCATCCACCCGTCCAGATTCCTCTATCATCCTCAATCTTTTTTAGGGGACACAACATTTCACCAAACCTCCTCAACCAGACCCATAAATCCTCGGGGGGTATAGACTCATTCCTAGTCAGGATAGTCACATTCTTAGTCAAGCGCTGACGTGAGACAACTTTGGGGACAAGCCCCTTCCAGTCCTGCTGGTCCCTATATACACACTCATACCGCTCCCAAAACAGATCCAGCGACTCTGGACACACAAATGATAAATCATATTCATAGGAACCAGCCAGACTGATAAGAGCATAAATATCCTCCGCCTTAAATCCCATGGCTAGGATCTTATCCACAACCTCCCTCCTGATAGGTGGAATACCTCCTCCTTCCCACCTGAGCTGTACCACATTCCTGCATTTAATGGAAGAAGGTGCGTTAGGTGAAAAATCGCACAACTGGCTCCCTTCCACCAGCAGCAGCATGACTTTGTCCCGACACAGCCTTAGCATAGTTCATAACTGGGACAGATGACACATTAACTGGCTGCATAGGAACCTCTGAAATCTGGTTTGTCATGCGACATTCCTGCTCTGCACTGTTAATGTCCATGTGGGACTCCTCACGGCCAGCAGAAACTTCTCTGTCTGGATACATGCCTGCATTCCCATGATCTTTATCTGATGGGTTGGTGCCACTCAAGGGAGATTCCATTTCAATAATGGTCTGCAGCAATCCGCCATTTGCCTCAACCTCCTCCTGAGATGACCCAGGCTGCTAGGGAGGGAGGGGGGCAGATACTGACTCAGGTGCAACAGATCCTGAGACAGGGGTAGTACTGGAGCCACCATGTGAAGCCACTTCCTTACCCCCCATCCATACTGTCGCCATTACTGCGGCATCCACCCTCTGGCTGGTACTGGCACCGGCACTCTCCTTCATCTGTTGGAATCTCTCCTCATGCTCACACTTTTCTCTGAACACACCGGTGCTTTCCTTCAAAGAAGCAACCAACTTCTCCTGCTTTCTCAATGCCTCTTCCAGTAAGGTGACCAGATTTTTAAAATGAAATCCGGGGACATATTTTTTTTTTTACTAGTAATGGCAGCCATCGACGAATCTTTGCCCGTCTCTGCCGTCACCGCCCGCCTCACAGCCTGTCAAGTCTAAAGCCCCATACACACTATCAGATTTTCTGCAGATTTTTTCCTTCAGATTTACCAAAACCATATAATATGAGGTCAAACCTTAGGAGTTTCAATTTGTATGCAATCAGGCAGGCCCTTGCACTACATGGTTTTGGTAAATCTAAAGACAAAAATCAGCTGAAAATCTGATAGTGTGTATGAGGCTTTACTCTTCGGGCCCCGGCTACTACTGGGTGGGGAGCAGAGGAAGATCACTCCACCAGGGAAGGCAGGGAGATAAGCAGGCTGGCCGGGACTTGAGCCAAGGCAGAACATGCGAGTGGAGCTGAATGGGCATGCACACGAAACTGAAGAAATAGTCCCTCCGCTCTGACCAGCACATGATCATCAGAAAGGGGCACAGATAATGGAAAAACATAAACCCCCATAAGCTAGTAGGAGCGGCGGGGGGGGGGGGGGGGTGAATTCAGATTTTTTCTTTTTATTCTGCATGGGCTGTCTTTGAAATGTCTTTGAAATTGCCCCAGCCCCTGTTCAAATCCAATCCGGGCACAAACCTGGGGACAGACTTGGTCCGGGGACAGTGTCCTCAATGCGGGGACTGTCCCCAGAAACTGGGGATGTCTGGTCACCCTATCTTCCAGAGACTTCAGCTTGGAGACATCCCTCTTACTGTTCCCAGACTTACTGTGCAGAGATTTCTTTTTCCTGAGATCTTCTTTCATGACAGAAAGTTTCTGTTCCTCTTTAGCAATGCAGCAAAGTCTGTTCACCACTCTATCCTGGAGGACTGCTAAGGACTCCTCTTGCATAGGGACAGGCTCAGGATTCATTGCAGCTTGAGCACATGGAGCAGGCCTCAGTGCCTCTGGAGAGCCTCCACCTTCATCTTCCCCAACATGGTCCATGCTTACCTGGGAAAAGCCTGCATGAGAGGCCCCAGGCTTGCTGCTTCTCACAGCTGAGATCACAACGGAGTGAGCCAACAGCACCACCTGGTGGAGAATCTCCTCTGGTGCAGAGACTGATGTGACTGGCTCAGTGATCTCTGTACAGCACTGTGGTATATGTCAGAGCTATATAAATGTATAATAATAATAGTGTGTGACTGTGGGGGGAGGGGACATTAGAGTGTAAGCTCCTCTTTACAGAGACTGATGTGACTGTGGGGGAGGGGAAATTAGAGTGTAAGCTCCTCTGTACAGAGACTGATGTGACTGTGGGGGAGGGGACATTAGAGTGTAAGCTCCTCTGTACAGAGACTGATATAATTGGCTCAGTGATCTCTGTACAGCACTGCGGTATATGTCAGAGCTATATAAATCCTATATAAGCTCCTCTGGTACAGAGACTGATGTGACTGTAGATGTGTGTTTCTTCTCCTTGTACATTATGGGATGTGTTACAATAATAAGCATATAATATCTCAGACCTGACATACACAAAAGTTTTGGGATGCCTGCCTTTACACACACATGAACTTTAATGACATCCCAGTCTTAGTCCGGAGGGTTCAATATTGAGTTGGCTCCGCCCTTTGCAGCTATAACAGCTTCAACTCTTCTGGGAAGGCCGTCCACAAGGTTTAGGAGGGTGTCTATGGGAATGTTTGACCATTCTTCCAGAAGTGTATTTGTGAGTTCAGGCACTGATGTTGGATAAGAAGGCCTGGCTCGCAGTCTCCCCTATAATTCATCCCAAAGGTGTTCTATCGGGTTGAGGTCAGGACTCAGGACACTGTGCAGGTCAGTCAAGTTTCTCCACCCCAAACTCGCTCATCCATGTCTTCATGGACCTTGCTTTGTGCACTGGTGCGCAGTCATGTTGGAACAGGAAGGGGCCGCCCCCAAACTGTCCCCACAAAGTTGGGAGCATGAAATTGTCCAAAATGTCTTGGTATGCTGACGCCTTAAGAGTTCCCTTCACTGGAACTAAGGGGCCAAACCCAACCCCTGAAAAACAACCCCCACACCAAAATCCCCCCCCCCATACCATAATCCCCCCTCCAGCAAACTTTACACTTGGCACAATGCAGTCAGGCAAGTACCATGCCCCCGGGAACCGCCAAACCCAGACAAGTCCATCAGATTGCCAGAGAGAAAAGCGTGATTGGTCACTCCAGAGAACACGTCTCCTCTGCTCTGGAGTCCAGTGGTGGCGTGCTTTCCACTGCTGCATCCCACGGTTTGCACTTGGTGATGTACGGCTTGGATGGAGCTGCTAAGCCATGGAAACCCATCCCATGAAGCTCTCTATGCTCTGTTGTTGTGCTAATCTGAAGGCCACACGAAGTTTGGAGATTTGTAGCTATTGACATTGCAAACAGTTGGCGACTTCTGTGCACTTCAGCATGCGCTGACCCCGCTCTGTCATTTTACGTGGCCTACCACTTCGTGGCTAAGTTGCTGTTGTTCTCCAGTCGCTTCCACTTTGTTATAACACCACCGACAGGTGACCGTGGAAAATTTAGTAGCAAGGAAATGTCACCGATGGACTTATTGCACAGGTGGCCACCTATCACAGTACCACGCATGAATTCACAGCGCTCCCGAGAGCGACCCATTCCTTCCCAAATGTTTGTAGAAGCCGCCTGCATGCCGAGGTGTGCGATTTTATACACCTGTGACCATGGAGGCGATTGGGACACCTGAACCCAATGATTTGGAGGGTTGTCCCAATACTTTTGGCAATATAGTGTAGGTATCCTCATGTGTAGATATATATTCTGTGTTGTAGTTCTGATCTGTGATGAATACTTTTCTTTCTCTCTCTATGAGTACAGCTGCGTTGTTGGGAAAAGGGACGTATTTCGCTGCTGAAGCCATTTACTCTGCAGATGATACATACTTCAAACCGGATACAAATGGCTACAAATACATGTACCTGGCCCGTGTCCTCACCGGTATCTACTGTGTCGGGAATAAAGACACGATTGTCCCTCCAGCCAAGAACCCATCAAACCCCACCGACCTGTATGACAGCGCCACAGATAAGATATCAAGACCCTCAGTGTTCGTGATATTTAATGACGTCCAGGCCTATCCGGAATATCTCATCACCTTCACCAAGTGACCTCAGAGAGGACAATGAGGACCATGGGGAAGTGCTAAGACTCCTAGCAGCTTCCCTGTACAGCTCGCAGCATCGCCTGACAAGATCACATTCTTCTTTTTTTTTTTACTTCCGTGTGCGTCTTCTTCCACCTTCTGGCCTGAACTAAATTCCCCTAAAGTGCTTGTTGGCTTCCTTAAAGGAACAACACTTATCATCAAGCAAACCCCCCCCCTCTGATCAGATTCAGACGGAACTCACCAACTGTAAAGTGCACCTGTAGCCAGGCAATACAACAGGAAATACAGAGAAGAGGAAGGCAAGACCCCTGATCAGCTTTCTGTCTTTTACCCTGCGTGAAGATTTTTTTTTTTTCTCACTTCCTGTTCGGTGAAGGGAAATACATTTAATGGAGCCCTGATCAGTGAAAATCTAATCATCAGTAAAAAAAAAAAAGAATTGGCTTGACATACACTTTCAGGGGTCTAGTTATGAAAATTTGCTGTCCAAATGCTATTCATTTCCTATGATCGTCAACTCCATCTAGTGGTCATAATGTGCTACTTTCCTGAAATACCTCACATAAGAAAACACCTCATTGTGGCCACTAGATGGAGCTGGCGATCATAGTAAATACACATATTAGGCAAATTACAGTAATTATTCGTGACGGCTGGGCGAATGCTTCAACGTTAGTTCAGCAATTTTTAAAATAAATGTATCCCTATGAGAGATATATAAACACAGTAGATGGACAAAAGCACAGCGATCGTATACATGATACCTAACAGGAGGGACAGATGTGGAAATCGAAGGGTTTGAACTATAGAGGGTCCAATGGAAGCTGCAAACTCCTGAAAGCTGTTTAAAATCTGGAAGCCAGAGGGCGGCAGCCTCCATCTGACACTAATTACACAGATATTTTGTTTCATTAAAGATCACCTTCAACCTAGCCATGAATTTTAAGAATTTGCTCCTTACTGTTCTGATTTTTCTTTTGTTCACAGTTGGATATTTTTAATGTGAAGCCCCCCCCCCCCCCCCCCATACACAGTCCAATCACTGCAATATACAGCCTATCCTGTTCTTACGATTGGATTGTATCAGATTTTATATGACTGCTGGTTTTTTTTTTGCCTTCCTCTGGATCAGCTGTGGGTAAAGGATTGTATAATTTTTTTCCCACTTTTATTGGTTGAACTAGATGGACTTGTGTCTTTTTTTCATCCAGACCAACTATGTAACTATGTAACTCTGACTTCCAACCTTCCATATATAACTTGTGGCAGTCCAAAGTGTTTGTCATTGCCCCTTGGGGTACTTAGGGCCAGATGCTCATCCTATCATCACAATGGAAATACTGCATATACACCGTATATATCTTCATAAATTTAGTGTATCTAAAGGCTCAATAGAATCTCCCCATAAGCCAAATTTTGCATAAAGGATACAGAAACCATTGTTTGTATTGTTCTTCACACATTCCCATACCATACACAATCATGTAACAGGACAATGTTTGGGACCATGAAAGTCACAACTCCGGATTAGATTTTCCTAGACATTTAGGGGGTGTATTCGGGCTAGGAGGGGGGATTTGGAGTGGGGTGGGAAGAGGATGTGTACTTGGAGGGAAAGTTTGAGGTATAGAGGATTTGTTCTAGGAGGAGTGACTTTTTTGGGGAGGGGCATTTTGTGTTGGGGGGATTTGGTGGATGGAGGGCAAACATTTGTTGCGGGAGGGGGGATTTCAGCAGGGGGCAAGTTTGTACTGGGGGACTGTATGCTTAGGAGGTAAGCATGCAGATTAATGCTAAATTTTTGGGGGGGGTTTTTGCTGACACATGATGCTCATACATCTTGAGGGGGGGGGGGGAGTTTTGCATGTGCGCCTTGGGCTCTAGGTGACCTTGTGCCAGCACTGTAAGAGTTGGAATTTCGTTCCTTCAGATAATAAAAATCAAAAATGAAACTTGAACGAACGTTCTGACATGAAGGCTTTTGAACAAAATCCTACTGGTGTATGGCCAGTTTTAGTCTTCAAGACTCAAGCATCTTCAAAGTCCCCTTTATGCATGAATATGCCACTGCTGACATTTTACTGCTGTTCCATTAACCACAGAGTTGCGATTCATTGTTTCCTGCTGCAATCTGTTGCCCTAAAAACGTAGTAGTGCACAAAGTGCTCTTTTTAGTGCACATCACAGCAATACTGAGGTGTGTTTGTAGGCAGGTGCCTACAAGGGGGTTAACATGTCTTCCTGTATGAGTTCTTGTTTTTCCTATCTGTGCTCACGCCCATATGTTAACTGAGCCAGCCAGGTCCAAAAACAATCTTGTTGTTGCACTGTGTCTTCAGGTTGACCTGTGAGCTGGAGGTTAACAAGCTGCAGGGGTTGAAGTTTTTTTTGCCATTTTTAGCAAGGTCACATGATATAAAAGGGGCCCACTCGATGCTCCTAGACAATGGCGTCCCTAGGGGGGGGCCAGAGGGGGCCCTGACTCCCCCAACATTATGCTGTGCCCCACCATGTGCCCCCCCAACAAAAAATCAATGTCTAAGAGGGAGAGAGTCCCCAGTCAGCTCCTGCGGGTGATTCCTCCCCCCTCCCTCTGCTCGCTGATACTGCATAATGGGAGCGCTCACACAACCACGGCCGCCCAATCTGCTCCTTCCCCTGCATCCTCATTGGCAGGGAGAAGAGCGAGTTGCAGGAAGGACTCCACCAGGACTTTCAGTTACTGAAAAAACAGACTGATTTCTCCCGTACTTAGGACAGGAGAACCAGCCTGTAAATTCCAAGAGATGCCAGACCAGCACTGTCAATAGCAGGGGCAGGACAGCAAGAGGAGGCTGGGGAACCCCACAGTGGCAGAACACCAGGGCCCGGAGGCAAGACAACCTTTGCAACCCTGATAGTTCTCCAACTGCTTTGAATCCTTATATTTTCTTGGTATGCTGGTGACATATATCTCTTGTTTTCTGCCACCCTGGGGGGGGGGGGGGGGGGGCAATACAGTAGGAAGGGAGCTCACTGCAGAACATGTGAAAGGGCCGTTGTGGGGTCGTAGTAAATGGCCCCAGTATATATATATATATATACATCTATATATAGCTATATATCTATATCTATATATATATATCTATATATCTATATATATATATATATATATATATATATATATTTACGGTATCTATCTATCTATATTGTACAGGACGCCGTGGCTGGGTCCTGGAAGGACGCTATGTTTCCCCTCTGTTTGAACTGTGGTCCCTTTAAGGGAACAAAAAGGGTTAACTCACCTGTCAGAGGAAGTAGGTTTAAAACAAGACAGGAAGTTAGAGAGGTGTGTGGAGGAGTGTAGAGGAGAATGTGGATGGTGGTTTGGTGTGCAGCAACAGTGAATAGCAGTGTCCTGCCTGGAAGCCTCTTGCTAGGGGAATGTACCTGCAACAGAAACTAAGGACTGTTTAACTGCGATAGCAGTTCTGGACTTTGCAAGTCGGTGAGACTGAAACCCTTTTCTTTTGTTTTTGCTGCTGTAAAGCTATTTAAGTTCAATAAATCTCCTTTTGAGTGAAAAGCCTGTGTCCTGTGATCTAGCTGGTTCCCCAAACATTACAAGTGGTGGAGAATGCGGGCAGGACAGAGTAACAGGCATTTTTGTTGCTGTTTTTTTTTTTTTTGTGTATTGGACTTAAAACGGACATTTAAAGGGACAATACAGTGGATTTATGTCCTGGGTTAAAGCCGCACAAACCCTGAAAGCTGAAGCAATGGAGGAGCTAATTAAACAGCTGTCCTTGGCTAATATACAAGCGCAGACTCGCCATGAGGTACAGCAAGAAAACACTCGCCTGTTGGTGGCCCAGTTGGCAGCCCAGCAAGCGACCCAGCAAAGGGTTATGCAGGCTCAAGTGACTGCCTTAAAAGAAGTAGTGCAGCAGCTTTCTCAGGGCCGTGAGCAAGCGGCTGTTGCCCCTGGCAACCAGGTGACCGTGAGGGCAAGCCATTTTTTGCAGAAGTTGTCCCTGAGTGATGATGTAGGGGCATTTCTTGCTACATTTGAGAGGACGGCAGAGAGAGAAGGGTGGCCCCAGGACCAGTGGGCCGGCCTAATTGCTCCTTTCCTAACCGGAGATCCGCAAAAAGCCTACTTCGACCTGCCACCAGATCACGCTAAAGACTATCAAAAATTAAAGGCAGAAATATTGGCTCGTTTGGGGGTAACTACAGCTGTTCGGGCCCAACGAGTGCACCAATGGAAGTATCGTCCAGATCGTCCACCACGGTCTCAAATGCATGACCTGGTGCAACTGGTAAAAAAATGGCTGCAGCCCGAAATGTTGTCTGGCCTCCAAATCGTGGAGCGGGTCGTGCTGGACCGATACCTAAGGTCACTGCCAGACGACCTTCAACGGTGGGTCAGCCATGGAGACCCCAAAACAGTGAACCTCCTTGTCGAGATGGTAGAACGATACACAGTGGTGGAGGATCTGCTTGGCCCTACCAAGCGCCAAGGACCCAGTCTGCCACGGCCTATTCGTTCGACTGCTGCCCTTCGAAAGGACGTTCCCCGGAGCCCTGGAACCAACACCCCGGAAGGTCAAGAGTCACTCCCGATACCTTCTCAGCGACCTGTTCCTGTTCGGAGAGGAGGGGATGTACAATGTTGGCGATGTCATTCCTGGGGCCATACCCGGGCCCACTGCCCACTGCAAGAGGAGCCCATGGAATGCGGGGTTCTTCGGAGGGGGTCTTTTTATGCCCATAAAGCATGTACAACACATATCGATCTTGGAGAAGAGAAATTCGAGTGTGAAGTCCAAGTGAACCACCTCCCTGCCCGGGCTTTGCTGGACTCCGGAAGCATGGTAACCCTGGTCCATCCTAGAGTAATTGGGAAGATCGGTCCGGTAAGAAAAACTTTACGGGTGGTGTGCATTCACGGGGACACTAGAGAGTACCCTCTCATCTCGGTGACCATCTCCACAGCATGTGGCGCTGGTACTCAAGAGGTGGGGGTGGTAAAGAACTTGGTACATGATGTTATCATAGGACGAGACTGTCCATTATTTGCAAAACTGTGGGGACAAGGAGAACTACCTGGACGGTCCAGAGACTGGGGAGAAACTAGTCCCTCTGTTCCTGCGGTTGAGAGAAATAACCCTGAAATGCCGAATGTTCTTGAAAATGCTAATGATTTGGTTAATGGGGATGAAAGTAGTGCTGATGTTATTAAGGGTGTCAAAATGTGTGGTTCACAGACCTACCTGAACACTGAAGAGGGGGGGGAACCTTCCCCACTTCAGGTAATGCTGGGGGAAGAGGATGAGGAAGTGGCCGTTACCCCTGCCGGATTTGGATGTTCCGCCGGGGGCATTTGGTACTGCCCAGATGCAGGACCCCACTTTGGCCCATGCACGGGAACAGGTGGTAGTAATAAATGGGGTTCCCCAAGAGCCAGGTGCGCATGAGCGGTGGCCACACTTTACAATATGTAATGAATTGCTTTATCGGGTTACCAAAGTGAGAGAAAATGTGGTAGAGCAATTATTGGTACCCCAACAGTATAGACGCAAGGTCCTGGACCTGGCCCATGATGATGTTTTAGGGGGACACCTGGGAGTTGAAAAGACGGAGGCACGGATCACCGACCGGTTTTACTGGCCAGGTCTGAAAGCAGAGGTAAGGAGATACTGTACCTCTTGTCCCACCTGTCAGTTGACCGCTCCGGTGACCCACTTCCGGAATCCTTTGGTCCCTCTGCCCATAATTGAGGTCCCATTTGAAAGGATAGCCATGGATATAGTGGGTCCCTTGGTGAAGTCGGCTCGAGGTCACTCCTACATACTGGTGATTCTCGACTATGCCACCCGATATCCTGAGGCGCTACCCCTGCGGAATACCTCCTCTAAGGCTATTGCCCGGGAATTATTCCAGTTGTTTACACGGACTGGTTTTCCCAAGGAAATACTAACGGACCAGGGCACCCCATTTATGTTGAGGGTTATGGCCGACGTGTGCAAGCTCTTCCGGATTAAACAGCTGCGCACATCGGTCTACCATCCCCAAACGGATGGGTTAGTAGAACGCTTTAATAAGACCCTTAAATCTATGCTTAAGAGAGTTGTACAAAGGGATGGGAAAGACTGGGACTGTCTGTTACCAGCTCTCCTGTTTGCTATCCGGGAAGTGCCCCAGGCCTCCACTGGGTTTTCGCCCTTTGAGTTGGTATACGGGCGGAGACCTCGCGGACTACTGGATTTTGTTAAAGAGGAGTGGGAAAGTGCACCTAGTCAGCATAAGAGTGTTCTTGAATATGTTTCCCAAATGCAGGAGAGGATCCGAACTGTGTTGCCAATAGTCAAGGAACATTTACAAAAAGCCCAGGAGGCTCAACGACGAGTCTATAATAGGGCTGCTAAAATAAGGAATTTCCAAGTGGGGGATCGAGTAGCGGTGTTGATTCCCACTGTGGAAAGTAAATTCTTAGCCAGGTGGCAAGGCCCCTTTGAAGTTGTATAAAAAGTGGGAGAGGTGAATTATAAAGTCCACCAACCGGGTAAGAGGAAACCCTATCAAATATATCATGTAAACTTGTTAAAGCCCTGGACAGAGAGGGAACCAGTGACCTCCCTGGCTAGTGCAAGATTGGAGCCTCGGGTTGGGGTGGAGAGTGTCCAAGTAGCAAATACCCTGTCTAAAACCCAAAACCAGCAGGCAAAGGAGTTCTTGCAGAGAAATAAAGAAAAATTTTCAGACTTGCCAGGGCTCAGGAGTACCATAGAGCATAATATCATCACGGAACCAGGAGTCAAAGTTTTTGTCAGGCCCTACCGCATCCCAGAGGCCCAAAGGAAGGCTGTTTCAGAGGAAGTGAAGAAGATGTTAGACCTGGAGATTATTGAGGAATCGCAGAGTGAGTGGTCGAGCCCGATTGTGTTGGTACCGAAGCCCAACAGGACTCTGCGATTCTGCAATGATTTTCGGAAACTTAATGAAGTTTCACGGTTTGATGCCTACCCCATGCCCCGGGTAGATGAGCTTATTGAGAGACTAGGACCAGCCAGGTATATCACTACATTAGACCTTACCAAGGGATACTGGCAAATCCCGTTGACTAAGGCTGCTAGAGAGAAAACTGCTTTTTCTACCCCAGAGGGGAGTTTTCAGTACAAAAGGATGCCTTTTGGATTGCAAACTGCTCCAGCCACATTCCAGCGAGCAATGGATAGGATTTTACGACCTCACCGGAAATATGCCTCAGTGTACTTGGACGACATAGTCATTTTTAGCAGAGACTGGGAATCACACTTGCCCAAAGTCCAGGCAGTACTGGACTCTCTTTGGAAGGAGGGGTTTACAATAAACCCGGAAAAATGTGCTTTGGGAATGGAGGAGGTGAAATACCTGGGCTATATCGTGGGTAGAGGGGTGGTGAAACCTAAGGTCAGCAAGGTAGAGGCCATACAGAGTTGGCCCCGCCCCCTCACAAAAAAGCAGGTACGTGCATTCTTGGGCATGGTGGGATACTACAGGAGGTTTGTACCCAACTTTGCCACGTTGGCGGCTCCATTGACCGATCTAACTAAGGGTCGGAAATCGGTCATGGTGGAGTGGAATGCAGACGCTGAGAAGGCCTTTTTGGAGCTCAAGTCGGCACTGTGCCAACACCCTGTCCTGGTAGCACCCAATTTTTCAAAAGAGTTTGTTGTCCAAACTGATGCTTCCGATGTAGGATTGGGAGCGGTGTTGTCACAGGTTATTAATGGAGAGGAGCACCCGGTAGTCTTCCTCAGTAGGAAGTTAACACCAGCGGAGAAAAACTACGCTATAATTGAACGAGAGTGTCTGGCCATTAAGTGGGCTCTGGAATCCCTCAGATATTACCTTTTGGGGAGGAAGTTTAGGCTGATTTCTGACCATGCCCCTTTAACATGGTTGAGACAGGGTAAAGGGAATAATGCCAGGGTTACTCGGTGGTTCCTGGCACTCCAGGAATTTAAATTTGTAGTGGAGCATAGGCCCGGGAGACTGCATCAAAATGCAGATGCCCTCTCCCGAGTCCATTGTTTGAGCTCCACTGTTGCCTCCACCTCCATGGCGTTGGGGCACAGGGGGGGGATATGTACAAGACGCCGTGGCTGGGTCCTGGAAGGACGCTATGTTTCCCCTCTGTTTGGACTGTGGTCCCTTTAAGGGAACAAAAAGGGTTAACTCACCTGTCAGAGGAAGTAGGTTTAAAACAAGACAGGAAGTTAGAGAGGTGTGTGGAGGAGTGTAGAGGAGAATGTGGATGGTGGTTTGGTGTGCAGCAACAGTGAATAGCAGTGTCAGAACAGAACGTAACGACGTGACGTCACCCGCTGCTACCGCGCATGCTCCACTCCGTGTCTCCACACGGAAGTTTTCATGCTGTGTTCATCCTGCACTTGTGAAGTGCCATTCTTAGCCACCCTCGCCTACAGCCTAGCCTGAGAGCCATCGTGACTGACAGTTCCAGTACTTTCCTGATGGATTATTATCTGGATTAGGATTTCGTTCTGATTGACCCTTTCTGGGAACGCATTATTAACCTGTTAATCAGGTGAGAGGCCATTCTGTTCACCGGTGTTGGGCACTACTCATCAGTCACCATATTTTGGCATGCTGTCACGTGTGAAGGAGACTCACTAATTATCAATTTTGGACATTTTTAGTGTTTTAATCACTACAGGACTGTTCTCTATGTCTCTATGAAGGATTATTGTTATATTTGTTGCATCCCTTTTTTAGCTTATTATTTGAGCGCTGCACCTTACTTTGTATAATAGCAGTGTCCTGCCTGGAAGCCTCTTGCTAGGGGAATGTACCTGCAACAGAAACTAAGGACTGTTTAACTGCGATAGCAGTTCTGGACTTTGCAAGTCGGTGAGACTGAAACCCTTTTCTTTTGTTTTTGCTGCTGTAAAGCTATTTAAGTTCAATAAATCTCCTTTTGAGTGAAAAGCCTGTGTCCTGCGATCTAGCTGGTTCCCCAAACATTACAATATATATATATATATATATATATATATATATATATATATATATATATATATATATATATATGCATTTTATAGTTGCCCCCCTGCTTTTGTCCCTGTCCCCCCATGTGCCCCCCCTAAATATGAAAGCTGGAGACGCCATTGCTCCTAGAGAGTTCCTGTATGTGCTTCTGGGAAAACTACCAAAAATGCAGCCTGTTACTCTGCTGGAGTGATGCCCCCTTGGGGGGTGATGGGAGCCCAGTTGGGGTTCCTGTTGGGGGTCTCATGCCTGAAGATCCTCATGGACTTGTAATTGACAACCATGAACTGACTGCCTTTATGGATCATTGCCAATTCATGGACTCTGAAGGACTTGCACTACCATAGCTCCCAACTGTCCCTGGTTTCGAGCGACTGTCCCTGATTTGGAGCAATGTCCCTCTGTCCCTCTTTCCTCCTCATTTGTCCCTCCATTTTGGTCTGATCTATATGGTTGTTTATAAAATGCACTTTTTATCTTCCAACAAAAAGTGATTCCCAGAGCTAAACCTTTCATCTGCTTTCTAAATTGCTGCATTTGTAAGTTTTAAAAGCCAATATAAAGGAATAGTAGTGGTAAAAAAAAGCACTTATGGATTTCATTGACCTTTTCTTTTGGTTAATTCTCCTTTAAGGGGGTATGGCAGGGGGCGTGTCCTATGCCTACATACATTTGCTAGTAGGTGTCTCTCATTCCCATCTCAAAATGTTGGGAGGTGTGCACTACCCCTTGTTGATTTGTTCCCTGAATAGACATTCGCCTTAAAAGAGAATACTTTCATGGACTTACCTTCTGCCTAAGGTATTCGCACTTTATGAGGCGTTAGAGAAATCTGTACAGGGTTATGTATGGAAATGTCTTTTTGAGAACTAATACTGTTTCTGCAAACTACCTCAGTAAAGGATCTTTGTTCATTCTCTTGCTTTGCCTGGTCGGAAGTCTTTTAAAGGGGTGCATGAACAGCGTATCAAAAGAGCAGGGCTTGCAACACAATAGGGGGATTGAGTTAGAGGAAGATGCAATACATGGGTGTAACACACAGAGTGCTATCCAGAAGAAGCTAATGTGTTGTTGCTAGGAGCTACAGTGTCTGTGTCACATGCAAGGCAGCCAATCAGCCAGGAGATGGGTGACATGGCAGAGGTGACGGTCACTCTGGTAGTGGAAGGGGTTAAGTGTTACCACCTCCACTAGTGGCCATTTCACCACTCTTCGGGACCTGACAGAGTGCTTATGGACTCTGGCTGGAGTCACGGAAGTGAGAGATGTAGAGGGGCCCTGGGAGAATAAGTTCAAGCACGGAGAATGGAGAAAAAGAGTTTCCTGTATCCCGTAGCAACCATGGGATTAGACACTAGAAGAGAGGTGATATTTATTGCTGCATTGGTAGAGTCCCGTACTAATGTTAACAGATATTTGGGAATGGAACTGTATTTCTTGGAAATGTTGGATTGAGTTTATTTACTTTGTTCTTCCTGTTTATTATGGAATTTTGTACAATAAAAGAGTTAAAGAAGGCCACTTTTGTAATGCTGGGTGCAATCAACTGCAGATAGAGTGGGTGCAACTGCCTAAAGGTGGCAGGTAGTTGGGCACAGCAGTAAAGCTCTACAATGGTGCAAGTCCAGGAACTTGAACATTGTTCATTCTCCAGAGGAAGCAACATGGCAACAGGATGTGGAAAAGGGTGGTATAGAGGAGGCAGGAAGTGGTCACCTCTGATGGGGGCTGCGCTGATAATCAATGCGCTAATCATTTGAATCTTCTTGCCCACTTCCCCAGCCACTTTCTGGATGCCCCCATCCAGGGATTGGCCAGGGCATCATAAATATTAAGCTAATCATTTGAATCTCCTTGCCTATGCTCTGGAAGCTTCTTTCAGAGGCAGGGGGAAGCAAACAAACTCTCAGCCTAGGAATCCTGATCAGACCAGAACAATCAACAACCACTCCACTCACTACAGTAGAGCCAAAAAACTAAGTTTACCTAGCAGCCAAACTAGGAGGGCGCTACAGCTTTGTAGGACCACATGAAAAAATGCACAAAATTAAAAAAGTTTATAAATAAATACATGGTAATTAACAATAATAAACCCCAAAGCGCTAATTGGATTCTATTATTAAGTGATTTGGTGATCCAAAAATTATGGTGATTCAAAAAATTTTTTTTTTGTATTGCTATTAAAAGTGCACTTCCACATCAACAAAGTAATTAACGTAATTATGTATAAAGCCGCACCTCTATATTAGTGTTCTGATGCCACTCAAACAAAATACGCTGCTAGTTATGTGCTAAAAATATTGCTAAAAATATTAATAATACATAAATAATACTAGAAGTAAATTGCTTAAACTAATTGCTAAACTTATGTGAGGCAGATAATAATCCATATAAACATTCATATAGTAGTCCTAAAAGGATATAGATATCAAGTCCATATACTGCATTATAGACATGAAAAGCTGGTGTGGAACACAAACAAAGTGAAGAAATCTCTGGCAAGATGATTATCTCCCTTATTAGGTTAAGTTCAACATATGTTGCGATTCCACCCTAAATTAGCTCACTGGTTCCTTTGGTGATCCGCTGGTATCCAGCTCCAGTATTCAATTCCGTTCATGCAATCAAACAAAAAAGAGCTTTCATTGCGCAATGAACCTTTCACTTTTAACTTCTTGGCAAAACAAACTAAGCACACTCACTTGTGTTGGTATCATACATCAGCGCATAGAGCAGTCAGCCGCCCACCGCGATCTCCTTCTCGCATCGAGCTGCGAGTATCAACCAAGCATTACGGATGACGTCACTTGGCTCCTCCCGACGCGTTGCGTCACATGTCACGTGACTTTATCAAGGACCCTTTGATTGCATGCACGGAATTGAATACTGGAGCTGGATACCAGCGGATCACCAAAGGAACCAGTGAGCTAATTTAGGGTGGAATTACAACATATGTTGAACTTAACCTAATAAGGGAGATAATCATCTTGCCAGAGATTTCTTCACTTTGTTTGTGTTCCACACCAGCTTTTCATGTCTATAATGCAGTATATGGACTTGATCTCTATATCTTTTTAGGACTACTATATGAATGTTTATATGGATTATTATCTGCCTCACATAAGTTTAGCAATTAGTTTAAGCAATTTACTTCTAGTATTATTTATGTATTATTAATATTTTTAGCACATAACTAGCAGCGTATTTATTTCACATAAAATACATGGTAATACTTTCAGCTGTTTTTCACCAGAATATAATCTTGGTACATTTCTCAGAAAAACCAGGATCAATAGAAGAAAAAAAATCCACTTTCGATTTAGATTAGCTAGGGCTCAAATCAGACTGGTTTAACTGGTTTAACCATGAAAATCCCAAGAAATTCTTTAAGTATGTAAACAGTAAAAAAGGGAGGACAGACCATATTGGCCCCATAAAGCATGAGGAAGGACATCTGGTTACAAAGGATGGGGAGATGGCGAAGGTATTGAATTTATTCTTCTCCTCAGTCTTCATGAGGGAATCGGGGGGCTTCAGTAACCAAAACTGCAGTGTTTATCCTCAGGACACAACACAGGAAGCACCTCCATGGTTAACAGAGGACAGATCTAAAATTAGACTTGGGAAACTTAACATTAATAAGTCACCGGGACCAGATGGCTTGCATCCGAGGGAACTCAGTCAAGTAATTGCCAGACCGTTGTTCCTAATTTTACTGACAGTCTACTGACTGGAATGGTACCAGCTAATTGGAGAAAAGCAAATGTAGCACCAATATTTAAAAAGGGCCCAAAATACATCCCTGGGAATTACAGACCAGTTAGCCTAACATCAATAGTATACAAGCTCTTGGAGGGGACGATAAGGGACTATATACAAGATTTTAGTAATAAGAACGGTATCATTAGCAGTAATCAGCATGGATTCATGAAGAATTGTTCTTGCCAAACCAATCTATTAACCTTCTATGAGGAGGTGAGTTGCCATCTAGATAAAGGAAGGCCTGTAGACGTGGTGTATCTGGTTTTTGCAAAAGCATTTGATACAGTTTCCCATAAGCGTTTACTGTACAAAATAAGGTCCATTGGCATGGACCATAAGGTGAGTACATGGATTGAAAACTGGCTACAAGGGCGGGTTCAGAGGGTGGTGATAAATGGGGAGTACTCGGAATGGTCAGGGGTGGGTAGTGGGGTCCCCCAGGGTTCTGTGCTGGGACCAATCCTATTTAATTTGTTCATAAAAAACCTTGATGATGGGATAAACAGTTCAATCTCTGTATTTGCAGATGATACTAAGCTAAGCAGGGCAATAACTTCTCCGCAGGATGTGGAAACCTTGCAAGAAGATCTGAACAAATTAATGGGTTTGGGGAACTACATGGCAAATGAGGTTCAATGTAGAAAAATGTAAAATAATGCATTTGGGTGGCAAAAATATGAATGCAATCTATATACTGGGGGGAGAAGAACCTCTGGGGGAATCTAGGATGAAAAAGGACCTGGGGGTCCTAGTAGATGATAGGCTCAGCCATAGGCGTCGCTAGGGGGTGGCTATTGGGGCTACAACCCCGAGTCTGGGGCCCATAGCCCCGAGTCTCTTGTCCTGGTCCAGAATGCAGGGGACAGGGGTGGACTGAGCCGTGGTAGCGCTGGCTCTGGCTCCAGCTCTGCCCCCCCTTTCCAACTGACTCTACTCTTGGTCACTGGTTGCTGGAGCCACCTAGCGGCTAGCAACCAGTGATGTCACGGCCGCAATTTCCTTCCTGCCCACTGTGCCCACATTGCCCAGCATTTAAAGCGGAGGAGGATTGCACTTCCTCCTCCACGCTAGTGCTCGTGGGGCCTGGCCTGCGACTCCTGGACTGGAGCGTCCCGCCGCTAGTCCGGTGGCGGCGTGGAGTGCAGAGCAGCAGGATCAAACAGGGAAGAGCCCAGGAGGGAGAGCGAGAGAGATGACACCGCCACCCTGACTCCAGAAGAAGGCTCCAGAAGGCAACATCGATCCCCACTCAGGCAGGCGGCTCTCCTTCTCTCCTCTGGCTACCTCGCACACCAGCACCACGGCTGAGCTGCTGCTGCAGGACCTGGACACATGAAGTCTGTCTCCTTCTGGTCAGGTAGGTCAGTCAGGGTGTGTATGTCGGTGTATGTATGTCAGGTTGGTAGGTCAATGTATGTATGTCAGGTAGGTCAGTGTGTGTCAGGTAGGTCAGTGTATGTATGTCAGTGTAGGTCAGTGTGTGTCAGGTAGGTCAGTGTATGTAGGTCAGTGTATGTCAGGTAGGTCAGTGTGTGTCAGGTAGGTCAGTGTGTGTCAGGTAGGTCAGTGTATGTAGGTCAGTGTGTGTCAGGTAGGTCAGTGTATGTATGTCAGGTAGGTCAGTGCTTATATGTCAGGTAGGTAGGTCAGTAAATGTATGTCAGGTAGGTCAGTGTAGGTCAGTGTGTGTCAGGTAGGTCAGTGTATTTCAGGTAGGTCAGTGTATGTAGGTCAGTGTGTGTCAGGTAGGTCAGTGTATGTATGTCAGGTAGGTCAGTGCTTATATGTCAGGTAGGTAGGTCAGTGTAAGTATGTCAGGTAGGTCAGTGTGTGTCAGGTAGGTCAGTGTGTGTCAGGTAGGTCAGTGTATGTATCTCAGGTAGGAGTGAAGACTGCATGTATACTGAAAAAGGGTCTGGGGTCACCTCAAATTACTGCTCACATGTGTCAGGGCTGGGCTTAGCCCTTCCTTCTCTGAGCTGGCCGCTCAGCTGTCGGCTAATTGCCAGCTCCTATCTCTCCACAGTTACTCACCTATTGATGATATCCTGCTCGTCAGTCCTGCCTACTTAAGCCATCCAGCACAGAGGATCTCTGCCTTCGCCTTAATCAACATCACAGAGACTATCTCCTGCGATCCTGTTAAAAGACTTGCTTGGCCGACATCCCTTCTGGCTCCAGATCCTGCTTGCTGTTTTACTACGCTCATCTCCGGCTCCCTGATGTTTGGCTTGTCTGACTATCTGTTCCGGTTCCTGAACTAAGGCTATGTTTTGACTACGTTTGTTCTATTTACTTTTATTAATAAACAAGTGTGATTTAAACTGTACTTCTGTCTCGGTCTGATTTCATGGTTTCTGACAACATGTCTGCTATACCTTTTTCCAGTACGGTTCCTGAAAGATGTTCAGAAGAGAATAATAATAGAACCACCAATAATAACATGTCATACAACACACCTTTCATGGAGACAAAGTTCAATCAACAACCTTTGCTTATATAAGCACTTTGAAGATAACATATTTGACTGTCCATAAACGTATACTATAGTATCATATATTCTGTGAATAACCATCTGTATCTAAACGAGCCACATAATATGAAGAGAAGATTAAGAGGGGATATGATCTCCATGTATAAATACATAAGGGGGGATATGATCTCCATGTATAAATACATAAGGGGGGGATATGATCTCCATGTATAAATACATAAGGGGGGATATGATCTCCATGTATAAATACATAAGGGGGGGGGGATATGATCTCCATGTATAAATACATAAGGGGGGATATGATACCCATGTATAAATACATAAGGGGGGATATGATCTCCATGTATAAATACATAAGGGGGGATATGATCTCCATGTATAAATACATAAGGGGGGATATGATCACCATTTATAAATACATAAGGGGGGATATGATCTCCATGTATAAATACATAAGAGGGGATATGATCTCCATGTATAAATACATAAGGGGGGATATGATCTCCATGTATAAATACATAAGGGGGGATATGATCTCCATGTATAAATACATAAGGGGGGATATGATCTCCATGTATAAATACATAAGGGGGGATATGATCACCATGTATAAATACATAGGGGGGATATGATCACCATGTATAAATACATATGGGGGGATATGATCTCCATGTATAAATACATAAGGGGAGATATGATCACCATGTATAAATACATAAGGGGAGATATGATCACCATGTATAAATACATAAGGGGAGATATGATCACCATGTATAAATACATAAGGGGGGATATGATCTCCATGTATAAATACATAAGGGGGGATATGATCTCCATGTATAAATACATAATGGGGGATATGATCACCATGTATAAATACATAAGGGGAGATATGATCACCATGTATAAATACATAAGGGGAGATATGATCTCCATGCAGGGCTGGACTGGGACAAAAATTTGGCCCTGGATTTCATCCAGACCGGCCCACTTTAATTTTGAGTGTCCCCGTCAGCAGTCCCCTTACATCAGTGTGTCCCCATCACCAGCTGCCCCCTTTCATCGGAGTGTCCACTGTTCTCCCTCTCCTCCCCCTCCAATGTGTACTCACAGTTCTGAAGGCAGCATCTCTTTCCTCTCTCCAGTCATGTGATAAGTGACAAGTGATAAGGGGAGAGAGGAAGGAAAGTCTGCCGGCTGTCTATCTCCCACTGCAGGCTGGAGGGAGCAGAAAGCCTAATCCTCTCTCCAGCAAGTGACGGCAGCTGCTCCCCACCTGACAGGAGTGAAATCACGATCATTGACTGGCCCACTGAGCCATCGGCCCACCGGGAAACTCCTGGTAGTCCCGCTGGCCAGTACATGCCTGTCTCCATGTATAAATACATAAGGGAGGATATGATCTCCATGTATAAATACATAAGGGGGGATATGATCACCATGTATAAATACATAAGGGGGGATATGATCTCCATGTATAAATACATAAGGGGGGATATGATCACCATATATAAATACATAAGGGGGGATATGATCTCCATGTATAAATACATAAGGGGGGATATGATCACCATGTATAAATACATAAGAGGGGATATGATCACCATGTATAAATACATAAGGGGGATATGATCACCATGTATAAATATATAAGGGGGATATGATCTCCATGTATAAATACATAAGAGGGGATATGATCACCATGTATAAATACATAAGGGGGATATGATCTCCATGTATAAATATATAAGGGGGATATGATCTCCATGTATAAATACATAAGGGGGGATATGATCACCATGTATAAATACATAAGGGGGGATATGATCTCCATGTATAAATACATAAGGGGGGATATGATCACCATGTATAAATATATAAGGGGGGATATGATCACTATGTATAAATATATAAGGGGTCTATATAGTGAACTTGGTGTTGATTTATTCACTTTAAGGTCATCACAGAGGACAAGGGGGCACTCTGTAAGTCTAGAGGAAAAGAGATTTAACCTCCAAATACGGAAAGGTTTCTTCACAGTAAGAGCTGTGAAAATGTGGAATAGACTCCCCTGCACAGCTGGTTCTGGCCAACTCGGTAAATTGTTTTAAAAAAAAGGCCTGGATTTTTTCCTAAATGCACAAATTGTAACTGGATACTCATATTTATCGGTTAATATAATCCAGGGAATAATAAAAAGATGTTTCCCCTGCTGGTGCAAATTGGAGGAATTCGCCTTCCTCTGGATGAACTCTGGGTATAGGATTGTATACATGGAGCAATTCAATTTGTGTGTGTTTTTTTTCTGTGGGTTGAACTGGATAGATTTTTTTTTCAACCAGACTAATTATGAAACCATATCAGAGTTCCCCATTAACATCAGAGTCCTCAGTCCAACTCACTTCCACATCAGAGTCCTCAGCCCCCATCCTTTTATATCCGAGTCCTCACCCCCCATCCTTTTAT
Source organism: Lithobates septentrionalis (assembly GCA_037952835.1). Taxonomy (NCBI): domain Eukaryota; kingdom Metazoa; phylum Chordata; class Amphibia; order Anura; family Ranidae; genus Lithobates; species Lithobates septentrionalis. The sequence continues at coordinate 73,753 of JBBDGP010004018.1, forward strand.
ATCAGAGTCCTCAGCCCCCATCCTTATATATCAGAGTCCTCAGCCCCCATCCTTTTATATCAGAGTCCTCAGCCCCCATCCTTTTATATCAGAGTCCTCAGCCCCCATCCTTTTATATCAGAGTCCTCAGCCCCCATCCTTTTATATCAGAGTCCTCAGCCCCCATCCTTTTATATCAGAGTCCTCAGCCCCTATCCTTTTATATCAGAGTCCTCAGCCCCCATCCTTTTATATTAGAGTCCTAAGCCTGCATTCTCTGGCAGCTCCTCCAAGTTTCTTTTATTTATTACAGGTATTTATATAGTGCTCAGTGGCGGCCCATGCATTGTGGGAGCACGGGCGCCGCCCCCCCCCCTGACATCTCCGCCGCCCTCCCTATTCATGTGCCCGGCCCCTTTCAGGACGCCGGAAACATGAAATACTATGGCGGGGATAGGCAGAGGTGTGTATTTTGAAGCACATGATTAGAGCCAGAGGCTCTAATCGGCTTCAAAATAGAGTGGGCTCGGGGCGCAGAGCACTGCGTCCCGATCCCACCCTATTGTGTGGCATAGCGAATGAATTTTCACTATTTTCACACTAACGTTCCTCCCTGCCAATCAGCAGGCAGGTCAGTGAGACCTGTTTCCCGATTGGTCAAAGCATTAGGCGATCCTATTGGATGCTTAACGCTTTGGCGGAAGAGGAGACATGGCGGAGGAAGCCTTGAGGACGAGCCAAGTGGACACAGGAGCCGCAGCTGCCACTTCCCCCACTACAGAAGAGGAGGAGAGCCCCGTCACTCGGTAACTGCCGCCGGACCGGCCGTGGGGGGTTAGTGAAGTGGCAGCCGGGGGACGCGCCTGGCTGCATTTGACGGGCACAAATGGCTGCATATGATGGTCACAAGTGGCTGCATATGATGGGCACAGTGGCTTTTTTTGATGGGCATAATGGCTGCATATGATGGGCACAGTGGCTGCATGTGATGGGCACAAGTGGCTGCATATGATGGGCACAAATGGCTGCATATGATGGGCACAGTGGCTGTGTTTGATGGGCACAATGGCTGCATATGATGGTCACAAGTGGCTGCATATGATGGGCACAGTGGCTTTGTTTGATGGGCATAATGGCTGCATATGATGGGCACAGTGGCTGCATGTGATGGGCACAAGTGGCTGCATATGATGGGCACAAGTGGCTGCATATGATGGGCACAGTGGCTGTGTTTGATGGGCACAATGGCTGCATATGATGGTCACAAGTGGCTGCATATGATGGGCACAGTGGCTTTGTTTGATGGGCATAATGGCTGCATATGATGGGCACAGTGGCTGCATGTGATGGGCACAAGTGGCTGCATATGATGGGCACAAGTGGCTGCATATGATGGGCACAGTGGCTGTGTTTGATGGGCACAATGGCTGCATATGATGGTCACAAGTGGCTGCATATGATGGGCACAGTGGCTTTGTTTGATGGGCATAATGGCTGCATATGATGGGCACAGTGGCTGCATGTGATGGGCACAAGTGGCTGCATATGATGGGCACAAGTGGCTGCATATGATGGGCACAGTGGCTGTGTTTGATGGGCACAATGGCTGCATATGATGGGCACAGTGGCTGCATATGATGGGCACAAGTGGCTGCATTTGATGGGCACACGTGACTGCATATGATGGGCACAGTGGCTGTGTTTTATGGGCACAATGGCTGCATATGATGGGCACAGTGGCTGTATATGATGGGCACAAGTGGCTGCATTTGATGGGCACACGTGGCTGCATATGATGGGCACAAGTGGCTGCATTTGATGAGCACACGTGGCTGCATATGATGGGCACAATGGCTGCATATGATGGGCACAGTGGCTGCATTTGATGGGCACAGTGAGGCTGCATTTGATGGACACAGTGAGGCTGCATTTGATGGACACAGTGAGGCTGCAATTGATGGGGAGTGGGGTTTCAGGATTTTTCAGTTTGTTTGCGCCCCCCCAAAAAATTTTGAGCACCAGCCGCCACTGATAGTGCTGATCATTTACATATATTGCGCATTCACATCAGTCCCTGCCCTCAAGGGGCTTACAATCTAACTCACATACATATATACACATACTCTGTCAAGATGAATGTTGTATGTGCCCGCCCTATTCACAACAATGCTCCGCGCTTAGAACAATGCAATCAACAGTATATAGCATATATATAATTGAACATATGAATAAATAAATAAATAGCTGAATAATAGGTAATATATACATATATAGGCAATAGTGAGTCAGTTAAGTCAATAGCATTCCTTCAGTATTGCAGCAGCGCTGTGTGACCCCAATAATTAGGATCCTTTTTTTCAATCAAGTTCATAAAGTGCAAAGACGGGAAACAGATGATAAAAAGATGATATACATCCCCCTAGTCAATAATCTCGTGTTCTGTGAGGGTAGTTAGTCCATTCACCAAGCGATACACCACGTGCTGGGATCCCCAATGAAAAACTCACTCACCAGAAATTTAACCAATATGAGCCTTGATTAGTATTAGTTGGTCTGCACCATTCTCCAAACGACCACCAGATGTCAGTCTAATTCTCGGTAGTTCCAATGCAATATGTGGGAGAAATAAATGTCCGCATAGTGTGATACCGCTAAACACTTTTATTAAAACATCTAAACATCTCCCTTTAAAAACATGCGTACCAGATAATCATTCAATAAGAGCAAAGAAAATGAAGTGCACTGTGCCTGTTGCGTCCTTTAATCCGACTGGGATGTCAGGAGCGCTCACTGTGTGTAGTTACAGCTGTGCGCTTCCTGATTCCTCGGTCAATGGAGCACATGCATCACTTCTGGTGTGTCACGTCCTGACGTTTCGTCCTATCCCGGACTTCTTCTGAAGGCCCTTTTTAAAGGCAGAGTCCTGAGGAGATCAGATATAGTGAATGCAGGCTCCTGGGGATAGCAGATATAGTGACTGCAGGGTCCTGGGGAGAGCAGATATAGTGACTGCAGAGTCCTGGGGAGAGCAGATATAGTGAATGCAGAGTCCTGGGGAGATCAGATATAGTGAATGCAGAGTCCTGAGGAGATCAGATATAGTGAATGCAGGCTCCTGGGGATAGCAGATATAGTGACTGCAGGGTCCTGGGGAGAGCAGATATAGTGACTGCAGAGTCCTGGGGGGATCAGATATAGTGATTGCAGAGTCCTTGGGAGACCAGATATAGTGAATGCAGGCTCCTGGGGAGAGCAGATATAGTGACTGCAAAGTCCTGGGGAGACCAGATATAGTGAATGCAGGCTCCAGGGGAGAGCAGATATAGTGACTGCAAAGTCCTGGGGAGATCAGATATAGTGACTGCAGGCTCCTGAGAGCGGATATAGGGACTGCAGAGTCCTGGAGAGAGCAGATATAGTGAATGCAGAGTCCTGGGGAGAGCAGATATAGTGAGTGCAGGCTCCTGGGGAGAGCAGACACTTTAATTGAACAAGCTGAAGTTAGAGTAAAACCCCTTTGTAGTTATGATGATATGTACGGATTTACTAACACGCCTCAGTTCTAAGACAGGATTCTGGTCTCAAGACTCATTTTACCTCCTTCCCCCCCCCCCCATCCAACACCATCGTTACTATCCTGACTTGTGTTCTGATGGACCAGAGGGCTTCGCCTGGCCTTCAGTCCTAGCAGAGCCCTGTGGCACATCAGTACAAGAGCGGTAGTTTACATACATGTGTAGACACGGCAAGGTATGGGACTCCCATACATGTTCTATCTATATGCATATGTTGTGCTGGGACAGAAGTCTTGTGGCACATCCATGCATGCACAGAGTCTCTAGCTGTGAGCATCATTTTTGTCTAGAGGTGAAAGGCAGAAGTGCTGTGTAGACAGGAATTGGTTGATGCTGCCCCAGCCGGGAGGGAAACAGTTAATCTGTTTCCGCATTTTTTTCTGGGCTCTGCCTCTCTCTTCCTGTGCTGTAAATAAAAGGGGGGGAGGGCTCTGCACACATACTCTTAGTCTGCATGGAAAAAAACACAGATAAAATCCAGCATGTAGTCTCTAGCCATTACACAGATCTGCTGCAGCTCCTGGAGAGGAATCCACACACACATGAAGAGGGATGCTTTGCCCAGTTATAATGCCAGGGTCTGGATGGCCTGTATCTTGCCAAATCCGGAGTTAAATTCCAGATATGGACTTAGCCAACCTTGGACTTTGCTTGAACACGTATGCTGGGGCAGCCGCAAGCCTGTAATTAGGGACTAGGGACGTGATGGAGTGTCTGCACTGTATCTTGGGCTGTCCACTGTCTTTGTCATGTTAATTTATTCTTCAAGTAAAATGTTGAAACTTTGCCTTTGCCTGGTCTGAAGTTACTAAAGGGGTGCAATGCAAGTAACCGGCACACATAGTCTACATATTATATTAAACACATTGGGGTATGAAGACATCAGTACAAGTTGATACAGTGTGAGGATACAATGGCTACCAAGGGTAATGAAGGTTTCTCTAGCAGCCTGTCATTAGGTGTGTACATGTTGCGAGTGAGATAGCCTCTTGCAGGGAGGGAGATGTTGTTGGCACTTCTTCGGGTGTGGTCCATCTCCCATAGCAACGGGAGCAGCGGGCGGGTGATTGACGATTGGTCTACATCGGGGGGGGACATTGCTTTTTTATTTTTTAACCAAGGAATTGTCAAAAATTGTCTCTGTGTTTTTATTACTTTTTGACACTTTTTTGGTGAATGGGTAGGGATACGATGTGTTCACATAGGGGGGCCGGAATCTGAGGGCCTTCCAGATTTCTACAAGCCCCCCACCCGCAGACCCCCACAACCACCAGCCAGGGTTGTGAGGAAGAGACCATCATCCCCATCAACATGGGGCCCCAATGTTGAGGGCATGTAGCTTGGTATGGTTCGGGGGAGGGGTGCTTGCTTCCCCCCTCTTTCCTGATCTGTCAGGCTGCATGCTCGGATAGGGGTCTGGTATGGATTGTGGGGGTTACCCCAACGCCATTATTTGTTTCCTTTAAAATCCATACCAGACCTCTAAGGGGCGGGGGGAGGGACCCTTGCCTTTTTTTTTTCTGTATTTTTTTTTCAATAGCCGGGCGCCGGCAATTGCAACCGCGAGTCAATTTAAATGTGATTTGACTCGTTTATTTTTTCTTTAGAAATTTCATTTTTGCTACAGCATGTTCTATATATGAAAGAAATGCGCCACTTTACAGGCAGACTAAGGGGACCCCAGGCACTATATTTAAAGGAATTTTTTGTGCTTTTTTGTTGCACTTTAGGCATCATTAAAATCACTGCTCCTAAAAAACAACAATCTTTTTTAAAAAAAGTTTTTGCATTGATAGTATAGTTGGCTCCTGGGATATATGTATCATCAGTCCCAGGAGTCAATGGGCAGCCTCCACAATGCAAGTCCACCATGCTGTGTATGCAATTTGCTTGCACGAGATCGGGAGATCGAAAGATCGCAGTGGCGGCTGGAGACTTTTAGGATGGGGGGCCCCAGACCCCACCCTTCCTTTTTGACCCCTCCCACTTATCATAAGCCCTACCCCTTATAGAATCCACCCATTCTGTCCCCTGTATTCCACTTGCTTCCACCCATGCTGTCAGGAGTATACAGCCCCAGAATCACAGGACAGAGTATACAGCCCCAGAATTACAGGACAGAGTATACAGCCCCAGAATCACAGGACACATTATACAGCCCCAGAATCACAGGACAGAGTAAATAGCTCACCATTAGGGATGAGCTTCGTGTTCGAGTCGAACCCATGTTCGACTTGAACATCACATGTTCGGCCGTTCTTCGAATTATGAATGATATGGGTGGTTCGCACCAAATTTGAGTGGCGCGTCACGGCCCATAATTCACTGCGGCATCGCAGTGCATTGCTGGCTGATGATTGGCCAAGCATGCACTATGACCCGCATGCTTGGCCAATCACAGCGCCACCTGTACAGAGAGCCATAATTGGCCAAAGCCGGGGTGGCTTTGGCCAAAGCCACGGTGGCTTTGGCCAATTATGGCTCAGGGGGTTTAGTACACACCCCACACTATATAAGGCCGCCTACACGTCGGCCCTGTGTAGTGTGTTCCGGCGTGAGAGAGAGAGCGATAGAGAGAGAGAGACAGTGTCATTTGATTTAAGTTAGATAGAGTAGGCAGGCGAGTCAGTTAACTGCACTTACAGTGTATTGTGTGTGTATATATATATATATATATATATATATATATATATATATATACACATCCCAGGTGTTGTATATATATATATATATATATATATATATATATACACATACACTGTATTCAGTTTAGCTAAATCTGTTCCTGTTATTATCTTTGTCAGTTATTCTACTGACAGGCAGGCAGGTGTTTTTACAGTATATACAGCTACCTGAAGAAAATTGCTGGTGTTCTTCTGATCCTATTAGTCCTATTAGCTACAGTATTTACAGTTAGTGTAGTGCGTCCTCTGCACAGTGTGCACCTAAAGCTACCTGAATAAAATTGGTGGTGTTCTTCTGATCCTATATTAATACCACAGGCAGGCAGCTGCAGTATTTACAGTTAGTGTACTGTATCATCTGCACAGTGTGCACCTAAAGCTACCTGAATAAAATTGGTGGTGTTCTTCTGATCCTATATTAATACCACAGGCAGGCAGCTGTAGTATTTACAGTTAGTGTAGTGCATCCTCTGCACAGTGTGCACCTAAAGCTACCTGAACACAATTGCTGTTGTTCTGCTCCTATTAATACCACAGGCAGGCAGCTGTAGTATTTACAAGTTAGTTTAGTGCGTCCTCTGCACAGTGTGCACCTAAAGCTACCTGAAGAAAATTGGTGGTGTTCTTCTGATCCTATTAGTACCGCAGGCAGCTGCAGTATTTACAAGTTAGTGTAGTGCGTGCTCTGCACAGTGTGCACCTAAAGCTACCTGAAGAAAATTGGTGGTGTTCTTCTGATCCTATTAATACCACAGGCAGGCAGCTACAGTATTTACAGTTAGTGTACTGTGTCCTCTGCACAGTGTGCACCTAAAGCTACCTGAATAAAATTGGTGGTGTTCTTCTGATCCTATATTAATACCACAGGCAGGCAGCTGTAGTATTTACAAGTTAGTTTAGTGCGTCCTATGCACAGTGTGTACCTAAAGCTACCTGAATAAAATTGGTGGTGTTCTTCTGATCCTATTAATACCACAGGCAGACAGCTACAGTATTTACAGTTAGTGAACTGTGTCCTCTGCACAGTGTGCACCTAAAGCTACCTGAAGACAATTTCTGTTGTTCTGCTCCTATTTATACCACAGGCAGGCAGCTACAGTATTTACAGTTAGTGTACTGCGTTCTCTGCACAGTGTGCACCTAAAGCTACCTGAAGACAATTGCTGGTGTTCTCATACTAATAATACTACAGGCAGGCAGTTGATTCTGCTAGCTGCAGTATCAGTATATATATATACATCACAGCTTTGTGCAGCTACATATCACTGCAGGCCATTAGTATGTCTTGAAGGGCAACAAGGAGAGGCAGACAGTCACAAGCCAATAAGAGAGGGCAAGCACGACCAGCTCTGGGTCTAGTGCTGGTCGTGGAGATGGTGCATCCTCATCAGCACGTGGCCGTGGGACACGGTTGTCCTTTTTTTCGGCAGCTGGCCATGTTGAGCTGCAACATGCGGAAGACTTGGTAGAGTGGATGACCAAGCCGTCCTCATCCTCCTCACCCTCTCTCACCCAGGCTCAGGGTATTTTGTCTGGCAAAGCAGCTGCCAACGTGGCCTCTTCCCTTGGCTCAATGGCATAAGTCACTCCTTCCCTAGCCCCACCATGTCCTCCTGAGGAGTCCCCTGAACTGTTTGACCACAGTGTTGGGTACATGTTCCAGGAGGATGCCCAGTGTTTTGAAGGCTCCGATGATGGTACCCAGCTAGAGGAAGGCAGTAACGTGAGCCCAGAGAGAGGGGGTGCCCAAGAAGGACAGCAATCTGGCAGTCATGTTCCCCCAGCTGCAGCATACTGCCAGCTTTGCTCCAGTGATGAGGAGGGAGGGGATGATGAGGTCACTGACTCCACTAGGGTGTCTGATAGAAGAGAGGAGGAGGCACATCACCAATGAGTCAGGATGCCCTCCAGGGGCCAGCTTAAGGGCAGCACACCGACTACATCACACCGCAGAGCTCCACATGTGCAGGGCGCTGCTGTCTCTGCACGTTTTGAGACGAGTGCATCAGATCCCACCGGAGCTATTTGCAACATATGTCTCAAGCATATCTTGCGTGGCAAAAACATCTCCCGCTTGGGCACCACATGCTTGTTCAGACATATGTTGACCTGCCATGCAGTTCGTTGGCAAGCGTACCTAAAAGACCCACACCAAAGAACAAAGAGGACCTCTCCTTGCTCCTCATCAGCTGGGATCTCCAAACCCACTATACCTTCAGTCCTCTCTTAAACCTGTAAAGAAAGCTGCGCTCAGAAAAAAACAGTCTATGCAAATGACATCAAAGGGATTTTGAAATCCTTTCAAAGTAAAAAACACCGCCACCGTGTAGTTCTAAGCAGTAGTGACAATCCACCGTAGTAGTTAAGCCTGCTTACCAGATGGCAAGCATAAAAGGGCAGGTGGCTATAGCCCAGCCAAGGCCTTTTAGCTTGCTGGCACTCCCGGTGTTCATGTGGGGGGTAAATCTCCAGGTTCCCTTGCGTTGTCACGTATCACCATTCACCACGAGAACCACGGATAACCCAGAAGGAAGAAGAACTCACCATAGTATAAAATCCTTCAGATATTTATTAAAATAGTAGTAACTTACAGTTAAGTTAGTAAAATTGCATATACGAAAAGCCGGCCGGCATGCAAACAAACGGAGCCCGTCCTCTCACTCCGAAAGCGTGGTGACGTCAGTGCGTACCTTCCCAGACGCGTTTCGTCATCATCTGACGTTGTCAATGGGGAGACCTGCACTGAGAGGAATGAAGGTGTAGAATTAGGTGTGTTACAGCCAAGTACTTGGGGGCAATCTGCTATCGGTACACCAACGTCAGATTGTTCCAGGCAAATTTCCCTGCCCCTGCTGCTACACCGCCGAAAGAAGTTCACTCCCAGTCATCCACATGCCCAGCGGTTGAATGCTAGCTTGGCTAAATTGTTACCACTTCAACTGCTACCTTTTCAGTTGGTAGACTCTGCCCCTTCCGTGAGTTTGTGGAATGTGCGGTTCCTCAGTGGCAGGTTCCCAAACGCCACTTTTTCTCACGGAAGGCGATTCCGGCTCTCTACCGGCATGTGGAAGACAATGTCTTGGCCTCGCTGGACAGGGCGGTCAGCGGAAGGGTGCATATTACCACTGACTCATGGTCCAGCAGGCATGGACAGGGACGTTACCTATCTTTCACTGAGCACTGGGTGACTCTTCTGGCAGCTGGGAAGGATGCAGGACCGGGTGCAGTAGTGTTGGAGGTTGTTACGCCACCATGCCTCCAAAATTCTACTAGTGGTGATTCTGCCACACTTCTTTCCTCTGTCCCCTCCTCTTCTTCTTCCTCCATGGCCTCTTCCTGTGCTGATTCGTCTTCGGAACCAGCGGTGCTCCATAGGCATTCAAGGGGCTACGCAAGCACGCAGGCAAAAAGATGCCATGCGGTGCTTGAGCTGGTGTGCTTGGGGGACAGGAGCCACACTGGGGCAGAGATTCTGTCAGCTCTATATGCGCAGGTTCAGAGGTGGTTGACGCCACACCAGTTTAAGGCAGGTATGGTGGTTTGCGACAATGGCACCAACCTCCCACCAAGAGTAACTGTGAGGACTTACAGTGTTGTGGCACCAGCAGCACCACCACCACCAAAGGCCCAATTTTTCTGACCCTGTTCAACAGGGGCATGTAATTACAATTCTTGATCTAATATTTCACAGCAGGGCCCTGTGAGGGCTTACGTTGTTGTGGCCACAACAACACCTAAGGCCCAAATTTCTGCTGAGTATATAGGGCAGGACCCTACTTTCAAACATCCAACTTACAAACGACTCCTACTTGCAAACGGAAGGAGACAACAGGAAGTGAGATGAAATCTACCCCTAGGAAGCGAAATTCTCTCCTGTAAGAGTTAATATGGGAAAAACATTTCTCCTTTCCACTGATGCTTTATCACCAATCCTTGTTTCACTAAAAACCCCAAATTGTCAAAAAACATTTGTCATTGGGACAAAAAGTGAGGTGAAATCTTCTGAAGAGGAGCACAGACAGCAAAACAAATGTCACAGGGGTGATAACCCTTCCCTATGTTTTCCAAAAAGCTTAAAATAATTTTTTTGGCTGGAGCTAAACACGTTAAAAATGTACCCGTTCAAAATGACAAACAGATTCTACTTAACAACAAACCTACAGTCCCTGTCTTGTTTGCACCGCCTGTATACTGCTGTTCAGAGGGCCTGGGGGCCCCACACCTTTCCTTATTTTAATTTGGGTGCGGGGTTCCCCTTAATATCCATACAAGACCCAAAGGGCCTGGTAATGGACTGGGGGGAGGGGTACCCATGCCGTTTGTCTCACTGATTTTCATCCATATTGCCAGGATCCGACATTACATTAAACCCGCAAGCAGTTTTAAATGACTTTTTATTCCTTAAGAAATGTCATTTTGTGCAGGGACTGTTCTAAACACGGGAAACACGCGCCACTTTACAGGCATACTATAGACACCCCCCAGGTACGATATTTAAAGGAATATTTCACTTTTTTTTTCACTTTAAGCATCATTAAAATCACTGCTCCCGAAACAAAACGGCCGTTTTTAAAACTTTTTTTTGCATTGATACATGTCCCCTGGGGTAGGACCCGGGTCCCCAAACCATTTTTAGGACAATACCATGCAAATTAGCCTTTAAAATGAGCACTTTTGATTTTGAATGTTCGAGTCCCATAGACTTCAATGGGGTTCTAACGTTCGTGCAAATTTTCGGTCCGTTTGCAGGTTCTGTTGCGAACCGAACCGGGGGGGGGGGGGTGTTTGGCTCATCCCTACTCACCATCACAGGACAGAGTAAATAGCTCAGCCTCACAGATCATGGTATATAGCTCAGCCTCATCAATCACGGTATATAATGCAGCCTCACCGATCATGGTATATAGCGCAGCCTCGCAGTTCATGGTATATAGCGCAGCCTCGCAGTTCATGGTATATAACGCAGCCTCACAGATCATGGTATATAGCACAGCCTCACAGATCATGGTATATAGCTCAGCCTCACAGATCGTGGTATATAGCACAGCCTCACAGATCATGGTATATAGCGCAACCTCACAGATCATGGTATATAGCGCAGCCTCACAGATCATGGTATATAGCTCAGCCTCACAGATCATGGTACATAGCTCAGCCTCACAGATCATGGTATATAGCGCAGCCTCACAGATCGTGGTATATAGCGCAGCCTCACAGATCATGGTATATAGCTCAGCCTCACAGATCATGGTATATAGCTCAGCCTCACAGATCATGGTATACAGCTCAGCCTCACAGATCATGGTATATAGCTCAGCCTCACAGATCGTGGTATATAGCTCAGCCTCACAGATCATGGTATATAGCACAGCCTCACAGATCATGTTATATAGCGCAGCCTCGCAGTTCATGGTATATAGCGCAGCCTTGCAGATCATGGTATATAGCACAACCTCACAGATCAGGTTATACAGCTCTGGTGATGAGACTTAGAAAAGAGAGTTGGTTTGCACTGGCAGTGGTATGGTTCTATGATTAGACTCAGAACCAGGGCTTTTTTTCAACAGGAACTAGGGGGAGCTCAGTTCCACCACCTCTGGCTCAGGTCTTCTGCTCCCTGCTCACCACTATCACTTGGTAACATTGAAGTGCAGCTTCTGCGTTTACAAGTGATAGCTTATCTCCCAGTAGCTCCCACAGGTCAGATCCCACTAAGTGCCGGACAGGGACAAGGGAGAACGGGTGCCCAGGGTTCAGTGCAGTCATGGGGAGGTGAGGGTGCGTGGTAGGCTGCACCCTCTGTGGTCTTCATTTTTTCCCTGGTGACCAGTTGTTGATGCTCCTACTGGATGATCTCCCTTGCAAGTGACTGTAGTATAGTATGCTGGAAGGTACTACAGCCGGATAGGTGCTTCAGCTTAATATTGCAACAAAGGTAAGAAATATGACAGATGGTGGAGCTTTTAAGGAGGGGGGAGAAGATGAGGGCAGTGGAGGGAGGGGGTTGTATGCAGAGGGAAGAGCTACTATTTGATGCCATTTGGCAGGTATGTGTGTGTGGCGGGCACGGTTGAGTTCCTGCACCTATTCTCTGAGAAAAAAAGCCCTGCTCAGAAAACACATTTGGTTGGCACTTGTAGTGCTATGGTGATCAGACTCAGAGCAGACAATTGGTTGGCCCTGGCAGTAGTGTGGTTGTATAATCCTACCAGCCCTGTGTGCCTGAACACTGTGGATGAGATGAGTGGTGTGCCGATCAGATTGCTCCTGTCACCTGTCACCATGATCATGTCACCCCATACCAGCAGATTACAATCAATCTCTCCTGTCCAGATGGATATGCTCCCTATCCCTGTGCAGAGCTCACCTAGTAACAGCACCCAGGACTTGGTTGGACAGGGGCAGCTGGGGGCTCGGGGCACTGACAGCAACCCCCCCCTCGGGGCTCATGGTACTCTGAAGGCAACCACCCCCCCGAGGCCCAGCCCTTCACTTACAGGGCTGTTGAGTCCTCTCCTCCTGCGTCTCCTCAAGAGTGCGGGCCGCCACGGCGGCGGCGGAGGTGTCCATGTGTCCATTCCTCCAGCGCATGTCTCCTCTGCATGTTTCTTCTTGCTAAGCGCTGGGCATCCAATGGGACCGCTCAGCGCTTTGGCCAATCGGGAAACAGGTCTCACTGACCTGCCTCCTGATTGGCGGGGAGGCACTGTAGTGTGAAAATAGCGAAAATTTATTTGCTATGGTCACACAATTGGGTAGGATCAGGGTGCATTCTCTGCGCCCCGAGCCCACCCTATTTTAAAGCCTATTAGAGCCTCTAATTGGGTGCTTCAAAAAAAAAAAAAAAAAAACATCCCCTCCCACCTGCCATAGGAGTCGATGTATCTGGCGTCCTGAAAGGGGCCAGGCGCATCGATAGGGAGGGCCGCTGCAGTGATAGGGTCGCCGCTGGAAGATTGGGTATCCCGGAAGGAGCTACGAGTGGGCTTCGAAAGCCCACAATAAAGATGGGAGAATGCTTACTTATTAGGAGGTGACAGTGAGTAATTTCGACAGCTAACAAACTAGAAATAGTCAATTTACCAAATATGCCAATGTATTATGAAAGATGCGACCATCGTGGGGTGTTTTTTTTTCTTTTTAAAAGGCTGGAAGTCTTTAGGTGAAGTGCACACATGGAGTCAGCGCTATGGGTGCACAGCGGGACCCCATACCATTACTGGGATTGAGTTATCGGTGATACACTGGACAGGTGGAGAGGGCGTTGGCTCTGCGTCTCCTAAACACACAAGTGGCAATGTTGGTGTATATGACATCAGGAGAGTTTACTAGAGTTCCTTCAAGTTCATCATCTACCGGGTCCTGAGTGTGGCTAAACTAAAAGGTACCCCATGTGAGTGCAGTGACCCTGTACAAAGTGCTTAGCGTACCCCCGAAGAAGCCACCCCGGGGTAGGCATCTCATGAGACCCTCGCTTGGGGCCCAACGAGGAGGGAAATATGAAGGATGATCAAGTGACAACTCTTCCCCCCCTTAGCAGCACAAAAACTCTACAAAGTTGAAACAAAAAAACAAACAAATTATACACATGCCAAAAGCATTGGGACGCCTGCCTTTACACACACATGAACTTTAATGGCATCCCAGTCTTAGTCCGTAGGGTTCAATATTGAGTTGGCTCCGCCCTTTGCAGCTATAACAGCTTCACCTCTTCTGGGAAGGCCGTCCACAAGGTTTAGGAGTGTGTCTATGGGAATGTTTCACCATTCTTCCAGAAGACCATTTGTGAGGTCAGGACAAGAAGGCCTGGCTCGCAGTCCGCTTTAATTCATCCCAAAGGTGTTCTATTAGTGGGACAGGCCAGTCAAGTTCCTCCACCGCAAACTCGCTCATTCATATCTTTATGGACCTTGCTTTGTGCACTGATCCAAATCATTTGGTGGAGGGGGGATTATGGTGTGGGAGGGGAGGGGGGATTATGGTGGGGGGTTGTTTTTCAGGGGTTGGGCTTGGCCCCTTAGTTCCAGTGAAGGGAACTCTGAAGGCGTCAGCATACCAAGACATTTTGGACAATTTCATGCTCCCAACTTTGTGGGAACAGTTTGGGGACGGCCCCTTCCTGTTCCAACATGACTGCGCACCAGAGCACAAAGCAAGGTCCATAAAGACATGGATGAGCGAGTTTGGGGTGGAGGAAGTTGACTGGCCTGTCCCACCAATAGAACACCTTTGGGATGAATTAAAGCGGAGACTGTGAGCCAGGCCTTCTTGTCCAACATCAGTGCCTCAGAAATGCTCTTCTGGAAGAATGGTCAAACATTCCCATAGACACCCTCCTAAACTTTGTGGACGGCCTTCCCAGAAGAGGTGAAGCTGTTATAGCTGCAAAGGGCGGAGCCAATTCAATACTGAACCCTACGGACTAAGACTGGGATGTCATTAAAGTTCATGTGTGTGAAAAGGCAGGCGTCCCAATACTTTTGGTAATATAGTGTGTATCCAAATGACATGGAGGGGGGAGAAGGTGGGAAAATACTTTTACTTTAGAGTCATCTGCATTAACATTAATGAACTGCCACCTATATGGGCTGCTCCTGCGCGCCCTTCATTGGCGCCAACCAAAACATTTTTTAATAAGAACAACCAAAACATTTTTTAATAAAAACAAAATCACTTTTATTCTTCAGGAGGTGTGAGCGGGGGAAGGGTTGTGACCTATAAAATGGCAGGAATCTAAAAAAATGAAGTAAATCGCACTGAACACCCTGCCACACCTTGTCATGAATGTCACTGAGCTCCGGGCAGTTTTCATCTCTAATAAGCTGTATAAGGTGATGGAATTCAATCACTAAACTCTCATAGAAGCTCTTACAGGTTCATGTCATTTCAGGAGCGGGGGCGGACTGACAACTCATGGGGCCCCTGGGCAATAGAAGATCAGGGGGCCCCTGTGGGGGGGGGGGGACACAGGGGGACTCTATCTGGGGGACACAGGGGGGCGCCATGGGGAGGGGAGGACACAGGGGGAGGCCATGAGGGGGACACAGGAGGACGCCGTGGGGGGGGGACAAAGGAGGACACAGGGGGATGCCATGTAGGGGGTGGACCCAGGAGGACGTTGTGGGGAGAGGACACAGGGGGATGCTGTGGGGGGGGGAAACAGGAGGATGCCATGTGGGGGGGGGACACAGGAGGACGCTGTGGGGGGGGGGGACAGAGGTAGGTGCCATGTGGGGGGGGACCCAGAAGGACGCCGTGGGGAGGAGGGCACAGGAGGGGCCATGGGGGGGGACACAGGAGGACGCTGTGGGGGGGACACAAGAGGATGCCATGTGGGGGGTGGACCCAGGAGGAAGCCATGGGAAGAGGACACAAGGGGATGCTGTGGGGGGGGGGAGACACAGGAGGACGCCATGGGGGGAGGACACAGGGGGATGGCATGGGGGGGAACACACTGGGGGACGCCATGGGGGGAAAAATAGTAAATCTGCGGCATCCCTTTGATTTGGGGGGGTAAGAGGATTTGTGCTGGGGGGTGCTTTGAGAGGGGAGAGGATCTAAAATCTCCCCACCCGCAGCACAAATCCTCTCCCCCTCTATCATCACTCCACCATGTGACAGTCCTCACATCATCAGCCAGCTCTAGCAATGCAATGTCCCCTGTCCCCCTTCTGTCTATGAGAACACCGGAGCTGAGGAGGAGGAGTCAGTAGCACAGCGTGGTGTGAATGCTATCCTGTTGGGGCCCGTGCACCCTACAGTACATCTATACTGGCTGCCCCCACTGGCGGTGGCCCTGGTGTCTCACCCGATGCTTGTAATAATAAGAACTGTCACTGTACTGCCCCTCTGCTCTACTCGTCCATCCCAGGTGGTGATGTCATGTACAAGCACCTGGGGTAAATGGGAGGGAAGGAGGAGCCAGCGGGGAGCAGTGCGCGCCGCACGGTGACAGTTCTTATTATTACAGGCGCTTCCTGCTCTAGAGTTCATAGTTCATCTGTTGAAGAGCCTCTCATGGGGCCTCCCGAATGGCCCCGGGCCCTCGGGCAGTGCCCGATGGGTCAGTCCACCCCCTGTTCAAGAGTAATTTTCAATCTTTTAAAATCTACAACCTTGCGATCCTGCCAGGAAGGTCATTGTTCCTGTTACAGGGTGACAACGTTCTGTCCCTGTCTCCCAATTCTGCTCCTGCGTTGTCATTTAGACGTGCGCTTTGTTTATGTACGAATCAAGATCCAGATGAAATTTTCATTATTCTGTAATGTATCCGAATTTCCAAATCACAGTAGCAACTAATTTCAACGAATCCGAAAATAAATAATAATGAAATGGATTTTCCAAATTTAAAATCAAAATGGAAACATATTGCATTAAATACAGTAAGGTATAAAAGTGAAAGAAGATGACGATTCCTATTTAGTCTGCTTAGGGCCTCATGCACACTGGATGTTTTAAGAATAGCAGTAGCATTGCCACGTTAAAAAAACAAGTTTTGCCACATTTTTTAGCTCTTTGCCGCTTTTGTATTTTTTACGCTTGAGTCTCACAAATGTTCATACATGCCGGATAGCCACGTTTCACCGCATTTTACACCTTTTTTCAGCATTAGAGCGTTTTTACAGCAGAAAAACTCCTCTTCAAATGAAGTAGTTCTGGGGGGGGGGGGGGCCTGTCAGAAAACGCGGATAACAGCCTGTGTGTGCATGGACACACAGGAGAACGTGGAGACATAGGACACCGTGGACACATAGGACACCGTGGACACACAGGAGGACATGGACACACAGGAGGACATGGACACACAGGAGGACATGGACAGATGGGACAACATGGACACAAAGGAGAACATGGATACATAGGAGAACATGGACACATACCCTGTTTCCCCGAAAATAAGACCTAGCGTGATTGTCAGTGATGGCTGCAATATAAGCCCTACCCCCCAAATAAGCGCTGCCCTGTTTCCCCAAAAATAAGCCCTACCCTGAAAATAAGACCTACAAGGACTTTAACTAGGGCTTATTTGGGGGGTGGGGCTTATATTGCAGCCATCACCAACAATCATGCTAGGTCTTATTTTCGGGGATACAGGGTAGGAGAACTTGATGGGGAGTTTACTGAGTAGAATAGAACAGAATAGAATAATAGCATAGAACATAAAGGAATAGAATAGAATATAGAAAAATAGAATAGATTAGAATAGAATAATAGCATAGAACATAAAGGAATATAATAGAATATAGAAAAATAGAATAGATTAGAATAGAATAAAGTAGAACGTAAAAAGCCGTCTTGTGAAATTCCAATTTCGAATCAATGTGAAAATAACGCATATACAAAATGAATCTGAATATATGAAAATAATTCTGAAAACGAATCATTCTAACACAACGAATATGACGAAACAAAATTATAAACTTAAAGGGGTTGTAATGACAGAAGGTGCATTCTATGCATTAAGATAAAAAGCCTTCTGTGTGTAGCAGTCGCCCTGGAGCCCCCCTGATACTTACCTGAGCCCCTTCTAGATCTAGTGATGTTGCAGGAGTGTCTCAGCTGCCCAGGACTCCCCTCCTCATTGGCTAAGACAGCAGCGAAGCACCGATGGCTACCGCTGCTGTCAAAGTCAGCCAGCCAATGAGGAGAGAAAGGGGGCAGGTGCGGGCCCCGGCTCAGTGTCTGAATGGACAATGGAAGCTGTGACTCGGTTTGGGTGCCCCCATAAAAAGCTTCTTGCTGTGGGGGGCACTCAACAGGAGGGAGGAGCCAGGAGCGCTGAAAGGGGACCCGGGAAGAGATCCGGGCTGCTCTGTGCAAATCCATTACACAGAGCAGGCGAGTATGACATGTTTGTTATTTTTACCAAAAAAAAACAAAACTTTAGTGTCACTTTAACAAACGAAACCACTACTGTCAACAGGAAACCCACCTTGAGAAATGTCATGCAGCCATCACTGGGGTACTTGTAGACAGGAATTGGCTGCAAAGCAGCTGCAGCAGATCAGCAGCATTGGGGTGCAACAAAGAAGGAAAAAAGCTGAACACATGATTTGTTTTTGTAAAAAAAAAAAATGACAATTGTCTATGATAATAATGCACAGAGCAAACAAAATATCATGGATGGCCCCTCAGGGATTACATCTATCTTTATATGTTACATAATATGTGGCTTTTTATATCCTCTTTCTTCTTTATCTGTAAATAGAAACTTTGTAAATATAAAACTTTAGAAGAAAATCTTTGTATTTCCTCTTTCTGAGGCTGGAGGAGGATTTTCTGTACTAATATCAGGCTACTCCTCCCCCTGTCCAATCAGCCCTGAGAGGAGCCCCCCCAATGTACACTATGGGACCCTCCAATGTAGCAAGTCCCAGCAATCCCTCATAGAAAGTCAATGCAGATTGTGGGACTGACACGTTTCCAGGAACTCCCCATCAGAGAAGGAAAGTCACGTGATCTGCAGTAAAAGAAAGTGAAACTATCTTTAGAGTTTCTTTCATCATAAGTATTCGATCCTCGCCCAGAAAAACACCGACCTCCACACCCTGCCTGGCTGTACCACCGCGCCTTCCGCTAACCGACCCCCACTAGATGTCACCACCATGGGGGACAGCAAGTACCTGCACCCTGTGGCCCTAACCTGGAGCCAGGGGCCACAAAAACTGAAAAAGCTGAAAAATAAACTGCAGCTGTATTTCGGGAGTAAGAACAAATCAGACGGAGGAGACTGTGAGATCCGAGACACCGACTGCAACCGGGAATATGTCCTCATATACTACAAGGAGGAGACAGGTAGGTACTGGGGTGGGGTGAGGGCATTGTAATCTACTACTAGAAGGGGGCAGGTAAGTACTGAGGACTGGAGGGAGATCCACATAAAGTACAAGGAGGAGGGAGGTAAGTACTGAGGACTGGAGGAGATCCTCTTATACTACAAGGAGGAGGGAGGTAAGTACTGAGGACTGGAGGGAGATCCTCATACACTACAAGGAGGAGGGAGGTGAGTACTGAGGACTGGAGGGAGATCATCATACACTACAAGGAGGAGGGAGGTGAGTACTGAGGACTGGAGGGGATCCTCATACACTACAAGGAGGAGGGAGGTAAGTACTGAGGACTGGAGGGGGATCCTCATACACTACTAGGAGGAGGGAGGTAAGTACTGAGGACTGGAGGGGATCCTCATACACTACAAGGAGGAGGGAGGTAAGTACTGAGGACTGGAGCGGATCCTCATACACTACAAGGAGGAGGGAGGTAAGTACTGAGGACTGGAGGGGGATCCTCATACACTACAAGGAGGAGGGAGGTAAGTACTGAGGACTGGAGGGGATCCTCATACACTACAAGGAGGAGGGAGGTAAGTACTGAGGAATGGAGGAGATCCTCCTACACTACAAGGAGGAGGGAGGTAAGTACTGAGGAATGGAGGAGATCCTCATACACTACAAGGAGGAGGGAGGTAAGTACTGAGGAATGGAGGAGATCCTCATACACTAAAAAATTAATTCTGAATGCTGAGTGCTGACATGTTTCCTCCATTGGGGGACAGAACTCCATTGGTAGAATATACAACATCTGTAATCTTCTCTATCACAGCACGAGATCGGGTTCTGCAGAGGAAGACTCATGAACTGAAATTACCGGATGGGGGGACATTACAGCTGGAAGTCCGATTACCGGAAGACATACAGAATACAGAGACCTCCCCACCCCCACAGGACGAGGCTGGGGTAAGTGTTGGGGTACAGAGAAGGGGGAGGAGCTTACAGGGGTGCAGAGATTTTCAGTCTCTCCACTCACATCGTTGCATTGCTGTTTGTTTTCTTTCTGCAAAGTTGGGTCATGTGTGCCCAGGGCCGGTGCTATCACTAGGAAAACTAGGCAGCCGCCCAGGGCTCAGCCACAGCCAGTTGTTGATGGGTCCAAATCCCCCCCCTCCAGAGCATCTTGCCCAAATACACAGTCAGTGTCCTTGCTGCCACAGCCATGCTGCTCAGCAACAGAGCAGGCTTTGCAGCAATCAGAGCTGTCCCTGAATTATAATTAGTAGGCTGAAGGAAGGAAAGAAAAAAAAGTCGGTTTTAAAACGTGACAGAAAAAGGTGTTAAAAAGCTGCAAGGAAAAGCACCAAAAGAACCTAAAAATGCAACCCAGCAATCACCAGCAGTCAAAAGCAAACTTTGTTCACACTCCACTTAAGGTCCCCACTGTTTAGCTTCCAACCAGCAGTCTGGCAATTTCAGATGTGCTTTACAGAAAGTTATATAGGCCTCAAGCACCTGTAACCAATTAACCACTCCTCTTAATTAGTAGACTGAAGGAAGGAAAGAAAAAAAAGTCTGTTTTAAAAGTGACAGAAAAAGGTGTTAAAAGCTGCAAGGAAAAGCCCCAATTAGAACAAGTAAGCTTTCAGGTGGTTGTGTAACATCGGGGTACAGATGGATGAGTAGCCAGTTCAGGATGGGGATGGTGATTGCCAGTGATAGAGGGTTCTAGTCAGAAGGGTGGTTTGGTGTATGTCTAAACATGTCCTTCTCAGCAGTGGGTCCCAATCCTAGGGCCGCTGAGGTACAGAACTTTCCTAGGGACATGGCCTGGATTATAAAAGAAGCAAGACCTTCTGTGTGTATGGTGTTCCCCTTCCAAACCTACGGGTTGGAGCAAGACAAGTGTGATGTGCTGAAAAACCATTGGAGGATATTTGGTGTTTTGTTAACTTCAATATGCTCTGAAGTCCAGTGTCGGGATAGGTAGGAACAGACCAATGGCACTGGCTAAGGAGGAGACGTGGCTCTTCTGGTAGGTGGCCTGATGGGATGATGAAACAGATAATCATCTGCAGGTGGTAACTCACACAGTTATTAACTTTGTAGTGAGGCAGGTGACACGTATAGCATGGTTCCCCCAATGTCACCGGGTAATGGCCCCTCCTACATGCATGTGTGCTCTGTATGTACTCTGACTGTCCTGTAGGTGGGGGTGGTCCACATTCTTCACAAGGTATGCAATCACTTTATAGGCACTCTATAGTCTGCTCCAATGAGGACACATGTTATCTTGGAAATTAGATAGAGCGGCAGATTGTCATGGCTTCTCTAAGTAGTTGCTTTATGGTGCATTGCTCAATGTGAATGTATTTTGGGTAAAATTGTCTATGTCAAAGTGTTTTATAATTGTGTCTCATTCTTTATGTGAGGCACAGATATTTTTAATCTTGATTTAATAAATAATAATTTTACTTAACATGAGTGTACAGATTTTTTGAACTTTTTGATTATAGTTTTTGATAGCACCTTAAAAGTCCCCGGGGAAATTCATTGCCCCTCCCTCCTGTTTTTTCTAGTTGGAAATTAGATAGAAATGAGTGCCTGGTGTCCAGTAAATGTGAGTTTGAAAGTGGGTTTAAAGATGTTTTATTGAAGGTAGCAACAAGTAAAATGAAGGCAACGCATTTCGGAGGCTCCCTCTTCTTCAGGGCTATTCATCAAATAATAGCCCTGAAGAAGCCTTGAAGAAGGGGGAGTTTCTGTTCCCCTGAAACGCGTATGCTTGATTTTACTTGTTGCTACCTTCAATAAAGAGACTTTAAACCCACTTTCAAACTCACATTTACCGGATACCAGGAGCTCATTTCTACCTACTTTCCAAGGTAACATGCGGAATCGACCATATTGTCGTACCCTGAGGCAGCAGCCCAGGCCCCATAGAGCTCACTACCACCTCTTTTCAAGTTGAGCACAAATCTTTGGAAGGGAATTCCTCCTACCCACCCACATCACCTACCTACAAACAGTAACTGATCGAGTCAGTCCAGCGTGATCTCCATCACTAAAGAGCCAGTGTGGGCACAGAAATGAAATAGAAGAACGAACCAGAGCAAGAGCTTGTTATAAACAGGCACATGAACTTTAATGACATCCCAGTCTTAGTCCGTAGGGTTCAATATTGAGTTGGCTCCGCCCTTTGCAGCTATAACAGCTTCAACTCTTCTGGGAAGGCTGTCCACAAGGTTTAGGAGTGTGTCTATGGGAATGTTTGACCATTCTTCCAGAAGCGCATTTGTGAGGTCAGGAGTGCATTTGTTGGACAGGAAGACCTGGCTTGCAGTCTCCACTCTAATTCATCCCAAAGGTGTTCTATCGGGTTGAGGTCAGGACTCTGTGCATGCCAATCAAGACCCTCCAACCCAAACTCGCTCATCCGTGTCTATATGGACCTTGCTTTGTTCACTGGTCCAAATCACTTGGTGGAGGGGGACATTCCACAAAGCAGACTCATCCATAAAGACATGGATGAGTCTGGGTTGGAGGAACTTGACTGGCCTGCACAGAGTCCTGACCTCACCCCGATAGAACACATTTGGGATGAATTAGAGTGGAGACTGCGAGCCAGGCCAAGTCCAACCCCTGAAAAACAACCCCACACCATAATCCCCCCTCCATCAAGTGATTTGGACCAGTGCACAAAGCAAGGTCCATAAAGACATGGATGAGCAAGTTTGGGGTGGAGGAACTAGACTGGCCTGCATAGAGTCCTGACTTCAACACGATAGAACACCTTTGGGATGAATTAGAGGGGAGACTGGGAGCCAGGCCTTCTCATCCAACATCAGTGCTTGACCTCACAAATGCTCTTCTGGAAGAATGGTCAAACATTCCCATAGACACCCTCCTAAACCTTGTGGACAGCCTTCCCAGAAGAGTTGAAGCTGTTAAAGCTGCAAAGGGTGGCCCAACTCAATATTGAACCCTACGGACTAAGACTGGGATGCCATTAAAGTTCATGTACATGTAAAGGCAGAAGTCTCAATACTTTTGGTAATATTGTGTAGTTATAGGGTGTCACGGAACGTCCCACACTCCACTTGAGTGCTTCCGTCATATACCACTTCCTCCCAGTCTGTATACAGATATCAGGTATTCCAACCTCTCTGAGCACAAAACAAGGCGACACTTGCTTAGATGCTAACATGAACTCACTTTATTCAGAACCAGAATACAGTCTTATATACAGGAGAAGATGAGGTTCCCCCCTCCTGCTCATATTACTCTAACAATACAAACGTAACCTAATTAACCTAATTAACATGAGCTAATTAACTAATCCTTTATACAGCCTAGGTGACTGAGACATGACCTTTTGCCCAGACTGAGTTAATTATCACAGGACATTTTCTCACAATAGCAGCAGCTCCAATAGGAGTCGTCCCGTCTCCTACATTGTATAGAGGACAATGTGATCAGCTCATTCAATTAACATAAACACAAATAGTTGGAGTTGATGACACCAGCATCTCCTCACAGTATGTGTCCCAACAGTATGAATCAGTCTTATCAGCAGGGGGCTGCTGGAGGAATCCCCCCTTCCTCTTCAGGGACACAAATCCCAAATGACCACAGCAAGGAGTCCCCAACAGAATCAAACAACATACAATATATACATATATACACGACTGAGTCCGATTAGTACAGTTCAGACTGGATTTCTAATTCACCTCACAAAGAGTATTGTTCCATTGAAAATCCAGGGCCCATAATCAAAAGGCAAGAGGCTTGCATTCAGTCCCCTCCAACAGCCTCTGTCCTGGCTAGGTTTGTCACATAGGGCTAGTCATAAATATTGTTACCTTGGAGAAGATGACACAGCAGCAATATAAATGCTGCTTTATCTGTATGAAGAGTAACTATATTGGGTAGAATGAGGAACGAGAAGGATTGTGACATCCATGTGAAAATTTCTTCCAGCCATTTTATTAGGACTAAGGAATGGTGGAAAAAACTTGCGCTAATGAGCAAAACACAGTGAGTCAAAATTGCTTAAATTCACAAAGATGCAGCTGCAACAAAAAACACCAAATATCCATAAAGTAAAAAAGCATGTAAATTAAAATTTGTGCGCTAGCAAAATATATTGAAGTAGTATAATTAGGAAGCTCCTTGGGGTAATACCCGGAGCCACAATGTATTTGAATCCCAGCACAAGAAAATACCAAAACAGTAAATACAAATAGTGCATTAAAACATATCTCAATAGAAGTAGAAAATAAAAAATGAAAGAATGTGAAAAAATATATCAGAAAAAAGTGAATATTCTGAAAATAAGATTGATCACTCAATCATTTAGAAGACACCACATTCAGTCCATGAACAGGTTTAGCAAAAAAATAAGTGAAAAAGAAAAAAAGAGAGAAAACGTTCCTTTGGTGTATCACATCAAAAACAGGAAAGTGGTAAGATGTAAAAAACGCTTCCAAACACCCATTGATTGCAGAAGAGGAGTAATGGATGTACCCTTACCCCATTCGTTGGACCTCCTCTATGGCAAGGTCGTACGGGCTTGCAGATATAACCCTCTGCGGGGACAGATGGAATATTGGTGTCCGGGTCCTGTCAGCGTGCACCACCGACTCCAAGTTGATCCGACTGATCCGACTGCTCCAGCATCAGAAGGAAGACTCAGGATTGGGAGGATCCGGATCAGATGGATCTCTGGTTAGGGAGATCAAACAAGCTTGTCTTATCTAATCTGCTTTGGTACTTCATACATAAGGTCTTCAGTAGGTGGGCTGTAGACCCCAACCCCCAGGAGTGCAATCTTCAATTCTAATAAAATATATTGGACCCCTGAGAAGGCTTCAGGTTTTGGAAATAAAACGAGACATCTACAGAAATGTGATTTGTTTTTTGTTTTTTTCAGGATTGTAAAACCAAGAAGAGCCAGAAACTCCCAGGTAACTGAACAATGTTGAGTGAACTGCAACATATAAACCTCCTGAGGAAAGTATTTATACCAGGGTTTCCAGCCTTCCTCTACCAGGGTTCCTCTATAGGTTGCTAGGGGTCCCTTGAGTTATGAGTAGTGATGAATTGATCTCCCACCTGAATAGTTTCTGACACTAACACCACTCATGCTTTCCACTGACTACCAGTACAAGGAAGCCCTTCTCTCAGTGATCACCAACGTGGGGGGGCTAATGTACCACAAGCTGTAGCTGTAATCAATGTTAGCAGGGGTTCTCCGAGACCTGAATATTATTTCAAGTGTTCTTCCGTGCTAAATAGGTTGAGAAAGGCTGACCTATAGTAACATTGTGGTGTGCACATAAAATAAAGACAGTCCTTTGGAGGGTAGAATGGTCCCAAAACAAACACTGAGAAATAGGGCAATATGCAGTCAACACACTGGCAACTACGACAATGTATGGGAAATAAATATGCAAATATTTCAATACCCCATTGATAATAATGTGATCATTTGTTGCAATACCCGAGTAATAATCACAGTAGAAAGGCAGCCTAGTACGTCTCATTAACCCCAAACATTCCTTCCCTGTATTGAACTGTGGGTAGTCAACCCCTCCCCCTCCAATGCTTATTGTCTCTGTGGTCAGAGCGAGGTGATCGAGAAGATTAAAGGTCACTCTCACCATCTCTACCTTGGAATAATGGAAATGTATACTATAACAATGTGTATGGCAGCCAAATAACTTGTGCATGCTCAGTAGCAATTATATGGGCAGTTTATGACTATCGTATATACTCGAGTATAAGCCGACTCGAATATAAGCCGAGGCACCTAATTTTACCACAAAAAACTGGGAAAACTTATTGACTCGAGTATAAGCCTAGGGTGAGAAATGCGCAGCTACTGTAGGTGGAAAAGAGGGTCAACAATGCCCATTTGCAGCCTCACTGTGCCCATTTGCAGCCTCACTATGCTCATTTGCAGCCATAGGTCCCCCGAACTTCAAACTCAGTAGTTAAGCGTTCCTAGATGCCCCCCTAGCTGCAGCCAAAATTTGGGGTCTCTGGACCCAAAGGGTCCGAAATGACATTGCTGCAGATGGACACAGTTGACTGACTTTGGGGCCCCATGTCTTGGGGCCACTTGGTGCTAGGAACCCCAAATTTGGTGTGCAAACCCAGTGGAACTAGCACCACAACATATCCAAAGTTGGGCTTCTTAGCACCAAGTGGCCCTGACATATAGAGCCCCAAAGTCGGTTCAGAAAATGTCAAGCACTTCTGCAGCAGAGAATGACATTTTCCGAACCGATTTTGGGGCCCTGTATCTCGGGGCTACTTGGTGCTAGGAACCCCAGCTTTTGATATGTTGTAGTGATACTGGGTTTGCACACCAAATTTGGGGTTCCTAGCACCAAGTGGCCCCGAGATATGGGACCCCAAAGTCGGTTTGGAAAATGTCATATTTTGCTGCAGAAAAGTGATTGACTCGAGTATAAGCCGAGGGGGGCACTTTCAGCACAAGGAAATGTGCTGAAAAACTCGGCTTATACTCGAGTATATATGGTAATTTTGGACACTACAAATTTACAAAATAATGTTGTGTTTCCTAAGAATGTCTGCCAATAAACCCATCTTGTGCGCCACAGTAGAGACAACGGGCAAATGGATAAACCTTTTCCCTATGGAAGATCTGACTGTGTGAAACTACAACCCTTGGAGAGGAAGAATATTCCATCAGGATTAGTGAAAGTGAAAGTTCAGTTTTTAGGTGACAGGATAGACTTCCCTAAAGAGACAAATCTTTAAGGACCCACAAAAGGTGGACAGAATAGGACAAGTTGTGGTTGAGAGTTCCAAAGGATGGAATTGGCTCTTGAGAAGTTCTGGAGGCGAGCATGGGAGATGATGAGGTAACCAGATAGCAGGAGGTCATGGGAAGAGCAAAGAGGACGGTTTGAGTGATATCTGGAGATGAGGTTGGTGATGTAGCTCGGGGATGGCTTTACATGTTGTTCTTAGTATTTTTAATTTTACTCATTGGCGAAGGGAAGCCAGTGGAGGGATTGGCAAAGATGAGTGGACACTGAATGGTTGGTAAGGTGGAAGACTGGCAGCAACATTCATGATAGACTGAGGGTGGAATAGCCTGTGTAGAGGGAGGCCAACAAGGAGGGAGTTGCAATACTCAGTGAGAGACATAACAAGTGTGAATTAGTATATTGGTGGTGTAATTGGTAAGGAAGGAGCATATTTTGGGAGGTTATGGAGATTAAGATGGCAAGATTTGGACATCGACTGGATGTGAGGCTGGAAGGAGAGGTCAGAGTTCAAGGTTACACCTAACATCCTGACATGAGAGTAAGGGACTGATAGTTGTGCTATAGATCTTGATGGAAAAGTTGGGGGAGGGTGCATGGGGGGAAGGAAATATCATGAGCTAATTTTTAGAAATATTGAGTTTTAGGAAGTGGTGTGGCCTCCATACTGATAGATTTACCTGTCAACAGCATAGTTTGGTATTAGAATCCATACAAGGATATTGCCCATCCCTAATTAGCAATGGTCACGGTGCCATTCAATATCTGCAAATTTCACTCAACAGTGAAAGGGCAAATGGGCAATATTTCTGAGCTGACCATATATGATCAGGGTGGGGGGAGGGGGAAAATATGACAGGCAGAACATGTACTTACAGAAAGGTGAAACCAACTGTCAACAGTTCTCATGGGAAATACAGACAAAGCTTAGTATGTTCTGGAGGAGGAAGGAGGACATTACTTATAACCCTTTATGGGTTTTATATGTACATAACGGGTAAGATAACTATGGATAATTGGAGATAAAGTATTTGGGATACATCAATAATATGTCCACATTTAATGCAGTTTTTTTTAAATCTTTCCACTTTTACCAACAGGGAAACCAACTCCAGAGAAAGAAGAGGTGTCACCCAGCCGTTTGTCCTCTCCGGTTCTGATTGAAAACATCCAGGACAGCTGCACTTCGGAGATATTAAACCTCCTGGTGGAGAATATCAGTGACAGATCCATGGACATGGACTTCTACATAGAGAGGATTCCGGAGATCCAATCTGCCGTCATCACCTTCACATGTGATATAGGTCAGACACCCGACAAAGACAATGATTTATGAACAACTCTGTCCATAACAACCAATCAAATTCCATATTTTATCTTCGCAGTGCTGCTTAGAGAGCAGAAGATGATATGTGATTGGTTGGTTTGGGCTGCAGAAATATTTACCTTTCTTTCCTCCAATTCACATTAATCAGCCTGATTTGGTGTGAGGGGAGTTGCAGGGCCAGCATTTGGAGAAGGACCCTCCTGTGAACTGGTCATTAATTCTTTAACACACTAGTCAGTCTTGTCAAGGTGCCCGACCCAAACCGGCCTTACCTTGTGCAGCCAATGTTTGCAGCACTATGGGGGTAAAATAAATAGAATAATTGTGTACATGAACTGCCCTCCACAGATTGGAAATCACTATTGGCGTATTACTACAACTGACATCCAATCAGTGCCGAGCCAGGCAGGCGGCACGCATGTATATAGATGGGAGGGTGATGGCTTTTATCCATTTTATGATGCCCATCGGGGTCCATTAATGGAACCTCTCCAAAGCTTCAGACAGCAACTTTCAGGGTCAGTTCATGGCGTGACGTGCTCCTTCCTGTGTGTTTCCTACATGTTCCGCTGTTCTCCCGTTTTGCAGCCCATTCATGTAAACAGGCTATAAATATGCACTGGAATGTGGAAAAAGTAGTGCAAGTGCTACCTTTTTAGCACACACTGCACCTAATTGCATGGTAGTACCATAACAAGCGATTTGGTGCACCATTAACAGTTCATTGGCACCCACATCCTCTCACAAAGGCAGTGTGATCATGTGAGGTGCCCACACGGAACACGCCTTTCCCTTACCGTGTTTTGGGGTGAACCGGCTCTCAGGCTGGATGAAAAAACTGAGCAAAATATAAAAATTTCAATAGACTTAAAAAAAATTCTCCCATGTACATGAACGTTTTGTCTGTTAAAAAAAACACAGATAGTACATTGGAGTAACGTGCATGCATTGCAGAAATGTACTGTATGCTATTTACAACCCTAATTCCAAAATAGTTGGGGCGCTGTGTAAAATCTACATAAAAACAGAATCCAATGATCTGCAAATCTCATAAATCTGTATTTTATTCACAATACAAAATAGAAAACATATCAAATGTTTAAAATCGAATATAATCATTGAAGCATTAGCAGAGCTCAACCAGTGTATTGCACACCATATGCATCCAAACAGTTCAGGGTTATTGCAGCACATGATCAATGCGACCAATAACAGAGTTACACCACTTTAATGCCGCGTACACACGAGCGGATTTTCCGTCGGAAAATCTTGGATGTTTTTTTCCGACGGAATTCCGCTCAAGCTTGCCTTGCATACACACGGTCACACAAAAGTTCGCTAAACTTTCGACCATCAAGAACGCAGTGACGTACAACACTACGATGAGCCAAGAAAATGGAGTTCAATGCTTCTGAGCATGGGTCCAATTGTTTCCGAGCATGCGTAGGCATTTTGCGCGTGGGAATTGGTACAGACGATCGGGATTTCTGATCAAATCTTTTTCCGAATGATAAATTGAGAACCTGATCTCAATCTTTTGTTGGCTGGAAATCCGCCGGCAAAAGTCCGATGGGGCATACACACGGTCGCATTTTCCGACCAAAAGCTCTCATCGGACTTTTGCTGACGGAATCTCCGATCGCGTGTACGCGGCATAAGATCTTGGAAGTGTTGGGGATGATCGAGCACAACAATCCCTTCTCCACACCTCATGAGAACCTCTCCCTTCAGATGTTGCACTCACCAGATCCTCAAAAAATAAATCGCTCCTTCTGTAACTGCCTATGAACATTGGTGTACTGAAAATCAGGGCTCCAGGGGTGGCATCTCCATGGCTTATGTGGCTTTACTTGCTTCCCCTCCGAAACACTGATTAAAGAGAGGGGGTTGGGTGCGGGACTTTAAATGAGGCCATAACTTCATATCGTCAAATATCTCCATCCCCATATATATTGTTTGAAAGAGAAGGGTCGGGACTTTAAATGAGGTATTGGCTACAACCAAATAGGATAAATTATAACAATATTTTATTGACATGTACATATAAATTCATAACGAAAAAATCATAAATGTACAGACCATAAGTATACATAACTATACATATATTTCAACATGATAGTTCCAATTGAAACAGTCTATCCTCCCTAATTCCACATGGACAATGTATAAAATTGGATAAAATAAATCAAGTTTCTGAAAAACCCCAGTGGGTATCCAGATGATAATGAGTAGTGGTGACGTCACATCTAGGAAAGCTCTACATGTTTCATGGAAACCAAAGTCACATATCTGCATCTATCCATTGTACACTGGTCAGTTTGCCCCTTTCCCATGAGGCTTTGGAGTCTGACAACTATTGGTGGCCTTGTCACTTCCGGAAGCTGCAATGTGTGTTCGGGGCCCTCCCCCCTGGTTTCTGGGTGGTGGGGGCGGACACCTACGTGCATCGACACCACGCCTTACATGCCATGTGCGTGATGTCACTCACTTAATGTATTTTCCGTCCCAACTGTCTGCACTAGGTATATGTAAAAAAACAAACAAAAAATGCATTCGTTTATGTCCACTGAACAATTTATCGGTCATTACATGATGGCACTATCGTTTGCACTCACGGCCGAAAGTTCATATTTCGAAATAGGGGTTCGGTCGATTTTTCGTATAGTGTATGGCCAGCATTAGTCTTGGTATTCCAGACTAGAGGCCTCATTCAAGGGTGTACTGAATATCTCTGTGATTGAGGCGTGTGCTAAAGTCTTCATGAGGTGGTACTTGGTCCCTACTCGTCTTGCCAGGATGTACCCATCCACTTCAGCGGAGTGTTTTAGTGTGAGTGCATTACGGGGTACTATGCCCCATATATGGTGGGAATGTCCGCGTATCTGGAGCTATTGGAGTCAGGTTTTTGCCATGATCTGTAAAATCACAGGGATAACAATAGAACAAAGTCTTTTGATGGCATTGTTAAATAATCTTCCAGATAACATGCCACGTCCAATGAAAATATTTATCAACTTTATACTTTTGGCAGCTAAAACCAGCATAGTGGGAGCATGGAAGTCCCCAACTGTCTCTAGCCGACAGAAAACTCTAACACCATCATCTGATTGATGGTGTCTCTAAATAAAGTGCTCTGTGCAAATTATAAATCAGCATTGGTAGTATAGTCCCATTGGTGATTAAAACATTAATTTATTTGTATATATTGATGGGAAGGAATCCAGGAGTATAGGACTAAAGTAGTCACCGCCATGTGTGCATCCACCACCCAGGGGAGAAGATTAAATTTGTTTACCAGAAGGTAGCATCAATCAGGCATGTGATATCAAAACTCTGGATAGCGAGTGGTGCAATTCCTCCTCCTCAGCTGAGCCACCTCAGGCAACCTCGACCCGGAATATGGATCAGGATGACAATGTCCAAAAACCATATGGTTTTTCACTATGTGGAGGCTGGTGGAAGGAGGTTTTTTACCATCTTGGCAGGCTTTGGAAAGTGATTGTATATGGGGCCGAAAGGAGAGTTCAGAGTCCAGGATAACACCTAGTACCCTGACATGTGGGGGCGGGTGGATGGTTGTGCCATTGCTCTTGACAGAGAAGTCAGGGGAAGAGGCACGTGGGGGAGGAAATATTATAAGCTATTAGTAAGTTACTAATGCGTGAGGAGACTGATGGAGTGAGTTGAGGGGTGGAGAGATAGATTTGGGAGGAGGAGGAGACTGATGGGGTGAGTTGAGGGGTGGAGAGATAGATTTGGGAGGAGGAGGAGACTATATAATAAGAGAGGTCCAAGAACAGAACCTTGGGGGACCCCGGCGGAGAAGGGAAGAGGAAAGGAGGAAGCAGAATTGTAAGTGACACTGAAGGTACGTTGGGATAGATAGGATGAGAGCCACTGAAGAGACCAGTCAAAGAGACCGAGGGAGTAAAGTTTTTTTTTGAGGAGGGGGTGGTCAACCGTGTCAAAGGCAGCTGAAAGGTCGAGAAGTAGGAGTGCAGAATAGTGTCCGTTGGTTTTTGTAGTTAGTAGGTCATTTGTGAGTTTTAAAATAGTAGTTTCTGTGGAGCGCTGAGGGCGAAATCCAGATTGAAAGGGATCAAGAAGGTTATTCTAAATGAGGTGGTCACTCAGTTGGTTGTAAACCAGGCGTTCAAGAAGTTTAGAAGAAAAGGGGAGCAAGGAGATAGGGCATAGATTGTTAGGATTGGTAGGGTCCAAGGACAGCTTTTTAAGTATGGGGGTGACCAATGCATGTTTTAGAGCATTGGAGAAGATGCCAGAGGTGAGGGAGAGACATGAGGCATAAAGTGTCTTTGATTATATTGCATGAGAGGGTTGCTAGCATAATCAAT
Source organism: Lithobates septentrionalis (assembly GCA_037952835.1). Classification (NCBI taxonomy): domain Eukaryota; kingdom Metazoa; phylum Chordata; class Amphibia; order Anura; family Ranidae; genus Lithobates; species Lithobates septentrionalis. The sequence continues at coordinate 106,242 of JBBDGP010004018.1, forward strand.
GACAAGCTGAAGCTGTTTGAACAAACGTGGGAACCCTGAGCAACCTATGTACATATGTACCTCTCTCCTCCACACTTGGATAATTTTTTTACAACCTGTGTCTCCTCTGGTTCTGGGTCTCTATCTCTCTTATCTCTTTTATATCTCTTTCTTTCTAACATTTTTCTTTTTTATATGGCTCGTCCTTAGGCTATACCTTTCTGGACACATTTTCAATGGAAATAGGTTGATATCAACTTTGCCGGAATCTTACATATAACAGGATTTTTCTAGACTAGTATTAGCTGCATTTCCATTCGCTGGGACAGGTTTGCTGCGAGAGCTGGCAGGCAGTTTTGCCATTCGCCTGAACTCCCTAATTAATGTGGATTGTTAATGTTTTATTTGACGTTTGCTCAGTGATGTTCTCCTTCATCTGCACCTTCCTTGTGTAATATGGAACTTGGTGGAGTTTGTTAATAATGGCATTGATATTCATTATTGTATGATGTTCTTAAAATTTATAATGATAATAAAAATCTTTTGATTATAAAAAATAGATCGCCTTTAGATATACTCCTTATCGCATGAAGTCTCCTTAGAAACCAGATCCTTCTTCGATCACAATAGTTTCTAAGGAGACTTCATGCTATCAGGAGTTTATCTAAAGACAATCTATTTTTTGAGGAGAGTGTAACATCTGAAGGGAGAGGTTCTCGTGAGGTGTGGTAAAGGGATTGTTGTTCTCGATCATCCCTAACACTTCCAAAATCTTAGAGTGGTGTAACTCTGTTATCGGTCGCATTGATCATGTGCTGCAATAACCCTGAACTGTTTGGATGCATATGGTGTGCAATACACTGGTTGAGCGCTGCTAATGCTTCAATGATTTCATTCGATTGCAAGCATATATGGTTATGATGGACAATTTTTGAATATAGTGGTGGCTTATTGTGCAATGAACTTTTTATGCCCGATTTTTATCCTATTTCATGAGCGCTGGGATTGGTGATTTATTTGCCCTTTTGAGTTTTCATATTAAATGTTTAAATTGAAAAAAAGGACCATTTTAAGAAATAAAATCAGGTCATTTTGAAATTGATGGCAGCAGCACGTCTTAAAAAAGTTGGGGAAGGGCAACAAAAAGCAGATAAAATACCGTAAGTGGTACTAACAAGGAAGAGCTGGAAGAACATTTTGCAACTAATGAGGTTAATTGGATATAGGTCAGTAACATGATTGGGTATAAAAAGAGCATCTTAGAGAGTCTCTGAGAAGTAACAATGGGCTGAAGTTCACCAATCTGTGAAAAGCTGCGTCTAAAAATTGTTCAACAATTTCAGAATATTGATCCTCAATGTAAAATTGCAAAGACTTTAAATCTATAATCATCTACAGTATATAATATCATCAAAAGATTCAGAGAATCTGGAGAAATCTCTGTGTGAAGGGACAAGGCCCAAACCCAATATTGGATGAAGGTGATCTTCAGGCCCTCAGACGGCACTGCATTAAAAACAGTCATGATTATGTGATGGACATCACTGCATGGGCTCAGGAATACTTCCACCAAACACTGTCTGTGTCTCTCGTGGAAAGAAGAAGCCATATCTGAACATGGTCCAGAAATGCCGCCGTTTTTCTTGGCCAGAGTTCATTATAAATGGTCTGTTGCAAAGTGGAAACTTTTGTGTGGTCAGACGAATGGAAATTTGACATTTCTTTTGGCAACCGTGGGTCTTCTGGACTAAAGATGAGAGGTTCCTTGTTATCAGCGCTCAGATCAAAAGCCGGCATTTCTGATGGTATGGGGGGAGTGTACATGGAATGAGCAGCTTGCACATCTGGAAAGGCCCCATCAATGCTGAAAGATAGATCCAGGTGTTAGAGCAGCATATCTAGACAATGTCTTTTTCAAGGAAGGTCTTCAGCAGGACAATGCTAAACTACATACTGCATCTATGACACCAGCGTGGCTTCCTAGTGGAAGAGTCCAGGGGCTTCACTGGCTGCCTGCAGTCCAGAACTTTCACCAATTGAAATGAAAAATACAACAAAGACTGTTGAGCAGTTAGAATCCTATATCAGGCAAGAATGGGACAACTTTCCTCTCCCAACATTCCTCTCCCAAAACTCTGGCAATTGTTGTCCTCGTTTCCCAGACCTTTAAAGAGTTTTGGTAAAAGAAGAGGGGAGACTACACCGTGCTAAACATGGCCCCGCCCCAACTTTTTTGAGATGTGTTGCTGCCATTAATTTCAAAATAACTTGATTTTTTTCTTAAAATGGTCCATTTTCTCTGTTTAAACATTCAATATGTTTTCTATTGTCTATTGTGAATAAAATACGGGTTTATGAGTTTTGGAAAACCTTGTATTCCATTTTTAATGTAGGTTTTATACTTTGGTTGTAATTTTGCCCAGACATACATATCATTGGGCCTATTTATTAAGAAAAAATGCATAGCCATTCATCCATCCAATCTGCATGTAACTTCGTTCTTTTGGGTAAAAACAAATCTCCTTCGGTCTGTTTTCTGTTCTGAACAAATGTAGTTTTGTTGTGGACAGTAAACTACTGCATTATGACCACTAGGAAATAAATACATCTTTGTAACAAGAGATATAATGTAACAATACTAAAGAACACTAGTGAAAATTAGCACATAAATGTAGCCAATTATTACATGATGTAAAAATAGGAAGAGATAGCATAGCCGCTGCACACCTTTCCCGAGTGGTTAGCAGGTAAAAGCAGCCTCACCTTGATTCATCCAAGCCATGCCCCTAACATGTTTCCACGATTAAGCCCCAGTGGTGGGGGGAAACATGTTGTGGGCATGGCTTGGATGAATCGAGCTAAGGCTGCTTTACCTTCTAACTACTCGGGCGGGACGTGGTGTGCGGCGGCTGGGCTTTTTTTTCTTATTTCTACAGCATGCTTTGGGTCTGGATGAACCTTTCCCCAGCCTGCACTCTCACCAGTCAGTGGCATCTAATTCATCAGACCTTGTTAGCCTGAGTGGGGGCCACTAAGCATTTATTGTGGGTCACAATGGTTACATGATCTTTAAGTAAATTCCAAGCATGTATCTACTTTTTCACAGATATTGCCGACTTCATTGGAAAATTCTCCGGTAGCCCAAGAGTCAAACAGCAGAAAATAACAGCAAAGAGTCTGGAAGAAACCAAAACTATCCGAGTGGAGGGGATCCCCCACAACACCCCAGAGGACATGGTCACACTTTACTTAGAGAGCACAAGGAATGGAGGAGGGAATGTAGAAGATTTGAAGATGTTATCAGATGAAGGAGCCGCGCTGGTCACATTTCAGCAGGCAGGAGGTGAGAGGGATAAACAAGGAAGGCACTGGGGCGGTGGATGTTACTATCTTGGGCAGGAGGGGGCAGACGTCATACTGTATATTGTCACCCTATACAATAAATCAAGCACTTGCATCGAGGGCCGCAGAGTCCTACCTACTGTAAAGAAATACAATAGCCCACATCCTTGCCGCTCTTACAGTACAGAACTCTCTACGCAGTCTAAGGTTAAACCTCTTTTATTCTAATCTTAATAAGTGGCCACGAGTCTTTTTAAACTCCCTTCCATGGAAAAGTTTTATTCCTAATGTGGGTGCATGCCATTGCTGAGCCTATCATCCACTAGGACCCCCAGGTCCTTTTCCATCCTAGATTCCCCCAGAGGTTCTCCCCCCCAGTCTATAGATTGCATTCAGATTTTTGCCACCCAAATGCATTATTTTACATTTTTCTACATTGAACCTCATTTGCCATGTAGTTGCCCACCCCATTAATTTGTTCAGATCTTCTTGCAAGGTTTCCACATCCTGCGGAGAAGTTATTGCCCTGCTTAGCTTAGTATCATCCGCAAATACAGAGATTGAACTGTTTATCCCATCCTCCTAGTCCTTTATGAACAAATTAAATAGGATTGGTCCCAGCACAGAACCCTGGGGGACCCCACTACCCACCCCTGACCATTCCGAGTACTCCCCATTTATCACCACGCTCTGAACTCGCCCTTGTAGCCAGTTTTCAATCCATGTACTCACCCTATGGTCCATGCCAACGGACCTTATTTTGTACAGTAAACGTTTATGGGGAACTGTGTCAAATGCTTTTGCAAAATCCAGATAAACCATGTCTACGGGCCTTCCTTTATCTAGATGGCAACTCACCTCCTCATAGAAGGTTAAAAGATTGGTTTGGCAAGAATGATTCTTCATGAATCCATGCTGATTACTGCTAATGATACCGTTCTCATTACTAAAATCTTGTATATAATCCCTTATCATTTCCTCCAAGAGCTTGTATACTATTGATGTTAGGCTAACTGGTCTGTAATTCCCAGGGATGTATTTTGGCCCTTTTTTTAAAATATTGGTGCTACATTGGCTTTTCTCCAATCAGCTGGTACCATTCCAGTCAGTAGTCTATCAGTAAAAATTAGGAACAATGGTCTGGCAATTACTTGACTGAGTTCCCCAAGTACCCTTGGGTGCAAGCCATCTGGTCCCGGTGATTTATTAATGTTAAGTTTCTCAAGTCTAGTTTTAATTCTGTCCTCTGTTAACCATGGAGGTGCTTCCTGTGATGTGTCATGAGGATAAACACTGCCGTTTTGGTTACTGAAGCCCCCCGATTACCTTGTGAAGACTGAGAAGAACAAAATTCAATACCTTCGCCATCTCCCCATCCTTTGTAACCAGAATTCCTTCCTCATTTTTTATGGGGCCAATATGGTCTGTCCTCCCTTTTTCACTGTTTACATACTTAAAGAATTTATTGGGATTTTTTTTGCTCTCCTCTGCTATGTGCCTTTCATGTTCTATCTTTTGCTGCAATATTTACCTTCATTACAGAGATTTCCTCTGCTGTATTTTTTATTCCACTAGATGCACTTACTGTATATTTAAACGCTGAACACATTCTTTAATGAGAGGCTATAGCTGTACTTTATGTTTCTCTTCTCTTTACCTTCCCCAGAATATCAGTGCAAAGGGCACCTCCTAGCCTAACCTCCTAGAGCTGCCATTTTAAACATTATTGTCAGGTTACCTGAGACCAGGTGACAGATGCACTCCGTAGAAGTTGGAAGTGCACCGCTAAGATAGTGGACCCTAGGTCTGACTGCTGCGGATAGTACCCAGGGAGGTTCAGGAAGCAGGTCTACTGGATCACTAACACAGATCCCAGTGGGAGCTAGAGCATAGATTCCCCAGGGCGCGGAGTCTAAGAGCCAGCAGGTGTTCACCAGAGCCTCTAGTGGTGAGGATTGACTGCGCTACAGTCTGGCTCCAGGTCGCGGCCCCTAGGGTCTCACAGCTCACACTCAGGGTAGACTACAGGAGAAGGAAGAAGCAGGCTGGAACAAAAAGGATAGTAAAGGGATAAGGCAGGGGTCAGGGCAACTAGCAGACAGGAACAACAGAGTACACACCAAAAGGTTCAGGGTCACAGGCAAACAGGGATAGTCGGGAACACGCCAAGGTCAGTAATAGAGACAAACGAAGAGCACACGGCAAGCAGGAAACAGGAAGCCAAACACACAGTGAATACACAGTGGTTGATCAGCAAGGTTGGCTTGGGAGTAGAATGTCCTGGCATCAGTGGGAGTAAACAATGCCCCATCTTTGGTGTCAGTAAGAGGAATTATGCCCCATCGTTGGTGTCATTGGGAGGAGTTGTGCCCCACCGATGGTGTCATTGTGCCCCATCATTGCATCATTGGTGTCATTGGGAGGAATTGTGCCCTTTCGTTGGTATCAGTGGGGGGAATTTTGCCCTATTGTTGGTGTCAATGGACAATATATTGCCCCAAGGGCCGGATAAAAGGAAGCAAAGGGCCGCATCCGCACCAGTGCTATAGAGCAGTCTTTCTTAACCTTTTTTCCCCAGAGAAAACCTTGAATTATTTTTCAGGTCTTGAAGTTGGCTCTGTCAGGTGGCGTTGGACCTGAAACTAGGCAGTTTAATCAGCCAAAGTTCAAGGAACCCTAGAATGACTGCTATAAAATAATAATCATATTATATGTGTTGCCAATAGGGCTGACACTATTTCTGATGTATCCCTGTTTTATTACTACATCTCTTACTTTCTAACTAACAAGTACTTTATTTCTCTTTATTGCAGTTCTAAAGACGGTGATGACAAAGCAACATATGCTCAATAATAAGAAAATTTCGGTGTACAAATATTACCCATCCATTGGACATTGCTTGTATGGAAAGGAAGGCTCTCATATAGAAATACCTGATTCAGTAGAAATCCCCATCAGTCCACATATACTGGCATTTATTTTGAAGGATGAACAGATAAAACTAAATGTTGAAAAAGAAATGGCAGATGTTTCCTGTGATATCACATGGCCAAATGTGGACCACCCCACTCCTGTCATCAAGCTGTCCTTGCCCAGTACCCTCTCCAGTCATCTCCGAACCTTGGCAAAGATCGTTCCAACATGGAGCGATAATGTCCACAAAGAGTTTAATGCTTTTATTTCAAAGTATAAAGCGGCAGAGTGCGACCTGAAGCCACCAGTGTGGGAAGCCATCAAAGAAAAAATGTCTAGCTCATCATATGATGGAGTCCTCATAAAACCAGACCTAGCTGCAGAGAAGGTTTTCATTGTGGGTATTTCAGAAGATGTTAAGAAGATTGAGTCAAAATTCAGAAAACAGGTAGAAGAAACCACAAGACAGCTGAGCAGAGTGGAAGATGAGGTGCCTCTTGAACCCGAAGATTATAAATTAATGTTGGCACATGGTCTGCAAAAAAGCATCCTGGAAGAATCTCCACATGTGAAGATTAGTTATGATGAAACTTCTAAGGCAGTTAAACTCTATGGGCCAAGAGATGAAGTGCTCACTGCCAAATGTGAAATTCTCAATACTAAGCAAGGCCTGAACTACAAATTCATTCCCCTCGATCCACACCTCATCAAGTTTCTGAAAGCAGTGGACAATGGAGAATTGTCATGTAGTCTTCTTATGAAAAACAACATTAAAGCAGCTTTTCAGGTGAAAGATAATGCAGTCATGTTAACTGGTTACTCTGATAAGGATCTGAGAAATGGTGAAGATGCAATGAAGAAGGAATTGGCCTGTAAGCGGATTTCTGTTGAGGATAAAAGTGTCACTCAGATTCCGGAGTGGGAAAATCTGAAGAGCTTCCTAAAGGAAATGTTTAATACTAATGGGATAATAGTTTCCATAGAGGAGTTCCCATTGAGGGATGGAGCTGAGGTGGTGATCACTGGTCTAGCCTCACCTGCAGAAGAAGCCTACCAGCAGATCCGTGACTTTGTGGGTAAGAACACTTTGGTGGGGAAGGACATCAAGCTGAAGTCAGTGGCGGTTTTGCAGTTTATGGAGGAAAAAATGAAGCAGGAATGGAATGGAATAATACAGAATGTGAAGGTTGTGAGGAAACAGAACTTCATCTCCTTGTCTGGCCCAAAGTCCTATGTAGAGGAAGCAGAAACCTGCATAGGAAAAATGATTTCCAAAATATATCCTGACACCTTATACATTGATAAACCTGGGGCCAAAAAATCCTTTATTGAAAAAGAAGATATGTATGTTACTACAGTGTGGAACAAATACAACTGTGTGATGCACTTACAGAAGGAGGTAGATGACAGAATTTCCCATCTAAATGAGCTCCATTGCCAAGTCAGCCTCCAGAATGGAGCCACAATGGTTATATATAAAGGGGACCTCTGCCAGCACAATGCTGATGTCATCATAATTGCTTCAGATAAGGATTTAAAGCCCACTGGGGGACCAGCACTGGCTTTGGTGAAAGCAGCAGGGCCTGGTCTTCAGAAAGAATGTGATTGCATAGTTCAGAAGGAAGGGGGGCTGGAGCCGGGAGAGTGTGTCATGACAGATGTGAGTAATTTATCATGTAAGAAGGTAATTCATGCAATTGGTCCCGAACTGGATAAAAAAGGAAATTCAAAATGTGAGCGTCTTCTACGAAAAGTGATAACTGGGAGCTTGGAGATGGCTGCAGGGAATGGTCAAAGCTCTGTTGCACTTTCTGTTGGTGACTTTGTTACTTCTGGGGCTCATCTGGACTTGTTTGCCCAAAACATTGTAAAATCCATAAAATCTTACATAGTAAGCCAAGGTGGAGCCAACACCATCAAAAACATCCATCTTGTGGACAGTGATGAAAGTATTCTAAAGACTGTCACGGAATTTGTGAATGAAGAGTTTGAAGAAAAAAATGTCCAGGTTCCTTCGAAACATGACACGAAAAAGAAAAAGAATATGACTAAGAAGAAAGAAAAAAGGATGATTAAAGCCAATGATCAAATGGTGACCACCAGGGAGGGGTTGAACATCACTATAAAACAAGGAAATATTGAAAATGCACAGGTAAGCTCTAATCAGTTCAGGTTTCTTCATCAAATTAAAAATACAAGGTAAAAAAATACTGACCTCTGTATCAAATAGATAGGTGGAACTGTGACTAAACCTTCATGGGGGTTGCATTATGTCTGCTGAAGGCCACACCTAAATAAAGCAGAGTTCCACCCAAAAGTGGACGTTCCGCTTTAAGCACTCCTCATCCCCTTCTATGCCACATTTGACATGTCATTTTTTTTGGGCAGAAGTTCTCCACTCCCCCTCTCTCCCTGCAATCTTCTGGGACATGTCACAGGTCCCAGAAGTTTGCCCGGCCACTAAGTAGGCACAGCACCACTCGCGCATTCACAGTGCGCACCCGGCTGTGAAGCCGCAAGCTGTCACAGCCGGGTGACAAAACTTGTAATGCCGGCGCCGGGGAGAGGCGAGGGAGGGAACCGAGGGTTCGGACGGGCCGCATTGCTGGATCGTGGAACAGATGAGTGTGTGTCTATTAAAAGTCAGCAGCTACACTTTTTGTAGCTGCTGACTTTTAATAAACACAAAAACGACTAGAACTCTGCTTTAAATCTAGTAAAAGATTATGGCACTTTGACACTGAAAGCTGAATTCCAGGTATGGCAATTTGTACATAGTTACATTGCACCAGCTTGGATAAATGTGCCAAACCTGTGGGACCCTCGTGGAAGATGAAGGTCACTATATTAATCATCACTACTAGGAGTGATCCCCACTAGCTTCTGGGTGCCATGGTGAGCTGCTGTCCTGCTGTGAAGAAAGGAGCCATAAAACATTTCCAGAAGTGTTTAACTTCAACATTATGTAAGGAAGTACTGTGAAACTTATATCTGATGTATGTTGCATTAGGAGCTTGTGTTACATAGTTACATAGTAGGTGAGGTTGAAAAAAGACACAAGTCCATCAAGTACAACCTATGTGTGTGATTATATGTCAGTATTACATTGTATATTCCTGTATGTTGTGGCGTTGGGTGATTATCTAATCGTTTTTTGAACTTATCGATGCTTCCCGCTGAGACCACCGCCTGTGGAAGGGAATTCCACATCCTTTCCGCTCTTACAGTAAAGATCCCTCTACACAGTTAAAGGTTAAACCTCTTTTCTTCTAATTTTAGTGAATAGCCGCGTGTCTTATTAAATTCCCGTACGCGGAAAAGTTTTCTCCCTATTGTGGGGTCACCAGTCCGGTATTTGTATATTGTGGGGTCACCAGTCCGGTATTTGTACATTCAAATCATATCCCCTCTCAAGCGTCTCTTCTCCAGAGAGAATAAGTTCAGTTCTCGTAACCTTTCCTCATAACTAATATCCTCCAGACCCTTTATTGGCTTTGTTGCCCTTCTTTGTACTCGCTCCATTTCCAGTACATCCTTCCTGAGGACTGGGCCCAGAACTGGACAGCATACTCCAGGTGCGGCCAGACCAGAGTCTTGTAGAGCGGGAGAATTATTGTTTTATCTGTGGAGTTAATTCCCTTATTAATGCCAATATTCTGTTTGCTTTGTTAGCATCAGCTTGGCATTGCATGTCATTGCTGAGCCTATCATCTACTAGGACCCCCAGGTCCTTTTCCATCCTAGATTCCCCCCAGAGGTTCTCCCCCCAATGTATAGATTGCATTCATATTTTTGCCACCCAAATGCATTATTCTACATTTTTCTACATTGAACCTCATTTGCCATGTAGTCGCCCACCCCATTAATTTGTTCAGGTCTTTTTGCAAGGTTTCCACATCCTGCGGAGAAGTTATTGCTCTGCTTAGCTTAGTATCGTCTGCAAATACAGAGATTGAACTGTTTATCCCATCCTCCAGATCATTTATGAACAAATTAAATAGGATTGGTCCCAGCACAGAACCCTGGGGGACCCCACTACCCACCCCTGACCATTCCGAGTACTCCCCATTTATCACCACCCTCTGAACTCGCCCTTGTAGCCAGTTTTCAATCCATGTACTCACCCTATGGTCAGTAATCCTACACAGGAGTGACAAGAGAGGACACCCTTGATGGGTCCCATTTCTATATAGGAACCGGATCCGATAGTAGGCCATTCACTCTGATAGGCAAGCTGATAGGCAAGAATACAGGGCCATCATTTTATGGATTAAAGCCAGGAGTAAGCGTAACATGTCTACTGTTACTGTGTCCAAAGAACTCCAGCTTTGATTGATCAGTCTTCAGCACCTTGTTCCAGATGGTCTTCTTTTTGATTGATCATTATTCAACAGATTGTTCCAGAAGGCCTAGTCTTTGATGGATCAGTCTTAAACCGTCCAATGACAATAGACACACAGGTCAGGTGTGTTCAAATTTCTCATTAGTACACAGTCTTATCAGCAGGGGGCTGCTGGAGGAATCCCCCCTCCCTCCATAGAGTTACACATCCTGTGATCCAAGACAGACAGACACAATAGAACATTGGAATACAGCCCCACCCCAAACCAGCACAGCAAATAGTACACAACACAATGAGACAGCACACATTATATATACATATATACAGCATTGAGTATGACTAGCACAGATCATAGTGGGGTTCTCATTCCCCCTGTGTCCCTATTCGTGACTCCCATCACAATGGCATATCCAGCGTCCCCAGAGTCTGTGTGTCTTGGGGGACATGGACTTGAATCCAAAGTAACATTACTTCCAGGGTCCCGAGGCATAGAGCTCACAACGAGCACCAATCCCCCAAATGCCAGGGCCCATAATCGGTCGGCAAGAGGCTGGCATTCAGTCCCCTCCAAAAGCCTCTGTCCTGGCTAGGTCTGTCACAGGTCATATTTCACAAACAGTAGAAAGGTCTTAAAGGGGCATTAAATACCAGGATTGCATTACATACAGAGTGCAGAGCTGTCACTTTAAACACAGAAAACAGACTTCTGTGTTTACAAGTGATTGTGGTGAGCAGGCACCAAAGGGTCTGAGCCAGAGTTGGTGGAACTGAGTTCCACCAAGTTTCCCCTGAAAAAAAGCCCTGGTTCTAGAAGATCTGATCTTTGGACTATGCACTGAAGACTGGTCTTCTAGAACAGTTTACAGCACATTGTTCTAGAAGGTCTGGTCTTTGATTGATCATTCTTCAGCACATTGTTTGAGAAGATCTGGTCTTTTGATTGATTAGTCGTCAGGCCTGGCATTTGCCTATATGTTTATTGGCAAACTGTAGACTTGCTTCATATTCTTACTGGACAACAAGGGATTTTTTTCTGACACACCTCCTATGTAGGCTAAATTGGTGCAATCTCTTTCTGATTGTAGATACATGCTTGTTGACACCAACTGTTGCAAGTCTTATCTGCAGATCTTGTGATGTAATTTTGGGGTTCTAGGAGACTTTTTTTAAATCATTAGTCAGCATTTAGGTTGAATTTGCTCTGCCAGCGAGTTCTGAACACCCTTGCCCGACTCATAGGCATCCATAACTTTCTTTCGTGGGGCCTTGGAGAGCTCTTTTGATCTTGGAATTATGACACCACACACATCAATAGAGAAGACCAGACCCTAGATATCTGAGGTTTGAGTTTTTCTTCACCTGTGTACTCCTTAAGAAGGTTCTAAACGTTATCGCCTAAACAGAAATACCTGATTCTAATTTAATGGGTTTGAAGTTGTGGTAAATGTAGGACTGTACTTACTTTTTCCATGTGAAAAATACACATTTTTGTTTATTTAGATGAGAAGAATGAATGTACCAGGTCAATTGCATGTATCATTTGTTCAAGCTTATCACCTTTATCTGTAGGCACTGTTTGAATGAATATCTAATGTCTGCCTATTGAAATATGTTGAAAAAGTCAACAATTTCCATGGGGTTCACTTACTATTTTACATGACTGTAATTGGTGAAATTATAACTTCTCTAAATGTCGTCTCCTATTGGATTTGTCAGTAATGGTCTGTCTTCTTTCTGTAGACCAATGTGGTGGTGAACAGTGTGGGAAAAGAGCTAAAGCTTGGTTCTGGAGCCGTGTCCAAGGCTTTGTTCAAGAAGGCCGGAAACAACCTCCAGGATCTTCTGATTACGGAGAAACAGGGGAAGCAGGTGGAAAACGGCTCCATATTTGTTACTGATGGCTGTAACCTGTCCTGTGACATTGTTATCCATGCTGTGGTTCCACAGTGGGATGGTGCTTCTTCTGAGAAGGTACGGAAATGGAAGAGAGATTATTCCTCTCAGCTCTAAGAACATATAACAATCTTTTACAGAAGTGGAATAGTTGTAGTGTTTGGCAAACATTTGTTTGCAGTGACTCGAAGGAAGCCCATTATATATGCAATATAGGCCACTCCACATACTAGCAGTGAATAATGCCACACTTGCACACCACAAAAAAAAAGAAAAAATATTTTTTTTTTTAACTTGATAGCAGATAATGGGTTACAGAAATAGCAGTCTCAGCTCCAGTCCATTCCTTAGCAGGGCTGACCTGAAGTCATCTCGCTCTGCAGCCTGTTGAGTTGCTTCCATCATTCATACATCCATCTACCCACCATTCATCCACCATCCATCCACCCGTCTATCCACCATCTATATCTGTACAACTCTTCTGCATCATCACCCACCTGTATTAGCATCTAATCTTATCTGTTGACAGATTCTGAGAAAAATTCTGAGTGATTGTCTGAGCACCGCAGAATCCAAACAATACAGATCCATCACCATTCCAGCAATAGGAACTGGAGTTCTAGGATTTCCAAAGGATGCTCTGGCTGCCTCAATGTATGAGGAAATTCTAGAGTTTAGCAGCAAAAAACAACCCCAATACCTGAAACAAGTGGATTTCATGCTGCACCCGAGTGACCAAGAAACTATAAAGGTAATGAAGAGTTTTCATGTGATTGTGGTTAGAAGAGTGAAGTAACAGAATGTTGTACGATTTTGTGGTTCTCCAATGTAATGAGCAATTTTTATAGGAAAATATTCATCCTGTATTGTTGATTTCAGGCTTTCTCCTCTGAGCTGGAGAAAAAGATCAACACTGGAGGACAGAAGAAAGAAGAAAAACCCCAATGTAAGTTATATCTGTGATCTGTAAAGGAACATTATAGACTCCATATGAGGAATGCCCCGGATGTCTCTTTCTGAATGCAGATTGCATCATACAATTTCAGCAGTAAGATTTTTGTAACAGGTCAGACAGATTCCAAACAAAAACTCTGATGACTGTTTTTGGGGGTGACACAGGCTACATATTTCAGAGTCAGTAAAATATAATTTTTTTTTTTCAAATTTTTTATAAAAAAAAATATAATGTTTAATCTTTACAAATATAGCAGCACAACTACAGACTTCACAGAGAATAGGAATGATCTGGAATACAATGATGGGGCTTTGATGACCTCTTGCCATTGTGATCTGTTTTGTAGCTTTCTTCGGCAATGTGAAAAGCCCGGCACAGGATGTTTATGAAATGAAGATTGGATCTCTCACCTACCAGGTGAAAACTGGAGATATAACAAAGGAAAAGTGCGACGTCATTGTCAACTCAACCAATAACACGTTCAACCTTAAAACAGGTATTCACAAGAATGTTGTTGGGCCCATAAAATGTGAAAATCTTTTTTGAGAACTGTGAGATGACCAGAACAACAAAAGACCACATAGAGCAGAGTTTACAACCCACTGAGCCATTGGGTATGTCCTACCTTATGAAAGATTGTGCTGGAATTTTGATATCATGGTGGTGAGTGTAATCAGGGAGATAGAAAGAAAGCCAGGAGCAGAGTAATTACTACCTTATAGAGGGCCGTGTTGGAGGTGGGATTTCCCGGTAGTGAGTGTAATTAGAAAGATATACAGTAGGTCAGGAGTAGAGTAGGTTCTATCTTCTGAAGGATCATGTTGGAGATTTAATATCCAGATGATGAGTGTATTTAGACAGCAAGTAGAGTGAAGATAAGGAGCAAGTAATTTCTACAATATGGAGGTCCATGTTAGAGGTGTGATACCCCGGTGGTCAGTATAATCAGAAAGGTAGAGAGAAGGTCAGGAGCAGAGTATGTTCTATTTTATGGAGGTCATGTTGGAGATATGACATCCTGGTGGTGAGGGTAATCAGACAGCAGGTGGTAGAGAGAAGGTCAGGAGCAAAGCAATTTTTACCTCATACAAGGTCATGTTGGAGGTGTGATATTCTGGTGGTGAGTGTAATCAGAAAGGTAGAGACGCTGCAGAATATGTTCTTTCTTGTGGAGGGTCATGTTGGAAGGTGTGATATACCAATGTTGATTGTAATCAGAAAGGCATAAAGAAGGTCAGCAGCAGAGTGCTGTTACCATACAGAGGATCATGTTGGAGATTTGATATCCAGGTGGTAAGTGTAATCAGAAAGTCAGAGAGGAGGTCATGAGCAGAGTAATTTCTACCTTATGGAGGGTCATGTTGGAGGTGTCAGTTCCTGGTGGAGCATTGGTGCATGTAATCAGAAAGGTAGAGAGAACGTCAGGAGCAAAGTATGTTCTATCTTATGATCTTATGGAGGGTCATGTTGGAGGTGTTATATCCCAGTAGTGAGTGTATTCAGAAAGGTAGAGAGAAGGTCGGGAGCAGAGTATATTCTACCTTACAGAGGGTCCTGTTGAAGGTTTGAAATCCAGGTGGTGAGTGTAATCAACCAGCAGGTAGGATGACAGTCCGGAGCAGAGTATGTTCTACCTTATGGAGGATCATATTGAAAAATGTGATATACCATGGTGAGCATAATCAGAAAGGTGGAGGGGAGGTCAGGGGCAGAGTATTTTTCTACCATATGGAGAGTCATGATGGAGGTGTGATTTCCCAGTGGTGAATGTAATTAGAAAGATATACAGTAGGTCAGGAATACAGTCTGTCTTATAGGGGGTCATGTTGGAGATGTGATATCCACCATATCCAGATGGTGAGTGTAATCAGACAGCAAGTAAAGAGAAGGTCAGGAGCAAAGTAATTTCTACCAGATGGAGGGCCATATTGGAGGTGTGATACCCCGGCGGTCAGTGTAATCAGAAAGGTAGAAAGAAGGTCAGGAGCAGAGTATGTTTTATCCTATAGAGGGTCATGTTGCAGATATGACATCCTGGTGGTTAGAGTAGTCGGACAGCAGGTAGAGAGAAGGTCAGGAACACAGCAATTTTTACCTCATGCAGAGTCATGTTGCAGGTGTGATATCCTGGTGGTCAGTATAATGAGAAAGGTAGAGAGAAGGTCAGGAACAGAGTATGTTCTATCTTATTGAGGGTCATGTTGGAGATACATTCTGGTGGGGAGGGTAATCAGACAGCAGGTAGACAGAAGGTCAGGAGCAAAGCATTTTCTACCTCCATGGAGGGTCATGTTGGAGGTGTGATATCCTGGAGGTGAGTGTAATCAGAAAGGTAGAGACACCGCAGAATATGTTCTTACTTATGGAGGGTCATGTTGGAAGGTGTGATATACTAATGTTGATTGCAATCAGAAAGGCATAAAGAAGGTCAGGAGTATGTTCTACCATATGGAGGATCATGTTGGAGATTTGATATCCAGGTGGAGAGTGTAATCAGAAAGTCAGAGAGGAGGTCATGAGCAGAGTCATTTCTACCTTATGGAAGGTCATGTTGAAGGGGTCAGATCCTGGTGGTGCATTGGTGCATGTAATCAGAAAGGTAGAGAGAATGTCAGGAGCAAAGTATGTTCTACCTTATAGAGGGTCATGTTGGAGGTGTTATATCCCAGTGGTGAGTGTAATCAGAAAGGTAGAGAGAATGTCAGGAGCAAAGTATGTTCTATCTTATAGAGGGTCATGTTGGAGGTGTTATATCCCAGTGGTGAGTGTAATCAGAAAGGTAGAGAGAAGGTCAGGAGCAGAGTATGTCTTACCTTACGGAGTGTCCTGTTGGAGATTTGATATACAGGTGTTGAGTGTAATCAACCAGCAGGTAGACTGAAGGCCAGGAGCAGAGTATGTTCTCCCTTATAGAGGGTTATATTACATAGTTACTTAGTTAGTAAGGTTGAATAAAGACACCAGTCCATCCTGAGTGAGTGTGGGTCTACAATTGTCCCTATCCCTGTACATATAGCACCATCAATTTACGCAGCACTCCACACATACATTGCACACTCACATCGATCCCTACCCTCAAGGAGCCCACAATCCAAGGTCCCCAACTCACATTCATATACTAGGGCCAATTTTGGACAGAAGCCAATTAACCTACTAGCATGTCTTTGGAGTGTGGGAGGAAACCAGAGTACCCAGAGGAAACCCACACAGGCACAGGGAGAACATGCAAACTCCAGGCAGGTAGTGTCATGGTTGGGATTCGAACCAGCAACCTTTTTTACTGCTAGGCAAGAGTGCTACCCACTACACCACTGTGCCGCCAAATTGAAAAATGTGATATCCCGGTGGTGAGCGTAATCAAAAAGGTGGAGGGAAGGTCAGGAGCAGAGTATTTTTCTACCTTATGGAGAGTCATGTTGGAAGTGTGATGTCCTGGTAGTGAGTGCAATCAGAAAGGTAGAGAGAAGGTCAGGAGCAGAGTATATTCTATCTTATGGAGGGTCATGTTGGAGATGTGATATCCTGGTGGTGAGTGAAAAATCTGATATATCTTACAGGAGTGAGGATATGTTTCACATCAATTATCTCCAAAAATAGACTCTCCTATATTCAGAAAGACTCTCTTTATTCATAGAGGGAGCTTGATAGATAATGTTTGAAGGGAATAGATTAACCATACAAGGCTCCCAATACTAATGGATGAAAGCTAAAAAGGAAAAAGAGTTTCGTTCATCTCAAAATTTTTGGTGTCTTGTATGAATTCATAGAGATAAAATATTTCTCATGGCTTTGTTTCATTTGACCTTGTCAAGGAATGTTTCTGGTTCCACTCACTGAAAAATACTGAATCTCATTTTAGGAATTTGAAGCTGATATGTTGTGTTGTTACAGGAGTTTCTAAAGCCATCCTGGAAGGAGCCGGACCTAATATTGAAAATGAATGTACCCTTCTTGGTAAGAAACATTATAAAGACATTTTTTCCATGTGGACAAAGAATGAGAAAGAGATCATGTGACATATAATATATGAAATAAAATAAGAATATTTTGGTAAATAGTTCATACAGAAATGCAGATCTTGTACTTGACAAGGGAACAATCCAGGAAATTTGGTGATGGACGTGCACTAAGTTAAATAGTGAGAAGAAAGTAATTATTTCAATAAGAAACGGGAATTTTTTATCTAAATCAGAAATTTATATTATGGTAATAAAGGTTAAAATTAAGACTGATAACTGAACACTCTTCCTAAATGTTATTGGTAAATGGTACAGCCACCAGATCTGATGAGTCTATTTCTGCATATACCCAGATCTTGAGAACTTTGAATTAACTGATGTGGTTCTTCTTTATACAGACATTCCATTTTTAAGTCATGGGTTGTCTTTGCAAGATCCTGCCATTAACATCTTGAACTGTTGAATGCTCTGAACATTGTTTACAAAAATCACATTTAGTTTGGAACTATAAGCCCTACGTTTGCATCCCTGGGGTCTCACCATGGCTCATGCCTTGGTTATCTGTAAATAAAGAACACAAGGGATTGGCCGGCTCTTTAGATGAGTGTTTGGATTTGCTGCCTTAGAATATAAGTTCATATACGACCTATAGACAAATCTAGTGTGTACACCTACTTGGGTACACAGATTTGGGGTATCAGTTGAGGACATATTTATTTCACCAGATGTATAGTGATTATTACAGAATTTACCTATTTTTCATCTTTTTGTTTTTTTGGTGTCTGTGAATTTTGATGATTGTGGTAACAAATTAATGAAGAACAGTTGTTTGTGAAATTAAACCTTTATGGTTTTTGGTGCCATTGATGTCAAAACTGATATCAATACCATTTTTTTAAAGGAAAGACAAACTTTTAAAATGTTGTATATCAGCCCAATTTAAACTGGACCTAAACCCTGAGTGCAGCTATATTTTCCCCTCCGTGCTCTTCAATGAGACTAAACCTTAAAGCCTTAAATTCTCACCACTAGCAGTTTTGGGGGTCCCTCCAATCACTTCTGGAGCCACCACACAGTGTGGGATCTGAACTGATTGGCTGCTCAGGTAATGGTAGCTGGTAAATGGGGTTACCGTCTTTACCTCCTGACACCTCCAGCAGTTGAGATACAATCCCGGCTTTTGAGGTTCCTTCCGTTATTTATGTGATGTTCACCAATTGACCCCAATGTCTGAAGATGAGCTCCTACACCACTGCTCAAATATTTTTCTTCTTTTTCTTCCAGGAACCCAACCCAACAATGGGTACGTGGTCACACAAGCAGGAAACCTCAATTGTAAGAATATAATACATGTTGCCGGACATGCTAAACCAGATTTAATAGGGAAATGTGTAACAAATGCCCTGCACATGTGTGAGAGACAACAAGCAACCTCAGTGGCCTTCCCAGCCATGGGGACAGGTGAGAGATTCTCAGGTTCCTCTATATAGATCTTTTTTTTTTTTTTTTTTAAACATTTTATTGGGTTTTCACAGATTACAAATCTCAGTACAGTGGTAGACTTGTACAAGAGGGAGTAGTCCACAGTCCACATATAGTTTCATAAAAAGAGTAAACTAAACGGTATCAAGTAGATGATAATTTCAAAACAGAATTACAGAGACCTACAGTAATAATGCGTTGGCAAATACATTCCATGTTACAAAGGCAAAAATGAGAAATAACAAGAACATTTCCTCTATTTTACATGGAATTTTCTGGTTATGTGTAGGGAGCATATCATGGGTGAGGTAAAATCTTTATTAACCGCAAGAGGTTATAAGGTAGTTTTTAAATATTAGCGTGATATAAGGTATTTGTACTATAAATGATTTAGAACGAAGGCAGTAGAGCTACCCATATCCCTGGGCACCCCTATAGGGTACTAACTGTGCCCAGTGCGGGTATAATAATTTGCCTATCAGTAGGGCATGTCGGTATTGCGCACCGTGCAGGGTGCGAGTCTTCACAATGTCAAGACAGATGATGGATAGAAGGGAGTAGGCTGTTCAATTGGCAGGGGCTTATGTGTGATAGAAAAAAGGGGACAGGGGGGTGGGAAGATGGAGGGATAGGACCATGCGTATAGTTATTGGTTTGTGTGTGGATGAGCTATCTGGCCAGTATCATCTCCTGAGGCATTGATTGGGAGGTTGGTCTGTGTGCATGTTGAATGCGATTTTCTGAAATGTGTCCAACATGCCCATGTATCCTTGTATTTGGATGGTGAATCAGAGGTTTGGTGTATGAGATTTTCTATGTCAGCCATCCTGTCCACTCTCCGGATCCACTCTGGAATCGAGGGAGGGGACGTGCTTCTCCAGTGCACGGGGATGCATAGGTTTGCCGCATTAATGAGATGAAGAGTTAGTGACTTCTTGTATACACGTTGGGGAATCGAGGTATGGTGGAGTAAGTATTGCGCTGGGGTATAATCTGGGGTGTATGTTGTGATCTGGGTGATTAGGCTGTGAATGTCAGCCCAATAAGATTGAATGAGAGGGCATTCCCACCAAATGTGAAGAAGGGATCCTCTGGCTGCGTTACATCTCCAGCAATTGGGGGATATAGTAGGTAGGAATTTGTTAATTTTGTCCGGAGTCCTGTACCATTTGGAGTAGAGTTTGAACCTGCACTCCTGTGTTGCTACGTTGCCGCAACCTTTGTGGATGTGATAGAGCACATTTCTCCAGTCGTCTGTGGTTAAGGTTGTGTTCAGGTCAGTCTCCCATTGTTTTATCAGTGTATCTGTTTTGATGTTTTGAAGTGCGGAGAAAAGTGCGTGAATGGTCGAGATGAGGTGTCTTTGGGGTTCATTGCTGGAGCATAGAAGTTCGAAGGGTGTGGGTTCCCTATGTATGTTGTCTTTGTGTTGGAGGCTCTGCAGAAAATGACGGATCTGCAGATAATTATAGAAGGGGATGCTATAATCTGGAAATTTGTTTATCAGAGCTGGGTATGGTAATAGAGTTCCTTGATGGAATAGTTTTTGTGCTAGGAGCCGGGGTCTGTGTGGATCCTTGGTTGGGTGGATTAGGGTGACACCCGGTAAAAATTCCGGGTTATCTTCAATAGGTGGCAGTGGTCCCGATATGGGTTGGATCTTAAGAATTTTGCACGATTTTGTAAAGTTTATTAGGGTGGAGTTGATTAGGGGATTCGAAGTGGCGGTTTTTGGGATTAGTTTTGAGTTGATCCAGGGGAGGAGCTTCAATGGGATCTCGGTAAAGGCATTTTCTAAGTGCACCCACTCTTTTTCTTTGCCGTGTACATGCCAATCCACAATTCTAACTAGATGGCAGACCTGGTAGTAAATTTGTGTGTCTGGAACCTGCAATCCTCCTTGTAATTTGAAAGTCGTCAGTCTGTGCCAGTTCAATCTAGGCTGTTTGGATAGCCAGATGAATTTTCTACAAATTCTTTTGTGCGTGGCAAAGAAGGAGTGCGGGAGCAGTATTGGGATGGTTTGAAGAAGGTAAAGCAACCTAGGTAGAACGTTCATTTTCAACATAGCTATCCTTCCAAACCATGAAAATGGTCCAGCTTGCCACTTTTGGAGATCACTTTCGATGGTTTGTAGGATTGGTAAAAAGTTGAGCCTGAATAATTCTGACAAATTGATGGGGATGTTAATGCCAAGGTATTTTATGGCTTGCGTTTCCCATCCAAAAGGAAAGTTATGTTTGCATTGTGTGACTGTCTCTTGTGATAGTGATATATTGAGTGCCTTGGATTTGGAGAAGTTTATTTGTAAGTTCGATAAGAATTTAAAGAGGGCAAAATCTTTGAGCAGGTTCGAGATGGTAGTGGTCGGTTCTGTAAGGAAAAGGAGGACATCATCCGCGTATGCGGCTACTTTGTAGTGTGTTTGGTTAATTTGAATGCCTTTGATGTCAGGGTTTTCTCTAATTTTGCGTAGCATGGGTTCCATTGTTAGTATGAAGATCAAGGGGGTTAAAGGGCATCCCTGTCTAGTACCGCTGGACACGGAGAAGGCGCTCGTCAGTCCACCGTTCACTCGGACTTTAGCTGTCGGGGAGGAATAAAGAATCATAATCATGTTGATAAGTCTCGGCGGGAGGCCTATGGTATGTAGGGTAGCTTCCATAAAGTCCCATGCCACCCTGTCGAACGCCTTCTCCACGTCCAAGGATAGGAAGAAGCCCTTAGTATTAGTGGAAGTCAGCCAATGGTGTATATTTAGGGCTTTGGTAGTATTGTCTTTAGCTTCTCTGCCGGGGACAAAACCGACTTGATCTGTGGTAATTAAATTTGGAATCAGGGGTAGAAGGCGATTTGTTATGGCTTTGGCGTACAATTTAACGTCTACATTAAGTAGAGAAATGGGGCGGTAATTAGAAACCAATTTGTCATCGTTCCCCGATTTGGGGATAAGGGTGATATGGGCCTCTAATATATCTTTTGCGGCCGTATTGGTAGGGGAGAGGCTATTAAAGGCCTTAACAAGGTGAGGTAAAAGTAGATCAGGGAAGGATTTGTAATACCCGACCGTCAGCCCATCTGGGCTGGGGCTTTTGCCCGGTTTCATCTGTTTTAATGCTAGAGTGATCTCTTCCGCCGTTAAAGGGACGTCTAGAGATGCTGAGTCTTCGGTCTGGATGGTCGAGGGCGCGTATTGGGATAGGAAGTTGTGTATTGCCTCGTTCCGGTCTGCCAGAGTGGGGGATGACTGGGGAGTACGAATATTGAATAGGTTTGTGTAGTAGCGCACAAATTGTTCCGCTATGTCTTCAGATTTTACCATTGTTTTACCCGAGGGGTCTACAATGGAGTGTATGGTGTGGGCCGCTTTTTTCGCTTGTAGTGCTCTAGCCAACATCTTCCCTGATTTGTTGCCATACTCGTAAAAGCATTTTTGTGTAAGCATGTATTTCCGTTTGACGTTGTTGTGTAATTCTTCTAAGAGTTCGGTTCTTAGTTGTGTCAGTTCAGTCATTGCTTCTAGAGCTAGATATGCCTTGTGTTTCCGTTCTAAAACAGAAATGCGTGTGGTTAGTTCCTCCATTTTTGCTTTCCTTAGACTGTTTCTATGCGCGGCCTGTGATAGGAATGTGCCTTTTATAACACATTTGTGTGCAGCCCAGACTATTTCTGGAGCAGAGTCACCCTGTCCGTTTTCTGAGAAATAGTTACGTAGGTGTTCGGAAATCTTGTGTGAGATTTCGGTGTCTGTGAGTAGGGAGTTGTCCAGGCGCCATATGTGAGAGCGGGCAGTTTTACTAGGAATGTGCAGGGTTATGGAAATCAGGTTATGGTCCGCAAGTATCATTGGTTCAATTGAGGACTTGTGAAGTACGGAAAGATCGTTTTGGGAGATGAAAAAATAATCTATTCTGGAATATTTGGAGTGTGGTGGGGAGAAGAAGGTAAAGTCTTTATCTGTGGGATGGAGTGTGCGCCAGGCATCATGTAGTAATAATTCCCTGAATTGTGTTTTTATTGCACGTAAAGCCCTATAGGTAGAGGATGAGGTGCCATTGGATGTATCGAGGGAGGGATTGAGAGGGACATTAAAATCGCCGCCTACTATAAGGCTGCCCGTGCTAAAAGTCATGAGGAATAAAAAACGGGAGCTATTCCTGCGCTACCAAATTGGAAAAAGGTGTAGTGATCGTACAAAATTCAAACTGAACTTCTAAGGCTGTAAAAAACATATGCAACTGGACAGCTGCATGCACCAAAATAGGGGCCCAGACAGAAGCCCGAAACTAATGAAATAAAAAAGGGGGGGGGGGTGCTGCGCTACCCAGAGGGTCTATGCTTATTAATAATGTTAATAATTTCTAATAATCGTAAGACAAGAGGCCTCAGTAAAATAGAATAACTAAATATACGTATAAAAATCGCATGGGTTGGAGTGTTTAACACGCATGAATTGGTGTATTAACTAAAAATAGGGACAAGTGGTTTGTATATCAATTGATCCAAAGAAAATGATTAATATAAATATAAGCAATACATATATGTTGATCCAAAGGTGATAGATATAAGTAAACAATTGAACATATGTCTAAAATTATTCAATCCAATAAATACGATATATATCAAAGTGCTAGTGCTCTCGTGCCTTAAATAAAATACAAACTGATGCGTATACTAAAGTGCATAAATGAAGCAGTAATATTACAAAAAAAAATCAATATATCAAGTGAAAAACCAAGAGAGGCATAATCGCCTAATCCTGGTATTGCAACCGGTGCAAAGTGAAAACTCGGTGTGGGTGATCAAGTAAATAAATAAATAAATAATTAGTTGATTAATCCAGTATACTTGCTAGTGTCCACAAAAATTGATAGGAAATAGAGTGTCCAAAGAATAGGTGCAACCAGAGACAAATCTTATCAATGGTGCACAGGAGAAAGTGCTCAAACACAGCAATAAAATGACAGTGAAGAGAAAGTCATGAGGAGTTGTAGTGTATGGCGGAAGAACGGTACTTGTCGGGAATTTGGAGCGTATAGGTTGGCAATGGTGAAGGTCTTGTTGTGCAGAGAGCCCTTGAGGAAAAGGAATCTCCCCAAAGGGTCTCGTTGCACATCAGTGACGACGAATGGGCAGTTTTTTGATATGAGGATGCATACTCCTTTCGATTTGGCTTCATTATTGGTTGCGTGATATACAATTGGGAAGTGTTTGTTCCGTAGTTTGGGGATTGCATCAGATCTAAAGTGTGTTTCTTGAATGAGCGCGATGTGGGTGTTGGATTTTTGTAAAGAGGTGAGTAGAAGAGACCATTTTTCGGGTGTGTTTAGGCCCCGTATATTCATAGAGCGCAGTGTGAGTGTTGAGTAAGGAGGGGTCTGCGTCGCGGTTAAGTCAATGGGGTCCATGGCCTCCGTCGGGGTTGGGGGGGGGTATACACTTAGGGACTATGTGGTGGGGAGGTGTGCTGTTCAAAGTTTCAGCAGAAGCTTAAGTCGTTGCGAACGTAGCACAGGGGAGAGACCGATGAGGCAGCAGAGGGATCAACAAAGTCTGCTGTCTCGTTAGGAAAATATATTCGGACAGGTACAGAGCACTGATGGTTCCCAATCCGTGGAGTCCGGGTTGGTAAACTTCACTGCAGCTGTGTGGGGGTTGGCGGAGATCTGGCACAATTGAGTTATCGGGGTATTTAGGTACGGAGACAAGTGTAGCCTGCCATCCTATGACCATTGGTATTTGAGTAAGGTGGTGCTTGATATATGTCAGTAGCTCGGTGTAACGGGTACTGGTCTAGTAAGTTGGTAGAGTAAGGTCGAGGCAGGGGTCTGTGAGAGAGGAGTGTCTATGTACATATAGTATTACCTAAAATGTAAGTAGGAGAACCGTGTCAGCCAATTCAGGAAGTGTACATTTATCAGCAAGAGGCTTAAGTTCTGTCTTCCAGTTCGGTCTCCTATATAGGTAATCACAGATTTCAGGGCCTGCCTCTATGTGCCCCTGGGGTTGTAATTGGAGAGTCTGGGTGTAAGGCCATATGAGAAGACCTTTTAGGGTGCGTAGTGGGGTAGGGGTCAATCAGACCCGGCTTCACTGTAGTCGTTGTCATGTACCCAGTATTGTTGTAGGCTTTATACTAAAACTACATAAATATTGTAGTAGATAACATGAGGTATTAACTTACCCAAAAACAAAACACAACTTAACTGAATTCTTGAAAAGAAAAGTTAAAGTTAAAGGTAAGATACACAGGAAGTGACGTGCAGGAGGCGCATACAGAAGTGTTTCAGTGTCCTGCAGAGCCGTCGGTAGAGCCTCGGAGGGAGGCGGAGGGTTGCATAGCAAAGTACCTGAGTGGTGCAGGAAATCTAGTCCTCCATATCTCCCGAAGGTGTAGGTAGATTCGGACCTAGGGCGGAGCAGGTATGTTCGTAGTCGCTAGGCTAGGGAAGGTAGCTATTACCAGCCTGGAGAGTTCGTTTGCATCAGCGATCATAGCGTGATCCTGTATGACTGTGCGCCGGAAACGTCGGCTGAGCTCCGTTCCCTGCGCAGAAGGGCGTGTAGTATGCAGCGCCATAGTTCCACTAGCGAGCATCAGGGTGTTGTCGAGCCGTGGGGAGTCCGGGTGAGGCGCATCGTTTCATGGTGTCAGGAATCCGGAGTAGAGAGGTGACTGCAGACCTGCAGGGGTCCTGTACTGAGCTGGGTGTGGACGCCGATGTTGTCTGGTGAGTAGTTAACCATGTCCGGCGTTGAGAGCGGGTTGTCATCAGACCTCTGTATCTGGCGCGTCAATGATGACGGGTGTGTGAGGTGCCGGAAGCTGGTGTGTTGCCTGGGAGGCCAGTCACAATCATATAGATCTTTATTTACCGTTAGAGGGATCACCAGCAGGCGGAAGGAGGTTCGTATTCCCCTATATACTATAGATCTGTAGAAATACTAGAGGGATCCCCAGCAAGAAGGAAGAGATAATAATCCATCTATATAGACCTTTATATCACTAGAGGGATCACCAGCAGGAGGAAGGAGGTCCCAATTCCCCTATATACTGTAAATCTTTGTATTACTAGAGGGATCAGCAGCAGGAGGAAGGAGGTCCTGATTCATCTATATAGATCTTTATATCACTAGAGGGGTCACCAGCAGGGGGAAGGAGGTCCTGATTCCTCTATATAGATCTTTATATCACTAGAGGGATCGCCAGCAGGAGGAAGGAGGTCCTGATTCCTCTATATAGACCTTTATATCACTAGAGGGATCGCCAGCAGGAGGAAGGAGGTCCTGATTCCTCTATATAGATCTTTATATCACTAGAGGGGTCACCAGCGGGAGGAAGGAGGTCCTGATCCCTCTATATAGATCTTTATATCACTAGAGGGGTCACCAGCAGGAGGAAGGAGGTCCCGATTCCTCTATATAAATCTTTATATCACTAGAGGGATCACCAGCAGGAAGAAGGAGATCCCGATTCCTCTATATAGATCTTTATATCACTAGAGGGATCACCAGCGGGAGGAAGGAGGTCCTGATTCCTCTATATAGATCTTTATATCACTAGAGGGGTCACCAGCTGGAGGAAGGAGGTCCTGATTCCTCTATATAGATCTTTATATCACTAAAGGGGTCACCAGCAGGAGGAAGGAGGTCCTGATTCCTCTATATAGATCTTTATATCACTAAAGGGGTCACCAGCAGGAGGAAGGAGGTCCTGATTCCTCTATATAGATCTTTATATCACTAGAGGGGTCACCAGCAGGAGGAAGGAGGTCCTGATTCCTCTATATAGATCTTTATATCACTAGAGGGATCACCGGCAGGAGGAAGGAGGTCCTGATTCCTCTATATAGATCTTTATATCACTAGAGGGATCACCGGCAGGAGGAAGGAGGTCCTGATTCCTCTATATAGATCTTTATATCACTAGAGGGATCACCAGCAGGAGGAAGGGGGTCCTGATTCCTCTATATAGATCTTTATATCACTAGAGGGGTCACCAGCAGGAGGAAGGAGGTCCTGATTCCTCTATATAGATCTTTATATCACTAGAGGGGTCACCAGCGGGAGGAAGGAGGTCCTGATTCCTCTATATAGATCTTTATATCACTAGAGGGGTCACCAGCAGGAGGAAGGAGGTCCTGATTCCTCTATATAGATCTTTATATCACTAGAGGGGTCACCAGCAGGAGGAAGAAGGTCCTGATTCCTCTATATAGATCTTTATATCACTAGAGGGATCACCAGCAGAAGGAAGGAGTTCCTGATTCCTCTATATAGATCTTTATATCACTAGAGGGATCACCAGCAGGAGGAAGGAGGTCCTGATTCCTCTATATAGATCTTTATATCACTAGAGGGGTCACCAGCAGGAGGAAGGAGGTCCTGATTCCTCTATATAGATCTTTATATCACTAGAGAGATCACCAGCAGGAGGAAGGAGGTCCTGATTCCTCTATATAGATCTTTATATCACTAGAGAGATCACCAGCAGGAGGAAGGAGGTCCTGATTCCTCTATATAGATCTTTATATCACTAGAGGGGTCACCAGCAGGAGGAAGAAGGTCCTGATTCCTCTATATAAATCTTTATATCACTAGAGGGATCACCAGCAGGAGGAAGGAGGTCCTGATTCCTCTATATAGATCTTTATATCACTAGAGGGGTCACCAGCAGGATGAAGGAGGTCCTGATTCCTCTATATAGATCTTTATATCACTGGAGGGATCAACAGAAGGAGGAAAACGGTCCTAATTCCACTATAAGGCTCTGTTCACAGCTATGCATTTTTCATTGCTTTTTGCAGAAACACGCTACAGTCTGTTTAACATGGTTTCCTATGGGACACGTTCAAATCTATGCTTTTTTCAGGTTCTGCATTTTTGGAAAGGGTCAGGGACATTTTTAAAAGCAAAACGGTGCATTTTTGGTTTCAAAGGACTTCAATTGAGCAGCTGCAGAAAAGCATGTAGTGCGTTTTTTCCATGATTTGCTTTTTGCATTTTTTTAGTCCACCCAACAACAGATTGGCCACAAAACTTTAAAAAAGAATAAAAATTGCAAAACGCTAAACGCATATTAAAGCGTGAAAAAAGCACCAAAAACTCGTGTGCAAAAAAAATGCAAAATGCACCACAAAAAGCACGGTAGAAATAGATCAAAAGCAAACTGCATAGGTGTGACTTGAGCCTTAAGATCTTTAGTTATCACTTGAGGAACCACTAATGGGAGGAAGGAGGTCCTGATTCCCTTATATACAGTGCCTTGAAAAAGTATTCATACCCCTTCAAATTTTCCACATTTTGTCATGTTACAACGAAAAACCTAAATGTTACATAGTTGGTGCGGTTGAAAAGTCCAACCTGTGTGTGTGCTTATATGTTAATATCACATTGTATATTCCTGTATGTTGTGGTCGTTAAGGTACCCATCTAATAGCTTTTTGAAACTATCGATGCTCCCAGCTGATACCACTGCCTCTGGTAGAGAACTCCACATTCTTACCGTAAAGAACCCTCTACGCAGTTTAAGGTTAAACCGCTTCTCCTCTAATTTAAGTAAGTGGGCGCGTGGCTTTTTAAATTCCCTTTCACTGAAAAGTTTTTTCCCTATTGTGGGGTCACAACAAATATGGTATTTGTACATTGTGAAATGTGGGGACAATAAAAAAATCCGCCTCTGCCTCACATCAATCCGCGCCTCAGAATCACTCAGCTATTAGATGCAGTAGACCCAAGCAGCTGCCTTAAAATTGAAACATGTAATAAACAATAAGTCTGAAAATCAAAAAAATCAAAAAAATCCGTGTCCAATCCTTGACTTGTTAAACTTATTGAGGCAGCGCTAAGTGTCCGATATTATAAAACACTGTATATAGAACCAATGTTTAAAAAGACAGGAAAGTTCATAATTAAAGATGCAGACTGTGGATGTGAGGGTAAACGTAGAAATCCTTTCACCAATAGCAATCACCGCGTGAGGGGGTCACCCCCCGTGAGATTGCACTCACCACAATGTCTATAACCACAAGCCTTTGAATAATGATCTTTAAATCTTTGCCGTCTCCTTGCTTCAGCCACCAGGTGGTGCAAGACCCTCACGGTGTGTACAGCATGGGGAGAAAATGAAATGCCAAATAGTGTGATATTGCTTAAGACAGTTTATTAAACAACTCATAAAATCACATTCCCCATTTAAAATATGCGTACCAGATATATATAAAAATGAGCATTGAAAGGTGCACTGTGCCTGTATTAGTGTTCCCCGGGAGGAATTCCTGGATGCGAGCTGTACACGGCTAAACCGTTCGCTTCCTGGTTACCTTCCGTGGAGCGCAAAACGTCACTTCCGGTTGATTACGACCCTGACGCGTTTCGTCACTTCCGGACGTCATCTGAGGGCGTAATCAACCACTCATGAGGCCGGCTTTATATGATGATGACAGATTTACCCAGCGAATCAGGGAGGCAGAGGAACTAACCACTCCCATTGCTCTAACCAAGCTCTCAGAACTGTCAGCAGAGGAGGGCTCTGGCTCGTGACCCGCTGACACTGTTTTAAACTAAACCAGCCGACAGCATTAAGAAAACCAGTGACTTTTACATCTTGTTTCACATCCACCTAGGATACTGATATCCTAAGTGGCATTCAAATACATTTTCTGCATATGAATCAAATACGCGAATATATAACAAATATACTAAGTGTATGTACACTCTTAATGGTGGGAACAATCAAAAAAATACAAATGAAGATACAAAAAAAACAAACCTAGGAATAGGGAAGGAGATGACACAGAAAATGAAATACAAACTACCGAATGTCACACATCCTCCTTTTTTATCTCTCATTACCGTTCTCATAGCGGACATGAAAGTAATGTATTGAAATGAATACGTATTAAACAGATCCTATTATGTTGATCCAATATTTCAATAAAAGTATATGTGTTAATTTACAACCATATATATTAGTTATTAAACCGGGAGGATGTGTTCAAAATGGCTTTGTATTTCATTATGGGATTAGGATTCTGGTCATTGCAACCGCTGTTCAAATTTAACTACACTCTGGTAGATAGATAATTATAATACATTAAATAATAATAGATGTCCAAATATAAAGTTATGTAGATTCTACGGCATAAGGAATATATTTAAAATACATTTAAAATACCATCTTAATGCGATATTTAAAATTTATAAGGTTAAATATAAAAATACAATTAAAAATAATAGATTATTGACTATATCAACAGGGAGTATGTATACTTATACTGAATGATAAAAAAATGTTTTGTATTATGTATCACTAATAAAACAATTTATATCTAGCTCTATGTTTAAGCCGCGGGGGGAGAGCACATCTACAGAATAGATCCACTGGGTTTCGTGTTTCGACAATTCACGGATACGGTTAAGACCTCTCCAGTGGGTTTGGAGTTGTTCTATCCCCCAAAATTCCAACCCCTTGGGGTCCCTGTTGTGTTTCAACCTGAAGTGCAGAGACACATTATGGTCTTTATACCCATTTTTTATATTGTTGATGTGCTCTGCAATCCTAACACGTAGCAGCCTTTTGGTCTGGCCTATATATAACAGGCCACAGGGACACCTTAGCGCATACACTACATAGGAACTATTACACGTGATAAATTGTTTTATCTCGAAAGAGCGTGCATTTACTGGAGAAATAAAGCTATTGATGCCCCTCAAAGGTCTGGTGACTTCCCTGCATGCTTTACACTTTCTGCACGCAAAGAAACCATTGCGGTCCCAGAACGTCAGTGGTTTTGAGGGGGGATCTAAAACTTTTTTAACGATTCTATCTCCAAAGTTCACTGATTTTCTGTAGATGAACTGCGGTACAGGTGGAAGTACATTTGTCAACTTTTTATCCATTAGGAGGATATGCCAGT
The DNA here is from genome assembly GCA_037952835.1 of Lithobates septentrionalis. Classification (NCBI taxonomy): domain Eukaryota; kingdom Metazoa; phylum Chordata; class Amphibia; order Anura; family Ranidae; genus Lithobates; species Lithobates septentrionalis. The sequence continues at coordinate 137,025 of JBBDGP010004018.1, forward strand.
GTGCTTTAAAGATGTTTTCAACTTCTTTATATTGGGAATGGAATTGTGAGATAAATCCCCATTCATTCTTTCGTGCACTTTCTTTCTTTAAAAGTTTCTCCTGAGTTAATTCTTGTAGGCATTCAGATCTGGGTAAAGTTGCCACTTCCTCTACCACTTTTTGTAGTGTTTCTGTTTTGTATCCTTTAGCCTCAAACCTTTCTACGAGGATCCTAGATTGTAGATGGAATTGCGTATCCTCAGAACAGTTTCTTCTCACCCTCATGAGCTGCCCCTTCGGAATATTTTTAAGCCACAGTGGGTGGTGCCCACTAGTAATCGGCAGATAACTATTCCTGTCGGTTTTTTTAAAAAATACCTTGGTCTCCAGTTTGTCATTTTTTCTGTATACAGTAACGTCTAAAAAATTGATTGTTTCATTGTGCCAGTTCGAACTCAATCTAATATTATTGTCATTACAATTTAAAATTTGTAAAAATTGTTCAAGTGACTCAGTTGATCCTGCCCAAATAAAAAACAGATCGTCTATAAAACGTTTATAAAAAATCAGTTCCGGACGTTGGTTTTTAAAAATGGTCTTATCTTCCCACTCTGCCATAAATAAGTTTGCAATGCTCGGCGCAAACTTTGCGCCCATTGCTACGCCTCTCTGTTGTGTGTAGAATTTATTGCCATACCAAAAATAATTATGGCCAAGGCAAAAATCAAGAGCGTTCCTTAAAAACACTTTCTGATTAAAAGGTAAATCATCTCTTTGGCAGAGTGCCCAATTTAATGCCAATAAAGCATCGTCGTGTTGTATTATAGAATACAACGACGCTACATCGGCTGTTACCAACAAAACTTGAGGTTTGTCCGTTAAATCCACCCCCTGTAAAAAATTTAAAAAACTTTTTGTGTCCCTCAGATACGACCGAGTGTTAACCACACTTTTTTGCAAGAAACAATCCAGATACTGACCCATTCTGGCAGAGACTGACTCTATACTGTTTACTATGGGTCTTGCAGGGGGGTTTATGGCATCTTTATGGATCTTGGGCAGAGTGTATAGAGTGGGTATGCGATTACTTAATGGTACCAAGTATCGTCTCTCTTTCTCATTCAGTACCCCACTTTTGGATCCCATCTCCACGAGAGTTTTTAGTTGATTTTTATACTCTTTAGTTGGATCTTTCTCCAGAGGCCTATACGTCACTTGATCTGACAACATTTCCATGATTTGACCATGATACAACTCCTTCGGGAGTATCACCACTCCTCCTCCCTTATCGGCGGGCCTTATGATGATGTCTTTCCTTTTTTCCAGGCTGGAGATGCCTTCACTGATGTGCCTCATGTTTATATCTTTCTTTGGTTTCAGATGTTCTAAATCCCGTAAGATAAGTCCCTTAAAGACCTCCACTTGATGATTTGGGTTGTTTAAGGGATTGAACAGAGATTTATTTTTCAGGCCACTGTTAATTACTTCATTGGGTTTACGTACAGCAGTAGTGCTGGGGGGCGGGCTACTTCCCAAGAAGTATTTTTTGATGTTCAATCTTCTAATATATTTGTGAACATCAATAAAGACATTAAACTTATTAATGGGCTTTTTCAGGCCACATTTGAGACCAAGGTTTAAAATATTGGTTTCTTTCTGTGTTAGTTGAACTTTGGATAGGTTGAAAATGCCCCCTACTCGGACCCCCTTCTGCTGTACACACCGTGAGGGTCTTGCACCACCTGGTGGCTGAAGCAAGGAGACGGCAAAGATTTAAAGATCATTATTCAAAGGCTTGTGGTTATAGACATTGTGGTGAGTGCAATCTCACGGGGGGTGACCCCCTCACGCGGTGATTGCTATTGGTGAAAGGATTTCTACGTTTACCCTCACATCCACAGTCTGCATCTTTAATTATGAACTTTCCTGTCTTTTTAAACATTGGTTCTATATACAGTGTTTTATAATATCGGACACTTAGCGCTGCCTCAATAAGTTTAACAAGTCAAGGATTGGACACGGATTTTTTTGATTTTTTTGATTTTCAGACTTATTGTTTATTACATGTTTCAATTTTAAGGCAGCTGCTTGGGTCTACTGCATCTAATAGCTGAGTGATTCTGAGGCGCGGATTGATGTGAGGCAGAGGCGGATTTTTTTATTGTCCCCACATTTCACAGTTTGGTATACTATTATTTCTTCTGCTGCCATGGATGTTCTCCGCTATCTGAGCAATAGGCATATAGACGTTAATGCTTTATTCACCTGCAATGAACCTACCACCACAGAGGTGAATTACAATGGAGCTTTGTCTGCACTAGGCCACATTCTAGAGAAACAGGTACGCACCTGGTGGGATATTTGCACTCTTGAGCAATACATTAAAGATAAAATCATCATAAGGAGCCTACGGTGGGATATTGCCCCGCAGGATGGGCTGGATGATGTAGGCTCATCACAGGAGTGGTTAGATTTCTTCAATGGAGTAGGTTTCAAATTACAGGAACTTGTGCTCCAAAGGAAGAAACGCAAAATGATCAATATTGAACTAAAAATCACTGATTTACAACAACAATTAGAGCCCATTAAAGATAGTCAGTTAATCATCGATTTTAATAATAGAGTCCAAAAAAGATTAGAAAAAGTAGATAGAGATACGCAAAAAAAGAAAATTAAAAAATATCACAGGGATCTAGAAGATTTTAAAACCAATCATATGTACTCTTGGCAATCAGTTCCCAGTAATAAAGAAGGGACATCCGCACCCACTCAGGGATCACAGGTCCCCATACAGACAGCTGTTATTCCCAATCCTTTGTCTAATAATTATCATGTCTATGAGAATGATTATATAGAGGATATTTCATATTCTCCGAAAACCTCCACCCCAAAATTTTCTACCCCTATACAAAGAAGGGGAGGAAAAGGAGGTGGTTGGAAGAAACAGGGTAAACAGAGGGGTGATGTTCAAAAGGGTTATCAGGCACCTGGGTTGACTAATGTACCGGTACACAATAGATTTCAGCCATTGCAAGGGTACCAAGCAAACCCAGAATGTCATGATTATCAACCTCAAACCCGTCCTTTTTTAGGAAGAGGGAGGGGCTTCCAATGGAGGGGACGGGGGGGACCCCCACGCAGAGGGAGACCCCCCTCGCATCCTCAGATCCCAAATCAGTACAGGGATCCACAACCATTACCTCAGTACAGAGGCCCTCAACCTCTAACTCAGTACAGAGGACCACAACCCTGGACCCATCAAAAAATGCCTTATTGGAAGGAACAGCAACCACAAAAGAACTACCCGCAGCAATCAGTGATGGACAAAAACAACACAGAGGATGTAGGGCAGGATCTAGAATCCAAAAAAAGAAGAAGGGGGTCCGAGTAGGGGGCATTTTCAACCTATCCAAAGTTCAACTAACACAGAAAGAAACCAATATTTTAAACCTTGGTCTCAAATGTGGCCTGAAAAAGCCCATTAATAAGTTTAATGTCTTTATTGATGTTCACAAATATATTAGAAGATTGAACATCAAAAAATACTTCTTGGGAAGTAGCCCGCCCCCCAGCACTACTGCTGTACGTAAACCCAATGAAGTAATTAACAGTGGCCTGAAAAATAAATCTCTGTTCAATCCCTTAAACAACCCAAATCATCAAGTGGAGGTCTTTAAGGGACTTATCTTACGGGATTTAGAACATCTGAAACCAAAGAAAGATATAAACATGAGGCACATCAGTGAAGGCATCTCCAGCCTGGAAAAAAGGAAAGACATCATCATAAGGCCCGCCGATAAGGGAGGAGGAGTGGTGATACTCCCGAAGGAGTTGTATCATGGTCAAATCATGGAAATGTTGTCAGATCAAGTGACGTATAGGCCTCTGGAGAAAGATCCAACTAAAGAGTATAAAAATCAACTAAAAACTCTCGTGGAGATGGGATCCAAAAGTGGGGTACTGAATGAGAAAGAGAGACGATACTTGGTACCATTAAGTAATCGCATACCCACTCTATACACTCTGCCCAAGATCCATAAAGATGCCATAAACCCCCCTGCAAGACCCATAGTAAACAGTATAGAGTCAGTCTCTGCCAGAATGGGTCAGTATCTGGATTGTTTCTTGCAAAAAAGTGTGGTTAACACTCGGTCGTATCTGAGGGACACAAAAAGTTTTTTAAATTTTTTACAGGGGGTGGATTTAACGGACAAACCTCAAGTTTTGTTGGTAACAGCCGATGTAGCGTCGTTGTATTCTATAATACAACACGACGATGCTTTATTGGCATTAAATTGGGCACTCTGCCAAAGAGATGATTTACCTTTTAATCAGAAAGTGTTTTTAAGGAACGCTCTTGATTTTTGCCTTGGCCATAATTATTTTTGGTATGGCAATAAATTCTACACACAACAGAGAGGCGTAGCAATGGGCGCAAAGTTTGCGCCGAGCATTGCAAACTTATTTATGGCAGAGTGGGAAGATAAGACCATTTTTAAAAACCAACGTCCGGAACTGATTTTTTATAAACGTTTTATAGACGATCTGTTTTTTATTTGGGCAGGATCAACTGAGTCACTTGAACAATTTTTACAAATTTTAAATTGTAATGACAATAATATTAGATTGAGTTCGAACTGGCACAATGAAACAATCAATTTTTTAGACGTTACTGTATACAGAAAAAATGACAAACTGGAGACCAAGGTATTTTTTAAAAAAACCGACAGGAATAGTTATCTGCCGATTACTAGTGGGCACCACCCACTGTGGCTTAAAAATATTCCGAAGGGGCAGCTCATGAGGGTGAGAAGAAACTGTTCTGAGGATACGCAATTCCATCTACAATCTAGGATCCTCGTAGAAAGGTTTGAGGCTAAAGGATACAAAACAGAAACACTACAAAAAGTGGTAGAGGAAGTGGCAACTTTACCCAGATCTGAATGCCTACAAGAATTAACTCAGGAGAAACTTTTAAAGAAAGAAAGTGCACGAAAGAATGAATGGGGATTTATCTCACAATTCCATTCCCAATATAAAGAAGTTGAAAACATCTTTAAAGCACACTGGCATATCCTCCTAATGGATAAAAAGTTGACAAATGTACTTCCACCTGTACCGCAGTTCATCTACAGAAAATCAGTGAACTTTGGAGATAGAATCGTTAAAAAAGTTTTAGATCCCCCCTCAAAACCACTGACGTTCTGGGACCGCAATGGTTTCTTTGCGTGCAGAAAGTGTAAAGCATGCAGGGAAGTCACCAGACCTTTGAGGGGCATCAATAGCTTTATTTCTCCAGTAAATGCACGCTCTTTCGAGATAAAACAATTTATCACGTGTAATAGTTCCTATGTAGTGTATGCGCTAAGGTGTCCCTGTGGCCTGTTATATATAGGCCAGACCAAAAGGCTGCTACGTGTTAGGATTGCAGAGCACATCAACAATATAAAAAATGGGTATAAAGACCATAATGTGTCTCTGCACTTCAGGTTGAAACACAACAGGGACCCCAAGGGGTTGGAATTTTGGGGGATAGAACAACTCCAAACCCACTGGAGAGGTCTTAACCGTATCCGTGAATTGTCGAAACACGAAACCCAGTGGATCTATTCTGTAGATGTGCTCTCCCCCCGCGGCTTAAACATAGAGCTAGATATAAATTGTTTTATTAGTGATACATAATACAAAACATTTTTTTATCATTCAGTATAAGTATACATACTCCCTGTTGATATAGTCAATAATCTATTATTTTTAATTGTATTTTTATATTTAACCTTATAAATTTTAAATATCGCATTAAGATGGTATTTTAAATGTATTTTAAATATATTCCTTATGCCGTAGAATCTACATAACTTTATATTTGGACATCTATTATTATTTAATGTATTATAATTATCTATCTACCAGAGTGTAGTTAAATTTGAACAGCGGTTGCAATGACCAGAATCCTAATCCCATAATGAAATACAAAGCCATTTTGAACACATCCTCCCGGTTTAATAACTAATATATATGGTTGTAAATTAACACATATACTTTTATTGAAATATTGGATCAACATAATAGGATCTGTTTAATACGTATTCATTTCAATACATTACTTTCATGTCCGCTATGAGAACGGTAATGAGAGATAAAAAAGGAGGATGTGTGACATTCGGTAGTTTGTATTTCATTTTCTGTGTCATCTCCTTCCCTATTCCTAGGTTTGTTTTTTTTGTATCTTCATTTGTATTTTTTTGATTGTTCCCACCATTAAGAGTGTACATACACTTAGTATATTTGTTATATATTCGCGTATTTGATTCATATGCAGAAAATGTATTTGAATGCCACTTAGGATATCAGTATCCTAGGTGGATGTGAAACAAGATGTAAAAGTCACTGGTTTTCTTAATGCTGTCGGCTGGTTTAGTTTAAAACAGTGTCAGCGGGTCACGAGCCAGAGCCCTCCTCTGCTGACAGTTCTGAGAGCTTGGTTAGAGCAATGGGAGTGGTTAGTTCCTCTGCCTCCCTGATTCGCTGGGTAAATCTGTCATCATCATATAAAGCCGGCCTCATGAGTGGTTGATTACGCCCTCAGATGACGTCCGGAAGTGACGAAACGCGTCAGGGTCGTAATCAACCGGAAGTGACGTTTTGCGCTCCACGGAAGGTAACCAGGAAGCGAACGGTTTAGCCGTGTACAGCTCGCATCCAGGAATTCCTCCCGGGGAACACTAATACAGGCACAGTGCACCTTTCAATGCTCATTTTTATATATATCTGGTACGCATATTTTAAATGGGGAATGTGATTTTATGAGTTGTTTAATAAACTGTCTTAAGCAATATCACACTATTTGGCATTTCATTTTCTCCCCATGCTGTACACACCGTGAGGGTCTTGCACCACCTGGTGGCTGAAGCAAGGAGACGGCAAAGATTTAAAGATCATTATTCAAAGGCTTGTGGTTATAGACATTGTGGTGAGTGCAATCTCACGGGGGGTGACCCCCTCACACGGTGATTGCTATTGGTGAAAGGATTTCTACGTTTACCCTCACATCCACAGTCTGCATCTTTAATTATGAACTTTCCTGTCTTTTTAAACATTGGTTCTATATACAGTGTTTTATAATATCGGACACTTAGCGCTGCCTCAATAAGTTTAACAAGTCAAGGATTGGACACGGATTTTTTTGATTTTTTTGATTTTCAGACTTATTGTTTATTAGGTATTTGTACATTGATATCATATCCCTTCTCAATCGTCTCCTCTCCAGAGAGAATACGTTCAGTGCTTGTAGTCTTTCCCCATAACTAATATCCTCCAGACCCTTAATTAGCTTTGTTGCCCCTCTCTGGACTCTCTCCAGTTCCAGCACAACTTTACTGGTGACTGGAGCTCAGAACTGGACAGCATACTCCAGGTGTGGCCTGACCGGAGTCTTGTAGAGCGGGAGAATTATCATTTTATCTCTGGAGTGAATCCCCTTTTTAATCCATGACATTATTCTGTTGGCGATGTATTTTAATGGGATTTTATGTGATAGACCAACACAAATTGGCACATAATTGTGAAGTGGAAGGAAAATGATAAATGATACAAATAAATATGTGAAAAGTCTGGGGGGGGGATTTGTATGGCGCCCCCCGGAGTCAATACTTTGTAGAACCCCCTTTCTCTACAAGTCTTTTTGGGGATGTCTCTACCAGCTTTGCACATCTAGAGAGGACATTTCTGCCCATTCTTCTTTGTAAAATATCTCAAGCTCTGTCAGATTGGATGGAGAGCGTCTGTGAACAGCAATTTTCAAGTCTTGCCACAGATTCTCAATGTGATTTAGGTCTGGACTGTGACTGGGCCATTCTAACACATGAATATGCTTTGATGTAAACCATTCTATTGTAGCTCTGGCTGTATGTTTCAGGTCGTTGTCCCGCTGGAAGGTGAACCTCCGCCCCGGTCTCAAGTCTTTTGCAGACTCTAACAGGTTTTCTTCTAAGATTGTCCTGTATGTGTCTCCATCCATCTTCCCATCAACTCTGACCAGCTTCCCTGTCCCTGCTGAAGAAAAGCATCCCCACCACATGATGCTTCCACCACCATGTTTCACGGTGGGGATGGTGTGTTCAGGGTGATGTGCAGTGTTAGTTTTCCCCCCACACATAGCGTTTTGCTTTTAGGCCACAAAGTTGAATTTTGGTCTCATGTGACCAGATCACCTTCTTCCACATGTTTGCTGTGTCCTCCACATGGCTTCTCACAAACTACAAACAGGACTTCTTATGACTTTCTTTCACCAATGTCTTTCTTCTTGTCACTCTTCCATAAAGGGCAGATTTGTGGAGAACACGACTAATAGTTGTCCTGTGGACAGATTCTCCCACCTGAGCTGTGGATCTCTGCAGCTCCTCCAGAGTTACCATGGACCTCTTGGCTCTTCTCTGATGAATGCTCTCTTTGCCCGGCCGGTCAGTTTAGGTGGACGGCCATGTCTTGGTAGGTTTGCAGTTGTGCCATACTCTTTCCATTTTCCGATGATGGATTGAACAGAGCTCTGTGAGATGTTCAAAGCTTGGGAGATTTTTTTATAACCTAACCCTGCTTTATACTTCTCCACAACTTTATGCCTGACCTGTCTGGTGTGTTCCTTGGCCTTCATGATGCTGTTTGTTCACTAAGGTTCTCTAACAAACCTCTGAGGGCTTCACATAACAGCTGTATTATACTGAGAGTAAATGACACACAGGTGGACTCTATTTACTAATTAGGTGACTTCTGAAGGCAATTGGTTCCTCTAGGTTTTAGTTAGGTGTATCAGAGTAAAGGGGGCTGAATACAAATGCCCCCCCACACTTTTCACATATTTATTTGTATAAAAATTCTGAAAATCATTGATCATTTCCCTTCCCCTTCACAATTATGAGCCACTTTGTGTTGGTCTATCACATAAAATCCCAATAAAATACATTTATGTTTTTGGTTGTAACATGACAAAATCTGGAAAATTTCAAAGGGTATGAATACTTTTTCAAGGCACTGTAGAACTTTGGTTAGACCTCATTTAGAATACTGTGTACAATTCTGGAGACCTCACTTAAAAAAAAAAAAAAAAACAAGTCCAGAGATGGACAACATAAATGGTGAAAATTGAAGGAATTATTATTATTATTATTATTATTCAGGATTTATATAGCGCCAACAGTTTACGCAGCGCTTTACAATATAAAAGGGAGACAATACAGTTATAATACAATACAATACAATAGGATTAAGAGGGCCCTGCTCAGAAGAGCTTACAATCTAATAGGGTGAGGCAGGTGGTACAGAAGGTTTGTGACTGTGGGGAATGAGCTGGTGGAAGTGGTAGGAGATTAGTTGGAGACGTGATAGGCTTTCCTGAAGAGATGAGTTTTCAGGGATTGCCTGAAGGTAGCAAGAGTAGGGGATAGCCGGATAGATGGAGGTAGCGAGTTCCAGAGGATGGGAGAGGCTCTGGAGAAATCCTGGAGACGAGCATGGGAGGAGGAGATGAGAGAGCTTGAAAGCAGGAGGTCTTGAGAAGAGCGGAGAGGACGATTTGGGTGATATTTGGAGACAAGATTAGTGATGTAGCTTGGGGCAGAGTTGTGAATGGCTTTGTATGTTGTGGTTAGAATTTTGAATTTAATTCGCTGGGTGATTGGGAGCCAGTGTAGGGATTGAAGTAGAGGGTTGGCAGACACTGAGCGGTTGGTAAGGTGGATAAGTCTGGCAGCAGCATTCATGATAGACTGAAGAGGGGATAGCCTATGGAGCGGTAGGCCAATGAGAAGGGAGTTGCAATAGTCAAGGCGAGAGATAACAAGGGAGTGAATGAGGAGCTCGGTGGTTTAATTTGTTAAAAAAGGGCGAATTTTAGAGATGTTACGGAGGTGAATTCTACAAACTTTTGACAGCGATTGGATTTGAGGCTGAAATGACAAGTCGGAGTCTAGGATTACACCTAGTACCCTGGCGTGAGGGGAGGGACTGATGGTTGCATTGTTGATTTTGATGGAAAAGTCATGGAGGGGGGCACGGGCGGGGGCGGGGGGGGATATTAATAGCTCAGTTTTAGAGAGATTTAGTTTAAGGAAGTGGTGCGACATCCATGCTGATATGTCAGTTAGTAAGTTAGTAATGCGGGAGGAGACTGAAGGAGTGAGGTGAGGAGTAGACAGATAGATTTGGGTGTCATCATCGGGTATTGGAAGCCATGGGCAGTTATTAGGTGACCAAGGGAGGAGGTGTAGATAGAGAAGAGAAGGGGTCCAAGAACCGAGCCTTGGGGGACCCCCCACAGAAAGGGGCAATGGTGATAAATAGCCAGAGAACCAGGATAGAGCAGAATCTCGGAGGCCAAGGGAATGTAGTTTATTGAGAAGGAGTTGGGTGGTCAACAGTATCAAAGGCCGCAGAGAGGACAAGTAGTAGGAGTATGGAGTACTGGCTGTTGGTTTTAGCAGTTAGTAAATCGTTAGTGAGTTTTAGTAAGGTAGTTTCCGTGGAGTGCTGCGAGCGAAAGCCAGACTGTAAGGGGTCAAGAAGGTTATTTTCATTGAGGTAGGAGCTAAGACGGTTGTAGACTAAGCGTTCTAGAAGTTTAGAGGTGAATGGGAGTAATGAGATGGGTCTTAAGTTGTTCAGGTCGGTAGGGTCCAGTGAGGGCTTTTTAAGAATGGGAGTGATCTGTGCATGTTTTAGAGGGGAGGGGAAAATGCCACTAGAAAGGGAGAGATTGAAGATGTGGGTGAGGGAGCATAGGATAGAAGAAGAGGGTGACCGTAGTAGTTGTGAGGGAACAGGATCCAAGGGACAATTGGTTAGATGGGCATCCGAGAAAATTTTTGTAACCTCTTCCGTAGTAGCCAATTCAAAAGAGGAGAGTGTTGAATGTGCTGCTGGGCAAGGTATGATGGGTGGGGAAGACGTACGCACAGTGGAGATGTCCTCACGAATTGCATCGATCTTGTCTTTGAAGTGATTGGCAATCTCTTGGGCAGTGAGTGAGTTAGTGGGTAGAGGGGGTGGTGGACGAAGCAGAGAGTTAAAGGTTGAGAAGAGCCGACGGGGACTGGATGACAAGGAATTAATAAGAGAGACAAAGTAGGCTTGTTTGGCAGCATGGAGGCATGAATTGTATTTTAGAAGGGCAGATTTATATAGGGTGAAGTCTTGCAGGCATTTGGTTTTACGCCACAGTCGTTCAAGAGCATGGCAATGTCTCTTGAGATTTCTAGTGTTGTCAGTTTGCCAGGGTTGTAACGGTCGGGGCCTAATTCTGCGTGTGGTTAGAGGAGCAAGTGCATCTAGTGATGATGAGAGTGAACTGTTGTAGACAGAAGTGGCCAGGTCAGGACAGGACAGGGGAGAGATTATGTCATATAGGTGGTCAGTAGCAGAATAGAGAAGAGAAGGGTTAAAGTGGCGAAGGTTTCTACAAGTAATTGTTTGCTGCTTGGAGGGATGGGAATAAAACATATCGGGGGAGACTCCAGTAACTTAATATGTAAAGTCTGGAGGACATAGGGGGAAGGGAGAACAAGACTGAACCCTATCAATACATGAATGTTCAAATGGTCAGTATTTTCAATATGAAGCTGAGGTAAAGAACATTGCCTCAAATTAACAGAAGGAACGTTAAAAAAAACAACAACTCATCAGCAAAGAATAAAAATATACTGTATTAACTGATTGGATAAACCACTTTGAACAGTTTGTAAAACAGTAGTTCAGGAGGGTGAGGATGTTTTCCATAATGCGCCCTCTTGGTCACTCTCTGCTCTTCTCGCCCTCTCTTTGTCCAGGTGCCGGCGGTGTGTCTTCTGCGGCAGTGGCTGATGCAATTCTAGATGCCGTGGTGGATTTTGCAAAATCTAAGTTAGCGGTGACTGTCCAACATGTGACGTTGGTAATATTCCAGCAACCAATGTTAAAAGATTTCCATGACAGTATGAAGAAGAAGGAGCCACCACCTGCAACCAAACAACAGTCCTGGTTTTCTAGGATTTCTGATATTACTGGGATTACTAAAATAACATGTAAGTGTCAGATTTTTTTTACATTGCTTTGCTGATTATTCAGGGATGCTCTTTGGATAAGGCTACAGGTTGTGCCCCGGTGTGAGCTTCTCATGTCATCTCTGTAAATGAAGATCTGAGAGGACATAAGTTCTGGAATCAGCGATGTGGGCAAACTTCTACCTAACTAGGAGACATAAAGTTTCACCGACTTCCTTTACCATTGGCAATGTTCTATCAGACAGGAAGTCTTCCTTTATGTATTACTGTCCTTCTACATAGTATATAAGGTAAATTCTGTAAGCTCGTTATGTCTTATCCTAATATTCTTTACCTTCTCTTATAAGCAGCCTTATTTGGTTTAAGCAGTTCTGCCAAAAATAAGGACAGTAAAACAGAAGAAGAAGAAGAAGAAGAAGAAACCAAAGTTTTTGAGCTGAGAGAAAACATTGAGCCGGCCATCATCCACCTGTGTGCAGAGAGCCATGAATCTGTGAAAGCGGCCTCAGACTGGCTCCAAGACCTTGCAACAAAGGATCAGCATGAAAATACTATCACAGATACTTGGATACAGGAATTAGATAAGGACCGTGGTGTTCTGGCTCAGCTTCAGAGGAACAATGGGGTATATATTAATTTTGACTCACCACAATCCACCATAAAGGTGACAGGCCGCACCAAGGATGTTCTGGAGGTCAGTAATAAAATCCAAGCCATGATAAAAGATGTGCGGGATAAGAAGACACGAGAACAAGAGGCGGAGCTGTGCAGTAATGTGGTGGAGTGGGGATATTACCAAGGCACCATCTTTACTCCCTTCAACAAAATGACAAACTTGGAGCTGGAAAAGGCTTTTACTGACAACAGTGCTGTGGATATTCATATCGCCGGTGTAAAATACAAGGCAATTGCAGAGCGAAAATCAGCATTAGATCCCAAAGGAAACAAAATCACACTCCAAAGGAATCCAAAAGATGGTAATTTCCATTCTTTCTTGTTCATATTTTTATCAATAATCAATATTGTTAATTATTGTTTTAATACATTTTTTATTGTTGTTAGACAATGCAGTTATATAACATCAACAATTCTTATTAATATTGTTGACTCTACTAGAGGCTAACCGCCAAAGGTAAAAATGTCAACACATCGAGACATCATATGGTAGCAATCTACATAGAGTTGTATAGTTATAATATAATAAAGCATTAACAAAATGATCATATCCAACAAATTTTTTTTGGGGGGGGGGTTTAGATTGAGATAAAAGAAAGAAAAAAAAAGGGGGGGGATAAAGGGCGTACAATGGGGGAGCCGGCCAAACCATCATTCCTAGTTTATTATTATAGAGGTGGAGGGCTTTTGTATCTGTACTTTTACATTTATGGAACTATCCATAAACTTTTAGCTAACTAATAATTCATGTTATCTAGCCCAAGACATCGTGCCAGTGTAGCTATTCATGAAGGGGTACCTAAGTCTAATAACTCACAAAGGATAAGAGTATTGGAGATTCAAGAAACTGCACCCATGGGTCCATATCTCCCTAAACTTAGAATCATTTTCATTAGCTGAGGCTACCATCTCTTCCATGCGCATGGTGTGGTTTACTTCTGCAACCCATCCCCGTACTGTTGGTATTTCTGTCGATTTCCAATATCAGGGTATCAAAGCTCTACCTGCCATCAGCAAAAATCAAAATATTTCCTTTTTGATAGATGTAATTGATCCCAGAATCAAAGATAAGAGGGCAACCTCTGGGGTCTCTGGCCAGTTCTTACCAGAGATCAAATGGCTTAGGCGGAATATGGCGGACCAGTAAGATTTAATTGCTGGGCAAGACCACCATATGTGTAGATGTGTACCATCAGGCTCGCCACATCTCCAACATTGGTCTGGTATAGCTGGATTGATTTTATTTAATCGTGCCGGGCAGTGATACCATCTGGTTATGGTTTTATAGTTTCTTTCTTGTGAGTGGGAAGCAAAGGTTGACTTAAATATAAGAAAAAAGACTTTATCCCATTCCTCATCAGCCAATTTAATGCCTAATTCTCGCTCCCAGTCTCGGATATAAAAGGGACGGTGAAGAAATGCATGGAAAGGGTATGTATACATTTTTGGTTTAGAGAGACACAGCTCCTCAAACTTGGTAAGATCCCTATAGAGCCGCTCCTTGCCCAATCCATCATACAAGTGGCATAGTTGGAAATAGTGAAGCCAGTCTCCTCGTCCAATGCTAGATGGAGAGCTAAGCTCTCTCAGAGGTTTCAAGCCCTTTCGAGGTGATTGCATATAGGATAGGAGCTGGTTGTGGTGGTTGCCAGCATAAAAAACCCTTGTCAGACCGCCCTGGGGGAAACCCTGGATTCCCCAAAATTGGGGTAAGAGGCCCTTGGCTCTTCTCTGATGAATGCTCTCCTTGCCCGGCTGGTCAGTTTAGGTGGACGGCCATGTCTTGGTAGGTTGGCAGTTGTGCCATACTCTTTCCATTTTCCGATGATGGATTGAACAGAGCTCCGTGAGATGTTCAAAGCTTGGGAGATTTTATTATAACCTAACCCTGCTTTATACTTCTCCACAACTTTATCGCTGACCTGTCTGGTGTCTTCCTTGGCCTTTATGATGCTGTTTGTTCACTAAGGTTCTCTAACAAACCTCTAAGGGCTTCACAGAACAGCTGTATTCATACTGAGATTAAATGACACACAGGTGGACTTTATTTACTAATTAGGCGACTTCTGAAGGCAATTGGTCCCACTAAATTTTAGTTAGGGGTATCAGATTAAAGGGGGCTGAATACAAATGTACCCCACACTTTTCCGGATATATACATTTTAAAAACCATTTATAATTTTCCTTCCACTTCACAATTATGTGCCACTTTGTGTCGGTCTATTGCCCCGTACGCACGATCATACATTCCGACAACAAAACCGTGGATTTTTTTCCGACGGATGTTGGCTCAAACTTGTCTTGCATACACACGGTCACACAGATGTTGTTGGAAATTCCTGAACGTCAAGAACGCGGTGACGTACAAGACGTACAAGACGAGAAAAATTAAGTTCAATAGCCAGTGCGACTCTTCTGCTTGATTCTGAGCATGCGTGGAATTTTGTGCGTCGGAATTGTGTACACACGATCGGAATTTCTGACAACAACTTTTTGTTGTCGGAAAATTTGTGAACCAGCTCCCAAACATTTGTTCTCGGAAATTCCGACAGCAAATGTCCGATGGAGCCTACACACGGTTGGATTTTCCGACAACAAGCTCACATCGAACATTTGTTGTCGGAAATTCCGACCGTTTGTTCGCGGCATTATACATAAAATCCCAATAAAATACATTTATGTTTTTGGTTGTAACATGAAAAAATGTGGACAATTTCAAGGGGTATGAATACTTTGTCAAGGCACTGTATACACATATGCATGTGTGTTTGAGCTTTGGGGTGCACACCCGAATGCAATTGGCTTCACACACCTATGATGTACACTGATAATTGTGTTCTAGAATGAAACCAAAATGTAACTCTTCATATTACAGCCGAGTCCCTCGTAACCCCTTCGTATTGGGATTCCATGGACAACACTCCGCTGAAGGTGGTACCTCTGACCAGCAGCAACTCTGACTACTCAGAAGTCGAAGGACTCTTCACACAGACGTGTCAAATGAGAATAATTAAGGTCAGTGGCTGCTGGTGAATTTTTTTTTTTGGAGGGGGACCCAGTCGGGTCACGGGTGGCCCCCAATATTGCCCACCCCCCAGGTCAGTCAGTAGGTCGTGCCGCCCTCCCCCACTTATCCCATCTCGTGGGCAATGCTCCAGGCGGTGGCTTCTCTCCAAGCTTCAAGCGGCTGCTTCCTCGCTTCCCCTGCGTCTCCTCCCTCCTCCTACTAATGTCCAATCTAATTGGATCTCCTGATGGGGCTTATTACCTGGCACTGTATTGAACAGTACATGGGTGTCACCATAGAACAGTACAGGGGTGTCACCATAGAACAGTACAGGGGTGTCACCATAGAACAGTACAGGGGTGTCACCATAGAACAATACAGGGGTGCCACTTGTCACCATAGAACAATACAGGGGTGTCACCATAGAACAATACAGGGGTGTCACCATAGAACAATACAGGGGTGTCACCATAGAACAGTACAGGGGTGTCCCCATAGACCAGTACAGGGGTGTCACCATAGAACAGTACATGGGTGTCACCATTAGGCATGTGCATTTCGTTTCGTTCCGAATCGAAATTCGGACGAATTTTTCATTATTCGGAAATTCGGATGCATCCGAATTTCCGAATTACAAAAGTAAAGAATTTAAACGAATCCGAAAAAAACGAACGAATTCGAAAACATATTCGAATCGAATTCGAAAACATATTAGAATTAAATTGGAAAACATATTCGAATCGAATTGGAAAACATATTCGAATCAAATTCGAAAAACATAATCGAATTCGAATCGAATTCGAAAACATATTCGAATCGAATTCGAAAAAAATAGAAAACGTTTTTCTAAAAAAAACAATAAGATAGAATATAAAATAATAAAGCAATAGAATATATATATATATATATATATATATATATATATATATATATATATATATATTCTATTGCTTTATTATTTTATATTCTATCTTATTGTTTTTTTTAGAAAAACGTTTTCTATTTTTTTCGAATTCGATACATATTATATTTTCTTCTATTCTGTTATATTGTTTTTCCAGTCTATTCTTTTCTATTACTTTCTATTCTATTCTAATCTTTTATATTCAAATTTGATTTCAGTCTATATGAAATTCGAATTTTGGAAGATGTTTTATATATATATATATATATATATATATATATATATATATATATATATATATATAAATAATTTTTTTCTATTCTGTTTCATTGTTTTTCTATGCTATTCTTTTCTATTCTATTCTAAACTTTTCTATTCGAATTTGAATTCATTCTATACGAAATTCGAATTTCGGAAGATGACTTCTGAAAGTGGAATTTCGTATAGAATGAATTCGAATTTGATTAGAAAAGATTAGAATAGAAAATAATAGACTAGACAAACAATAGAACAGAACAGAATAAAATATAATATATATATTTTATTCTATTCTGTTCTATTTTTTCTATGCTGGTCTATTGTTTTTCTATTCTTTTCTATTATTTTCTATTTTATTCTAATCTCTTCTATTTGAATGCAAAATCATTCTATACGAAATTTGAATTTCTGAAAATGGTTATACAGAAACAGAATGAAATAGAATGAAATCGAATTCTAATAGAAAAGGCTAGAAAAGAAAAACAATAGAACAGAATAGAAAAAAATTATATATATATATATATATATATATATATATATATATATATATATATATATATATATAAAACCATCTTCCGAAATTGGAATTTGGTACAGAATGAATTCAAATAGAAAAGATTAGAATAGAACAGGAAATAATATAAAATAATAGCATAGAAAAACAATAGAACAGAATAAAAAAAATATAAAATATTCCGTTGCATTGTCCCCCTCCGCTGTCCTGCTCTGCTGCATTGTCCCCCTCCGCTGTCCTCCGCTGTCCTCCTCCGCTGCATTGTCCTCTGCTGTCCTCCTCCGCTGCATTGTCCCCCTCCGCTGTCCTCCGCTGCATTGTCCTCCGCTGTCCTCCTCCGCTGCATTGTCCCCCTCCGCTGTCCTGCTCCGCTGCATTGTCCCCCTCTGCTGTCCTCCGCTGTCCTCCTCCGCTGCATTGTCCCCCTCCGCTGTCCTGCTCCGCTGCATTGTCCCCCTCCGCTGTCCTCCTCCGCTGCATTGTCCTCCGCTGTCCTCCGCTGTCCTCCTCCGCTGCATTGTCCTCCGCTGTCCTCCGCTGTCCTCCTCCGCTGCATTGTCCCCCTCCGCTGTCCTCCTCTGTTGCATTGTCCCCCTCCGCTGTCCTGCTCCGCTGCATTGTCCCCCTCCGCTGTCCTCCACTGTCCTCCACTGTCCTCCTCCGCTGCATTGTCCTCCGCTGTCCTCCGCTGTCCTCCTCCGCTGCATTGTCCCCCTCCGCTGTCCTGCTCCTCTGTCCTCCTCTGCTGCATTGTCCTCCGCTGTCCTCCGCTGTCCTGCTCCGCTGCATTGTCCCCCTCCGCTGTCCTCCGCTGTCCTCCGCTGTCCTCCTCCGCTGCATTTTCCCCCTCCGCTGTCCTGCTCCGCTGCATTGTCCCCCTCCGCTGTCCTCCGCTGTCCTCCGCTGTCCTCCTCCGCTGCATTGTCCTCCGCTGTCCTGCTCCGCTGCATTGTCCCCCTCCGCTGTCCTCCGCTGTCCTCCTCCACACTGCATTGTCCCCCTCCGCTGTCCTGCTCCGCTGCATTGTCCCCCTCCGCTGTCCTCCGCTGTCCTCCTCCGCTGCATTGTCCTCTGCTGTCCTCCTCCGCTGCATTGTCCCCCTCAGCTGTCCTACTCCACTGCATTGTCGTCCTCCGCTGTCCTCCGCTGTCCTCCTCCGCTGCATTGTCCCCCTCCGCTGTCCTCCTCCACTGCATTGTCGTCCTCCGCTGTCCTCCTCCGCTGCATTGTCCCCCTCCGCTGTCCTGCTCCGTTGCATTGTCCCCCTCCGCTGTCCTCCGCTGTCCTCCTCCGCTGCATTGTCCCCCTCCGCTGTCCTTCTTCTTTGCTGTGTCCCCCTCCGCTGTCCCCATCCGTTCCGGCTTTCCGCTGTCCCCCTCTCTCTTCCTCTGTCCCCTCCGTTCTGCTGTCTCTCTCCGCTGTGTGAATGGACAGAGTCAGCTGACTCTGTCCATTCACATAACTGAAACATTGTAATCTCCTGTGATTACGATGTGTCAGTTTATGGATGGAGAGGAGCCGCTGTCTTCTCTCCATTCATTTTCAGTGCAGCTGAGGCTGCAGAGAAAGGGACTGGGGAATCTCTATCCTCGGTCTCTTTCTCTGTCTCAAGGGGGAGATATCAGAGGTCTGTTAAGACCCCTGATATCTCACCAAAGCCCCCCAACAGGGCTGATTAAAAAAAAACACACACACACAAAGTGCAATAAAGAATAAAAAAAAATAAATTGTAAAAAATAATAAATGTAAATGAAAAAAATAAAAAAAATAAAAAAACCACACACACAGGCACCGTTCACTCACCCCCCCCCCCTAAAAAAACAAACAAAAAAAAACCACTGTCACGTGACATTAAAAAAAACTATCGGTAATCGGTATCGGCGAGTACTTGAAAAAAGTATCGGTACTTGTACTCGGTCCTAAAAAAGTGGTATCGGGACAACCCTAATATATATATATATGTATATATATATATATATATATATATACATATATATATATATATAAAACCATCTCCTGAAATTCGAATTTCGTATAAAAATTTGAATTTGAATAGAAAAGATTAAAATAGAGTAGAAAGAATAGACTAGAAAAACAATAGAACAGAATAGAATAAGATATAATATATATATATTGTATTTTATTCAGATCTGTTCTATTGTTTTTCTAGTCTATTCTTTTCTATTATATTCTATTCAAATTCGAATTCATTCTATACAAAATTTGAATTTCAGAAGCCATCTTCCGAAATTCGAATTTCATATAGAATGAATTCAAATTCGAATAGAAAAGTTTAGAATAGAATAAAAAAGAATAGCATAGAAAAACAATGAAACAGAATAGAAAAAAATATTTTATATATATATATATATATATATATATATAACCATCTTCCAAAATTGGAATTTGGTACAGAATGAATTCGAAAAGAAAAGATTAGAATACAATATATTATAATTTTTTTCTATTCTGTTCTACTGTTTTTCTAGTCTATTCTATTTCTATTATTTTCTATTCTAACCTTTTCTATTCAAATTCGAATTCATTCTATACGAAATTCTAATTTTAGAAGCCATCTTCCGAAATTCTAATTTCGCATAGAATTAATTCAAATTCGAATAGAAAAGTTTAGAATAGAATAGAAAAGAATAGCATTGAAAAACAATGGAACAGAATAGAAAAAAAATATAATATATATATATATATATATATATATATATATAACCATCTTCCAAAATTGGAATTTGGTACAGAATGAATTCGAAAAGAAAAGATTAGAATACAATATATTATAATTTTTTTCTATTCTGTTCTATTGTTTTTCTATGCTATTCTTTTATACTTTCTATTCTATCCTAATCTTTTCTATTGGAATTCGATTTCATTCTATACGAATTTCAAATTTCGCAAAATGGTTATATATAGTTTACTTTTTCAAATTCAGTTAATGTTTTTTTCGAATGCGGTAGAATTTTTTCTAATTTTATCGTTTTTTTCGAACGTGGTAGAATTTTTTCGAATTTGACAGTTTTTTTCCAATGTGGTAGAATTTTTTCGAATTTGACAGTTTTTTTCCAATGTGGTAGAATTTTTTCGAATTTGACAGTTTTTTTCGAATGTGGTAGAATTTTTTCGAATTTGATAGTTTTTTTCGAATGTGGTAGAATTTTTTCGAATTTGACAGTTTTTTTCCAATGTGGTAGAATTTTTTCGAATTTGATAGTTTTTTTCGAATGTGGTAGAATTTTTTTGAATTTGACAGTTTTTTTCGAATGTGGTAGAATTTTTTCGAATTTGATAGTTTTTTTCGAATGTGGTAGAATTTTTTCGAATTTGATAGTTTTTTTCGAATGTGGTAGAATTTTTTTGAATTTGACAGTTTTTTTCGAATGTGGTAGAATTTTTTCGAATTTGATAGTTTTTTTCGAATGTGGTAGAATTTTTTCGAATTTGACAGTTTTTTTTCGAATGTGGTAGAATTTTTTCGAATTTGATAGTTTTTTTTCGAATGTGGTAGAATTTTTTCGAATTTGATAGTTTTTTTTTCGAATGTGGTAGAATTTTTTCGAATTTGATAGTTTTTTTCGAATGTGGTAGAATTTTTTCGAATTTGATAGTTTTTTTTCGAATACGGTCGAATTTTCTCAAATGCGGTCGAATTTTTTCGAATTCGAATACGAAACGAAACGAATTCCGAAAACGAATGTAACGAATGCAACGAATTTAACTAAACGAATTTAGTTAAATAACGAATCGAAACAAAACGAAACTAAACAAATTTTTTCATCCTGCACATGTCTAGTCACCATAGAACAGTACAGGGGTGTCACCATAGAACAATACAGGGGTGTCACCATAGAACAATACAGGGGTGTCACCATAGAACAGTACAGGGGTGTCACCATAGAACAATACAGGGGTGTCACCATAGAACAATACAGGGGTGTCACCATAGAACAGTACAGGGGTGTCACCATAGAACCATACAGGGGTGCCACCATAGAACAATACAGGGGAGTCACCATAGAACAGTACAGGGGTGTCACCATAGAACAATACAGGGGTGTCACCATAGAACAATACAGGGGTGTCACCATAGAAAAGTACAGGGGTGTCACCATAGAACAGTACATGGGTGTCACCATAGAACAATACAGGGGTGTCACCATAGAACAATACATGGGTGTCACCATAGAACAATACAGGGGAGTCACCATAGAACAGTACATGGGTGTCACCATAGAACATTACAGGGGTGTCACCATAGAACAGTACAGGGGTGTCACCATAGAACAGTACAGGGGTGTCACCATAGAACAGTACATGGGTGTCACCATAGAACAATACAGGGGTGTCACCATAGAACAATACAGGGGTGTCACCATAGAACAGTACAGGGGTGTCACCATAGAACAGTACAGGGGTGTCACCCTAGAACAGTACATGGGTGTCACCATAGAACAATACAGGGGTGTCACCATAGAACAGTACATGGGTGTCACCATAGAACAATATAGGAGTGTCACCATAGAACAATACAGGGGTGTCACCATAGAACAGTACATGGGTGTCACCATAGAACAGTACAGGGGTGTCACCATAGAACAATACAGGGGTGTCACCATAGAACAGTACAGGGGTGTCACCATAGAATAATACAGGGGTGTCACCATAGAACAATACATGGGTGTCACCATAGAACAACACAGGGGTGTCACCATAGAACAGTACATGGGTGTCACCATAGAAAAATACAGGGGTGTCACCATAGAACAATACAGGGGTGTCACCATAGAACAGTACAGGGGTGTCACCATAGAACAGTACAGGGGTGTCACCCTAGAACAGTACATGGGTGTCACCATAGAACAATACAGGGGTGTCACCATAGAACAGTACATGGGTGTCACCATAGAACAATATAGGAGTGTCACCATAGAACAATACAGGGGTGTCACCATAGAACAGTACATGGGTGTCACCATAGAACAGTACAGGGGTGTCACCATAGAACAATACAGGGGTGTCACCATAGAACAGTACAGGGGTGTCACCATAGAATAATACAGGGGTGTCACCATAGAACAGTACATGGGTGTCACCATAGAACAATACAGGGGTGTCACCATAGAACAGTACATGGGTGTCACCATAGAACAATACAGGGGTGTCACCATAGAACAATACAGGGGTGTCACTATAGAACAGTACATGGGTGTCACCATAGAACAACACAGGGGTGTCACCATAGAACAATACAGGGGTGTCACCATAGAACAATACAGGTGTGTCACCATAGAACAGTACAGGGGTGTCACCATAGAACAATACAGGGGTGTCACTATAGAACAATACAGGGGTGTCACCATAGAACAATACAGGGGTGTCACCATAGAACAATACAGGGGTGTCACCATAGAACAGTATAGGGGTGTCACCATAGAACAATATAGGGGTGTCACCATAGAACAGTACAGGGGTGTCACCATAGAACAGTACAGGGGTGTCACCATAGAACAATATAGGGGTGTCACCATAGAACAGTACAGAGGTGTCACCATAGAACAGTACAGGGGTGTCACCATAGAACAATACAGGGGTGTCACCATAGAACAGTACAGGGGTGTCACCATAGTACAGTACAGGGGTGTCACCATAGAACAGTATAGGGGTGTCACCATAGAACAATATAGGGGTGTCACCATAGAACAGTACAGGGGTGTCACCATAGAACAATACAGGGGTGTCACCATAGAACAGTACAGGGGTGTCATCATAGAACAGTACAGGGGTGTCACCATAGAACAATACAGGGGTGTCACCATAGAACAGTACAGGGGTGTCACCATAGAACAATACAGGGGTGTCACCATAGAACAGTATAGGGGTGTCACCATAGAACAGAACAGGGGTGTCACCATAAAACAATACAGGGGTGTCACCATAGAACAGTATAGGGGTGTCACCATAGAACAGAACAGGGGTGTCACCATAGAACAATACAGGGGTGTCACCATAGAACAATACAGGGGTGTCACTTGTCACCATAGAACAGTACAGGGGTGTCACTTGTCACCATAGAACAGTACAGGGGTGTCACCATAGAACAGTATAGGGGTGTCACCATAGAACAATACAGGGGCATCACAATAGAACAGTAGAGGGGTGTCACCATAGTACAGTACAGGGCTGTCACTTGTCACCATAGAACAATACAGGGGTGTCACGATAGAACAGTACAGGGGTGTCACCTTAGAACAATACAGGGGTGTCACCATAGAACAGTACAGGGGTGTCACCATAGAACAATACAGGGGTGTCACCATAGAACAGTACAGGGTTGTCACCATAGAACAATACAGGGGTGTCACTTGTCACCATAGAACAGTACAGGGGTGTCACCATAGAACAGTACAGGGGTGTCACCATAGAACAATACAGGGGTGTCACCATAGAACAGTACAGGGTTGTCACCATAGAACAATACAGGGGTGTCACTATAGAACAGTACAGGGGTGTCACCATAGAACAATACAGGGGTGTCACCATAGAACAATACAGGGGTGTCACCATAGAACAATACAGGGGTGTCACCATAGAACAATACATGGGTGTCACCATAGAACAATACAGGGGAGTCACCATAGAACAGTACATGGGTGTCACCATAGAACATTACAGGGGTGTCACCATAGAACAGTACAGGGGTGTCACCATAGAACAGTACAGGGGTGTCACCATAGAACAGTACATGGGTGTCACCATAGAACAATACAGGGGTGTCACCATAGAACAATACAGGGGTGTCACCATAGAACAGTACAGGGGTGTCACCATAGAACAGTACAGGGGTGTCACCCTAGAACAGTACATGGGTGTCACCATAGAACAATACAGGGGTGTCACCATAGAACAGTACATGGGTGTCACCATAGAACAATATAGGAGTGTCACCATAGAACAAAACAGGGGTGTCACCATAGAACAGTACATGGGTGTCACCATAGAACAGTACAGGGGTGTCACCATAGAACAGTACAGGGGTGTCACCATAGAATAATACAGGGGTGTCACCATAGAACAATACATGGGTGTCACCATAGAACAACACAGGGGTGTCACCATAGAACAGTACATGGGTGTCACCATAGAACAACACAGGGCTGTCACCATAGAACAGTACATGGGTGTCACCATAGAACAATACAGGGGTGTCACCATAGAACAGTACATGGGTGTCACCATAGAACAATACATGGGTGTCACTATAGAACAATACAGGGGTGTCACCATAGAACAATACAGGGGTGTCACCATAGAACAATACAGGGGTGTCACCATAGAACAGTATAGGGGTGTCACCATAGAACAATATAGGGGTGTCACCATAGAACAGTACAGGGGTGTCACCATAGAACAGTACAGGGGTGTCACCATAGAACAATATAGGGGTGTCACCATAGAACAGTACAGAGGTGTCACCATAGAACAGTACAGGGGTGTCACCATAGAACAATACAGGGGTGTCACCATAGAACAGTACAGGGGTGTCACCATAGTACAGTACAGGGGTGTCACCATAGAACAGTACAGGGGTGTCACCATAGAACAATATAGGGGTGTCAGCATAGAACAGTACAGGGGTGTCACCATAGAACAATACAGGGGTGTCACCATAGAACAGTACAGGGGTGTCATCATAGAACAGTACAGGGGTGTCACCATAGAACAATACAGGACTGTCACCATAAAACAATACAGGGGTGTCACCATAGAACAGTATAGGGGTGTCACCATAGAACAGAACAGGGGTGTCACCATAGAACAATACAGGGGTGTCACCATAGAACAATACAGGGGTGTCACTTGTCACCATAGAACAGTACAGGGGTGTCACCATAGAACAGTATAGGGGTGTCACCATAGAACAATACAGGGGCATCACAATAGAACAGTAGAGGGGTGTCACCATAGTACAGTACAGGGCTGTCACTTGTCACCATAGAACAATACAGGGGTGTCACGATAGAACAGTACAGGGGTGTCACCTTAGAACAATACAGGGGTGTCACCATAGAACAGTACAGGGGTGTCACCATAGAACAGTACAGGGTTGTCACCATAGAACAATACAGGGGTGTCACTTGTCACCATAGAACAGTACAGGGGTGTCACCATAGAACAGTACAGGGGTGTCACCATAGAACAATACAGGGGTGTCACCATAGAACAGTACATGGGTGTCACCATAGAACAATACAGGGGTGTCACCATAGAACAATACAGGGGTGTCACCATAGAACAATACAGGGGTGTCACCATAGAACAATACAGGGGTGTCACCATAGAACAGTACAGGGTTGTCACCATGGAACAATACAGGGGTGTCACTATAGAACAGTACATGGGTGTCACCATAGAACAGTACAGGGGTGTCACCATAGAACAGTACAGGGGTGTCACCATAGAACAGTACAGGGGTGTCACCATAGAACAGTACAGGGTTGTCACCATAGAACAATACAGGGGTGTCACCATAGAACAGTACAGGGGTGTCACCATAGAACAGTACAGGGGTGTCACCATAGAACAGTACAGGGGTGTCACCATAGAACAGTACAGGGTTGTCACCATAGAACAATACAGGGGTGTCACCATAGAACAGTACAGGGGTGTCACCATAGAACAGTACAGGGGTGTCACCATAGAACAGTACAGGGGTGTCACCATAGAACAGTACAGGGGTGTCACCATAGAACAGTACATGGGTGTCACCATAGAACAGTACAGGGGTGTCACCATAGAACAGTACAGGGGTGTCACCATAGAACAGTACAGGGGTGTCACCATAGAACAGTACAGGGGTGTCACCATAGAACAGTACAGGGGTGTCACCATAGAACAGTACATGGGTGTCACCATAGAACAGTACAGGGGTGTCACCATAGAACAGTACATGGGTGTCACCATAGAACAGTACAGGGGTGTCACCATAGAACAGTACAGGGGTGTCACCATAGAACAGTACAGGGGTGTCACCATAGAACAGTACATGGGTGTCACCATAGAACAGTACAGGGGTGTCACCATAGAACAGTACAGGGGTGTCACCATAGAACAGTACAGGGGTGTCACCATAGAACAGTACATGGGTGTCACCATAGAACAGTACAGGGGTGTCACCATAGAACAGTACAGGGGTGTCACCGTAGAACAGTATAGGGGTGTCACTTGTCACCATAGAACAGTACAGGGGTGTCCCTTGTCACCATAGAACAGTACAGTTGAGTCGCCAACAGGCAGGTTTGGTTAAAGTGGAAGGGGGAAATCCAGTAAAAAGCAATGCAAAGTGCCATTGAGTGAGGAGATGACTGGAAAGCTCACCCATTACACTCACCCCGCTCTCTCCTCATGCCGGGCTCTCTGAGTGCTCCTGACGCCGGGTGACAAGGCTTGCTCTCAGCTCCCGGTCCTGGCTGCACCTGGCTCTAGCACAGCAATGTAAGGCCAGACCCAAGGACTAAGGGCAACATACCGACCTACACTGAGCTCCGGGCCTGTGGAATTAAAAAAATAAATAAATTATAGAACTCATATAAGAAATATCATTACAGGTAGTACCCCATACAGAATAAATAAACAAAAAAGGGGGCACTGGCCTAGTGCATTATCTCACAACTTTTTTTATCAAAGGTAAAATAAATAAGAACTACCCACAATCACAGATAGAATGAGCACTTATTGAGCCACTCAGACTCCCAGACTGGCCGATGACTCTAGTATAGGGGGGACCTCACAAGGGTCTCTGTAGGCTGACACATTTCGAAAGGTATGTCCTTCTTCATCAAAGCCAAGCATTTAGTGATCATTCCGCCATATAAATACCTTAACACATGATCCCTGTCCTGCCCACAACATGAGAGCCAGCCCCCCCCCCCCCCAAAAAAAAAGGGGGGGGGTAAATAAATCTGGAAAGGGAATTATTACTCAAAAAATCAAAACTTGAAAATCCATGCACCAGAAGAATATATAGTAACAATGAATGGAACATGTATCATGTATCGTTTAAGTACAGATATACGTACTTATCTAATCAGTATGCAAGTTGAATATACCTTTCTTATAGGTCCCTTTCTTGTTAGTCCATATGCCGAAATATAAGTACAAAAAATAATAATATATAGCCAAGGAGACATATGCCCCTTGAAATCTGGTGGGAGGGAGAGGGGAAGAAACCAACTTTAAGCTGCTGGAGGGAGAGACACAGACACAGTGCATATCTCTGTAATTGTCCCTCCATCCCGACACACTATCCCCCTGCTGTCCGGGCCAACCTGTGTGTCCCCACCAGGAAGCCTGGTGGCACCCCCTATCAGTGACCCTGGTGTCACCCCCTCTGGCGGGTGTTACCCAGGTGCATTCCCTGGGTGGGGTTTGCTTCCCCCTTCTGCAGCAGCTATCCTGATTTCAACAATTTTTCATTGAGACCCCAGGATCCCTTTTTGGAGCTAGTCAAGGGATTCCTCACCTGGGATCCTGGTCTGGAGAGATCACTGAACTATGTCCAGTGGATACTGGGAGTGAGTACTGGGAGTGAGTACTGAATGAGACCAGGACTCTAGTGACTGGTGTGCTGTATCCCCGGGTGGACAAGCCAATAGTATCCCTGCCTGGGAAAGCTACTAAGAAGAAGGCTCAGGCTCTGCCATCTGTACTTGTTCATACATAAAGACTTAGTGAAACGAAGTGTCCTCCGGCTCCTGCATTTATTCGGTGAAGCTGGAGTATCCCATATCACCATATACCCCATCCCAAGTTCTTCAGCAAAAAAAATCATAGACGACATCCCCTAGAACGATCACTGAGTCAGAATGATGCTGTGTGCCTGGCTGCCCCTGCACTAACTCTGGGGAAGAACTGGTTAACTTATAGCGGCTCCTACAGGGGAAGCGTTACATGGGCATAGGAGATACTGGAGATTTCAGGGTGCCTTAGTCCTAGCCAACGCGTCTTGTAGAATATTTCCTGGGGGGAACCCATGGTTAGTTCATGCCACTTGCTGTACTTTCCCCACGGAGCACCCCAATAGTGTCATCCTCCCATCCAGCATAGATTTCTTTATGTAGACATGATCCCATACAGTGCGGTGTGATATTCTGGGGTTTTGGATCACATGTACTGCATTTTCCAGTGAGTCTCATGCAACAGCTGTACCTTTCACAGCTCCCTGCTGCTCATCTCTCACGGACTTCACCTGTCTGGTGCCCTTGCCGCCTCATGGACTCTTGGTGGTAGAGTGACCACATTTCAAAACTGCCATTCAGGGACACCCCCACTTCCCAAAAAATCAGCTTGTGCTGTAACGAATCGCAGCACAGTCAGGGCGGTGGGTGCGCGCTCTACCCAGAAACACTGATCACGCCCCCAAAAAAGACCGCCGCACCGCCACTTTACTCACTGACAGCACTTGTCCACGCCGGACGACACCCGTTTCGCCTTGTTCCAATGCTGGCTCTACACTGCCCTGCAGTGATTAGACACAAGAGGAGGGACTTATGATTTCTCCAATCGCAAGCAGGGGGCGGAGATTGTGCCTCTCCAGACATTTCCGACAAGTACTGTCAGTGAGTAATGCGGCGATGTGGCGGCCTTTTTTGGGGCATCAGATCAGGGGGGGGGGGTGTGTCTGTGTCAATTTCATTACAGGACACTCAGGGGCGTTGCTAGGGGGGGGTTGTATGTGGCGCTGCTTTTTTTTTTCTTTTTTGGGCTGGGCGGTGGGGTTGTGTGACTTACCAGTACCCATCAATGCTGACCACTAAACACACCTGCCTGACACTGACCATTACACTGACCTGCCCGACCTACATACACTGACCTGCCTGACCTACATACACTGACCTGCCTGACCTACATACACTGACCTGCCCGACCTACATACACTGACCTGCCTGACCTACATACACTGACCTGCCCGACCTACATACACTGACCTGCCCGACCTACATACACTGACCTGCCTGACCTACATACACTGACCTGCCCGACCTACATACACTGACCTGCCCGACCTACATACACTGATCTGCCCGACCTACATACACTAATCTGCCCGACCTACATACACTGACCTGCCCGACCTACATACACTGACCTGCCTGACCTACATACACTGACCATTGCACTGACCTGACCGACCTACATACACTGACCTGCCCGACCTACATACACTGACCTGACCGACCTACATACACTGACCTGCCCGACCTACATACACTGACCTACATACACTGACCTGACCGACCTACATACACTGACCTGCCTGACCTACATACACTGATCTGCCTGACCTACATACACTGACCTGCCTGACCTACATACACTGACCTGCCCGACCTACATACACTAATCTGCCCGACCTACATACACTGATCTGCCTGACCTACATACACTGACCTGCCCGACCTACATACACTGACCTGCCCGACCTACATACACTGACCTGCCCGACCTACATACACTGACCTGCCCGACCTACATACACTGACCTACATACACTGACCTGCCTGACCTACATACACTGACCTGCCTGACCTACATACACTGACCTGCCTGACCTACATACACTGACCTGCCCGACCTACATACACTGACCTGCCCGACCTACATACACTGACCTACATACACTGACCTGCCTGACCTACATACACTGACCTGCCTGACCTACATACACTGACCTGCCCGACCTACATACACTGACCTGCCTGACCTACATACACTGACCTACATACACTGACCTGCCTGACCTACATACACTGACCTGCCCGACCTACATACACTGATCTGCCCGACCTACATACACTGACCTGCCCGACCTACATACACTGATCTGCCTGACCTACATACACTGACCTGCCTGACCTACATACACTGACCTGCCCGACCTACATACACTGACCTGCCCGACCTACATACACTGACCTGCCCGACCTACATACACTGACCTGCCCGACCTACATACACTGACCTGCCTGACCTACATACACTGATCTGCCTGACCTACATACACTGACCTGCCTGACCTACATACACTGACCTGCCTGACCTACATACACTGACCTGCCTAACCTACATACACTGACCTGTACCCAAACAAATTTGACATCCCTTTTTCCCCACAAATAGAGCTTTCTTTTGGTGGTATTTGATCGCCTCTGCGGTTTTTATTTTTTGCGCTATAAACAAAAGAAGAGCAACAATTTTGAAAAAAACACTATCTTTTACTTTTTGCTATAATAAATATCCCAATTTTTTCTTTTAAAAACTAATTTTTTCCTCAGTTTAGGCCGATATTTATTCTTCTACATATTTTTTGGTAAAAAAAATCGCAATAAGGGTATATTGATTGGTTTGCGCAAAAGTTATAGCGTCTAAAAAATAGGGGATTTATGGCATTTTTATTATTATTATTTTTTTTACTAATAATGGCGGTGATCTGTGATTTTTATTAGGACTGCGATATTGTGGCAGACAAATTGGACACTTTTGACACATTTTTGAGACCATTGACAATTATACAGCGATCAGTGCTATAAAAATGTACTGATTACTGTATAAATGTCGCTGGCAGGGAAGGGGTTAACACTAGGGGGGCGATCAAGGGGTTAACTGTGTTCCCTAGGTGTGTTTTTACTGTAGGGGGGATGGGACTGACTCTCCCCTAAGAGAACCGGGATTTGTGTGTTTACACACACAAATACCGGTTCTCGCTCTGTCACGAGAGATCGTGGGTGCCCGGCAGTCTCCGCACCCACTGGGCACTCACATCGGCTCCGGGCACACGCTGCGGGCGCGGGCCTCCGGCAGGGTGCGCGCCTCCTACAGTGTCTTGAAGGGCCGACGTACAGTTACGGTGTCTCACCCAGGGGAGCCAACCTGCCGCAGTATAACTGCGGCGGCTGGTCTGGAACCGGTTAAAGCCCCATGTACTCCTGGGGAGGGTAGAGCCCTGAACTATGCCCAAGCCAATAATTATAAACCTTATTATGATTATAGGCCTTAGATTATAAGGGCTTTGCACACCTGTAAACACACAAAGCCTGCTGGTCTCTAGTAAGACCAGGATGCAGGATCACAGGCTTCTTCCCTCCCAAAGCTCTTTGAAGCCTCATGGACTCTTGGGGAGGGTGGAGCCCTGAAC
The DNA here is from genome assembly GCA_037952835.1 of Lithobates septentrionalis. Lineage (NCBI taxonomy): Eukaryota > Metazoa > Chordata > Amphibia > Anura > Ranidae > Lithobates > Lithobates septentrionalis. The sequence continues at coordinate 168,595 of JBBDGP010004018.1, forward strand.
TATGCCTAAGCCAATGATTATAGACCTTATTATGATTATAGGCCTTAGATTATAAGGGTTGTGCACACCTGTACACACAAAGCCTGCCGGTCTCCAGTAAGACCTGGCCACAGGATTACAGTCTTTCTTCCTCCCGAAGCTCTTTGAATTCTCTGGACTCCAGACCCCGATCTGGGAATTACAAAACTCTGAGAAAGCTGCAAGGTCAACTTTCTCTGCTCGGAACAGAACTAGTGGAGCTTCCCGCTCTGTATTTGTGAGAACCCTGTGTCACTTTTCTCTGTTCTTCCACAGCCTTGCACTGTCACATGGATCAGTGAGCACAGATGATGATTCTGCTTTATTTCCTTTCCCTCCAGATTGAGAGAATACAGAACATACATTTGCATCAGAACTACCAAATTAGGAAGAACAGTATCGATACCAAGAATGGTAACAAGAACAACGAGAAGAGGCTCTTCCATGGCACCGAGAGTACAATAACAGATAATATAAATCGCAATGGGTTCAACAGAGCCTACGCTGGAACCAATGGTGAGAAGAAACCCCCCCCCCCCGCTATCCTTCTGTATTCTTCCCAGGTCTGATACAGGACCAGCTGAGAGCAACGCCCATCTGAACATACCAGCAAAGTGTGTTCGTTGCACCACATTGTAAAACTGGGGGGGGGGGGGGGGGGCATTAGAGTGTAAATTTTGTTTATTAAAAAAAAATCATACAAACATATAGCTTATTAGTAAAAACATTTACATAAAAAGAAATAACAACTAAACAAAAACAAGTGTGCTTACATCAGCAGCTTTCTGCCAAAATAACATAGAAAGAAACATATTTTAAAGAGGGAGTCCACCTAAAAAAAATTATTAAAAGCCAGCAGCTACAAATACTGCAGCTGCTGACTTTTAATAAATGGACACTTACCTGTCCCGGGGTCCAGCGATGTCGGCAGCCGAAGCCGATCAATCGCTCGGCTCTCGGCGGCTGCCGCCGCCATTCTCTGTGAGGATCAGGAAGTGAAGCGTTGCAGCTTCACTTCCCGGTTCCCTACTGCGCATGCACGAGTCGCCCCGCGCGTCCTAAGTGGTCCCCGCTATCTCCTGGGACCTGTGTGTTTCCCAGGAGACAGCGGGGGGGGACGCGGGAGTCTATTCCAGGAAGTGGGTGCAAATACCTGTAGTAGACAGGTATCTGCACCCCCCTCCCCCTGAAAGGTGCCAATTGTGGCACCGGAGGGGGGGAGGAATCAGATGAGCGGAAGTTCCACTTTTGGGTGGAACTCCGCTTTAATGACAACAGAAAAGAGACTACAAACCCTGAACCTCAACTCAAACACAATCCAGGCTAAGAAACATTTTAAGATTTAACTGCCATCAGGATGCTTTAGATACAGGCTTCTTGGCTTGCTCACCCCCCTCCCTACTCGGAGACCCTACATGTTTTATTATTCTCTGTGATTCCTCCTCCATAGAAGTCACCGACTTCTCAGCAGATGAATCCGCACCCTCCACCCCAGAAAATGCCTCAAACGTATTTGATACCTCCACCCTCAACGATTCCAAAACCCCCCATTAACCCCCCTCCCACATCATTCACCCCAACTTCCACATCTTTCACCCTGACTTCCACATCATTCACCTTGCATTCTGCACCAGCCACTCTCATTCCCTTCCCACCTCCCCCCCCCACCATCATCCAATCCATGGAGGTATTGGCACCATCATACACGCTGGTCCAGCACCCTCCATTGCCTTCACTACACTAGGAAAAACAATAGGTGCAGACACAGACTTGACAACCACACTTTTTGGCACTGACTGAGGAGCCACAGACTGGGGGACACTGACACCACAGCCGGCCTCACAGACACAGATTCTGATGGGACAGAGACACTAGGATTCCCTGGTACAACCTCCGCCAACCCAGACTCTTCTCTATCCAGACAGAAAATTCCTCTACTAACTCAGGCTTATTGTGCAAAGCCTCAGGGCACTGGCTATAAGGGTGACCAACCTTATTACATAGGTTACATTTAAAGATCCTACAGTCCCTCCCCAGATGCCCCAGTTCCTGACACAAAGAGCACTTCTATTCTGGACATTTAGAGGAGAAATGTCCCTTGACTCTACATTTATGGCACAGCTTAGGTTGACCAGGGTAGAAGACAGTAATCCTATCTCTACCAATAAAGGCAGAGGAGGGCAAATGCTGGACCACATTTCCACACACACCCAACCTCATTGACACTGACCACCCACCCATCCAGATTCCTCTATCATTCATAATCTTTTTTAGGGGGCACAACGTTTCACCAAACCTCCTCAACCAGACCCATAAATCCTCGGGGGGGGGGGGGGGGGGGGGTATAGACTCATTCCTTGTCAAGTCACATTCATAATCAAGCGCTGACGTGAGACAACTTTGGGGACAACCCCCTTCCGGTCCGGCTGGCCTCTATATACATGCTCAAACCGTTCCCAAAACAGATCCAGTGACTCTGGATGCACAAATGACAAATCATATTCATAGGAACCAACCGGGCTGATAAGAGCATAAATATCCTCCACCTTAAGTCCCATTGCTAGGATCTTATCCACAATCACCCTCCTGATAGGTGGAATAACTCCTCCTTCCCACCTGAGCTGTACCACATTCCTGCTTTTAATGGAGAAAGGTGCGTTAGGTGAAAGTCCCACAACTGGCTCCCTTCCACCACCAGCAGTCCAGACACAGCCTTAGTTTCTAACTGGGACAGATGACACTATCAACTGGCTGCATAGAAATATTAACTGGCTGCATAGGAACCTCTAAAATCTGGTTTGGTAAATTACCCACCACTTGATCCTCCCTCCTCCCCTCTAGCACAACAGTCCTGCTCACCATAGTCCAAGAAGTACCACAGTTACTAGCAGTCTCGTCATCCAGTAAAGCCTTCCTTTTAGAAAAAACACCAGCTGTTTAAGCCCTCCTGCTCTGCAGTTTCAATGTTCATGCGGCATTCCTGCTCTGCAGTCTTAATGTCCACAGCCAGCAGAAACTTTTCTGTCTGGATACATGCCAGCTCCTCCTGCATTCCCTGCTGATTGCAAGGATCTTATGGCAGGTGCAATCTCTTTCTTTGTAGCAGCAATCTCAGGAAAGTCCTCCACACACTGAGAGAGATTTTTCAGCAAGCACTTCTTTACCAAGATCTTCATCTGATAAGTCGGTGCCACTCAAGGGAGATTCCATTTCTGTAATGGCCTGCAGCAATCCGCCATTTTCCTCAACCTCCTCCTGACATGACCCAGGCTGCTCGGGAGGGGGGGGCAGATACTGACTCAGGTGCAACAGATCCTAAGACAGGGGTAGTACTGGGGCCACCATGTGAAGCCACTTCCTTACTCTCCATCCATACTGTTGCCGTTGCTGTGGTATCCACCCTCTGGTTGGTACTGGCACAGGCACTCTCCTTCATCTGTTGGAATCTCTCCTCATTCTCATATTTCTCCTTGAACACACCGCTGCTTTGCTTTAGAGAGGCAACCAACTTCTCCTGCTTTTTCAATGCCTCCTTCAGAGACTTCAGCATGGAGACTTCTCTCTTACTGCTTCCAGACTTACTGTGCAGAAATTTCTTTTTCCTAAAATCTTCTTTCATGACAGCAAGTTTCTGTTCCTCCTTAGTAATGCGGCAAAGTCTGTTCACCACTCTCTCCTGAAAGACTGGTAAGGACTCCCCTTGCATAGGGACAGGCCCAGGATCCATGGCAGCTTGAACACATGGTGTAGGCCTCAGTGCCTCTGAAGAGCATCCACCTTCATCCCCCCCCCCCCCCCACTGCATGGTGGTTGGGGGAGAAACGTGCAGGACAGGCCCAGGCTTGATGTTTCCTCCAGCTGAGACCAAAGCAGACTGAGCCAACAGCACCTTGCAAAACAGCACCACCTTGTGGAGAAGCTCCTCTGGTACAGAGACTGATGTGACTGGCTCAGTGATTTCTGTATAACACTTCGGTATATGTCAGAGCTATATAAATGTATAATAATAATAATAGTGTGTGACTGTGAGGGAGGGGACATTAGATTGTAAGCTCCTCTGGTGCAAAGATTGATGTGACTGTAGATTGTGTGTCTCTCCTCCTTGTGCTTTATGAGAGTTGGTACAATAATAGGAATATAATATCTCAGGCGTGACATAGGTATCCTCATGTGTATATTCTGTATTGTATCTCGTGATCTGTGATGAATACTTTTCTTTCTCTCTCTATGAGTACAGCTGCAAAGTTGGGAAAAGGGACATATTTCGCTGCTGAAGCCATTTACTCTGCGGATGACACATACTCCAAACCGGATACAAATGGATACAAATACATGTACCTGGCCCGTGTCCTCACCGGTGTTTACTGTGTTGGGAATGAGGCGATGATCGTCCCTCCAGCCAAGAGCCCATCAAACCCCACCGACCTGTATGACAGCGCCACAGATAACATATCAGCACCCTCAGTGTTCGTGATATTTAATGATGTCCAGGCCTATCCGGAATATCTCATCACCTTCGCCATGTGACTTCAGAGAGGACAATGAGAACCATGGGGAAGTGTCAAGACTCTCAGCAGCTTCCCTGTACAGCTCGCAGCATCACCTGACAAGATCACGCCTCTTGGAGCACACTACTTTTTTTTTTTTACTGCTGTTTGTGTCTTACTTTGCCTTCTAGTCTGAACAATATTGCCTTAATGTGCCTGTTGGCTCTTATCAAACAAATCCTCTCTCTTGTCAGCTTCAGATGGAACTCTCTAACTGTAAAGTGCACCTGTACTCAGGCAATACAACAGCAATACAGAGCAGAGAAGGGGAAGGCAAGACCCCTAATCAGCTTTGATTTTCTGTCTTTTACCCTGTTAGGAGATTTTTACTCACTTCCTGTTTGGTGAAGGGAAATATTCTTTAATGGAGCCCTGGATAGCAGTTAAAACCTGACAGAGGTCCTAATCCACCATCACTCTACCCAAAACTAAAAAAAAGATTTGGCTCAACATACACTTTCAGGGGTCTAAATAAAAATTTCCCATGCAAATGCTATTTATTTCTTATGCAGCAAAGTCTCTAGCCTCCTCCAGTCTAATGAGAACCTTCAGGGCCAAAGATAGCCGACATCCTTCTGTATGTGGTGGGTTGTGGGGCATAGAGGGTACAAGGTGGATAAAGTTATTGGGCGCCAGACACTTCTTGGATGTAAAAGAGGTTTTATTTCTCCAAACAGTCCTTTTTATATTTTGAGGGGGGAAGAGGGTTAGGACCAGGACACCCTTAAGCAGTTGCAATTTCAATTGGTAGACTCCGAGACTTCAACAGGAGGACAGCCGTACAGGGAAAGGCCCCAGTAAGGCGCCACATCTGCACATGCAGGATTGCTGTGTCTTATGGTAACAATCTTTAACAGTTCCTAACACAAAACGTTACAGTCCTCTTTGCTTCACTACAACTTCTACTTGTAGTTCTTCAGCCCCTTGAGCTCCTGGTCTCTCACGGGACTCTCCGATTCACTGACTCTGAATCCCTGGAGCTCCTCAAAGCTTTTTGTGGTATCTCCCTCAAGCGTCAGCCCCGCTCCCCTGCTGGGTCCCTAGCTTGGCACTTCAGATACTTCTCAAGCTTCACCCCTGCTAACCGGCTCAGTCCCTGGCTTGACTTACAAGGCTGCTCTGCAAGCGTCACCTCTGCTGGTTGGGTCCCTGACTTGATCACCGCCTGAAGTTTCCTAATTCTCCACCATGCCCGTTCAGTGAGAATACCGCTCCGGTACTTGCTTCAGTTACTCACTGTGGTCCCTGGTAATAAGGTGGATGGTCCCTTAGTGGTGACAGCTTTCCTTCTACCTCTGACCACGACAGGTTCTCCGGCCGGCAGAACCTTCACTTTTGGTTGGACTGCAAGACGCAATCCCAACCCTGCGCTGCCCTCTTACTTCTGGATAGGCCCTCACACAGCCTGGTAGCCAGATGCCCCTGGGATAGAACCAATCTCCGGCCTAGCAGCTCAGAACACAGATCACTTGACCTCACCCGAATATATAGGTTCTCCCAGCAGGCCAAGGGATTCAAGAAAACCCCTCCCCATTGGCTGAGATACCCCATATACCCATAACCTGACCTTGGGTTGCCCTTATCGTATCTAACACCACCAAGTACTTGGCCACCTACTGATAGAAGAGAAAAGTGCAACAAGGCCAAACTTAGGGAGAATTCAATGGATCTCTAGCAATTGACCAGGGCAACTACTCCTGGCAAGTAAACCTGTGAGGAGCTCCCTGAATAAACTCCAGTGCGCTGCATTTTATGATCGTCAGCTCCATCTAGTGGTCATAAGGTGGTAATTTCTTGAAATACCTCAAATAAGAAAACACCTCAATATGGCCACCAGATGGAGCTGATGATCATAGTAAATAAAAATATTGGGCAACTTATGGGGATTATTCGTGACAGCTGTGTGTTGGATCAGCAATAAAAAAAAAAATTAAATATAGATATTATATATATATATATCCCTATGAGGGATGTAAGCACATAGATGCATAAAGAGCACAGACATCTATAATGACACCTAACAGGAGGGCAGATCTGGAGTAAAGAAAAGTTCGAACTGGAGAGGGTTCCGATGGAAGCTGCACAGTCCCGAAAGCTGGGAGCCAGACGGTGGCAGCCTCCATCTGACACTAATCACCCAAGTATTTTGTTTGATCAGAGAACCCCTCTAACCTAGCCATGTATTTTTAAATTTGTGCTCCTTACTATTCCAATTTCTTATGTTTACAGTTAGATATTTTTAATGTGTCTCCATATGGCCTTAATACATTTTTTTTACAATTGGTATGAAGAGATTATCTCACAGGTATAATGATTCTGATTGTACAGTCTTAGCAGGGCCGTCTTTAACGTAGGGCAGAAGGGGCAGCTGCCCTGGGCGCGGTCATTGTTGTGGGGCCCAAAGCAGCGGCCCCTTGAGCATGCCTGTGTTTGTTTGTTTTTTGGGATGTTGGGGAGGAGAGCGAAATTACATGGAAGGGCAAGAAAATGTTTGCCCAGGGTCCAATAAATATTAAAGATGGCCCTGAATCTTAGTGTTTGCATACACAGTCCAATCACTGTCCTATACAGCCTATCCTGTTTTTATCGTTGGATTGCATCAGATCTTATATGACTGCCGACCTTCCATATATAACTTCTGGCAGTTCTTAGGGTACCCTATAGGGTTAGATACTACTCCCATCCTCACATTGGGCTCTTACATATTTATGATCCTCCTTGGGGTAACTCTCTGTATGTAGCAATGGCCTCTGTGTGGATTCTAAGCTGTCACCCCCCCCCCCCCCCCCAACCCGAAATGTACAATATAAACAGCAATTAAAAATAATAAAACATTGAACCCATTATGTTTTTGATTAGGGCCTTTATTGGAGATTAACTTAAACTTTGACTTGAACTTTTATTAACCATTTGACCTCTTTAGGATTTTACCCCCTTCATGACCATGACATTTGGCACTGTGCTACTTTAACTGGTAATTGCGCATTCATGCAACGCTGTACCCAAATAAAATCTATGTAATTTTTTTCACACAAATAGAACTTTCTTTTGGTGCTACTTGATTAGCACTATGTTTATTATTTTTTGAGATATAAACAAAAAAAATGAAAATTTTGCAAAAAAAAAAAAAAAAAACCCAATATTTTCTACTTTCTGTAAAATACTGTATATCCAATAAAAAAAAAATTAAAAATCTTTTTTTTTCATAAATAGGCCAAAATGTATTCTGCTACATGTCTTTGGTAAAAAAAAAATCACAATAAGTGTATATTAATTGGTTTGTGTGAAAGTTATAGAGTCTACAAACTATGGCCCAAACTACAATTCCCATCATGTCTAGTCATGTCTGTGAATGTCAGAGTTTTACAATGCCTCATGGGACGTGTAGTTCCACAACAGCTGGAGGGCCATTGTTTGAAGATTCCTGATCTATGGGATATATTGTTGAAAATTGATCAATCCTGATGTACTGATGGACGATCTCATTTCTTGAGGCCCTAAAATGGCAGGACAGTACAAATACCCCCCAAATGACCCCTTTAGGAATGTAGACAGTCAGCAGACAGACAGAGGTATTTAGTAAGAGGCATGGCATGTTTTTTGAAGTTGTAATTTTTTTGTTACAATGTTTTTAGAAAATGAAGAAATTAAATCATTCCAATTTCCAATTGCCATTTTAACAAGCTATTTCTCACACACAGCATAGGCATACTTAGAATTACACCCCAAAACACATTCTACTATGCCTCCTGAGTATGGGGACACCACATGTGTGAACATTTTTCACAACCTAGAGACATAGAGGGGCCCAAAATCCAAAGAGCACATTTGGGCTTTCAAAGAGCATGAATAACGTATCTAATTTCAACTTATCACTTTTCTGACAGCCTATTAAATTTTTGGAGCTCCTGGAGCACCAGAACAGTGGAAATAAATGTTCCAATTTTGGAAAGTAAAAACTCTAAGGAATTTTCTGAAAGGCATAGTGATTCTTTTGAAAAATTAAAAAAAAAATTCGTCACAGGTCTTTTTTACAATGCAGGAAAGGAAATGAAAATTTGTATTTTTTACACAAAGTTCTCAATGAATAAGATATTTCTAACACACAGCATGGGCATACTTAGAATTACACCTTAAAACATGTTCTGCTACTCCTCTCAAGTATTGGGGATACCACGTGTGTCAAACTTTTTCACACCCTAGCCACATCAAGGGGCCCAAAATCCAAGTAGCGCTTTCAAGTGTTCTAGGAACATAAATTACCTATCCTATTTTTGGAGGCCCTGGAGCACCAGTAAAGTAGAAAAACCCATAAAATTACCACATTTTGGAGAATAAACACCCCAAGGTAATTTTTAAGAGGCATGGTGAGTCTTTTGAAGACATACCTCATTCTATTGTCTCAAGTTGATGGAAAATGCAGAAAGAAAATGAAAATTATTTTTTCAGCATGGGCATACTTAAAATTACACCCTAAACACATTCTGCTACTCCTCCAGAGTTTGGCGATACCACATGTGTGATACTTCTTTAGTGCCTGGATTGATTATGTTGTAGACAAAATCAACCAATTGTGTCAAAACCAATGTACTGTAATGGTCGCCTCTATACGAGTGGTCAGGGAATATAGCTCAGTGTAGCGTCACCTATAGCAGTCCCAGTTCCTATAAGTCAAGCAGGCCCAGCCCACCAATAGATGGCTGCCCCCAGGAATTCCATGTCCATTGGCCTGGTGTCTTGCAAAAATGTAGTCAATGGGATGAGCAGATGGGTCAGTTCAGGCCACAGGCAGAGGCATGGTCAGCAAACAGGCAAAGGACCCAGCAGGCAATAAACAGGACAGGGTTAGTACAGGTGGTAGGTAGAGGCAACTGGTGTGGCAGTGATCAGGAACAGTGTAACTGTTGTGTGCTGATTGAGGACACTGTAACTGGTGTGGCAGTGATCAGGGACAATATGACTAGTGTGGCAATGATCATGGAAACTGGGACTGGTGTGGCGGTGATCAGGGACACAATAACTGGTGTGAGACAGAAAAATCGGGAGCAGGGACCCCAACTCCGAGCTCTCCAGGGGGGAGGTGCAAGCGGACTATCTCGGTACAAGTAGAAGGGGATAGACAGCAGAAGCAATAGACATGTATATAAAAAACACAATTTTATTTATACAAAAAGTCAAAGGGATATATAATACAAACTATATAAAAAATATGCACAGATGACATGGAATTTTCAATTTCGACTAGTTTCGCGGGAAACCCGCTTCATCAGGAAATGTGTCTGTGAATAAAATACAATGCAATAGAATATAAATGTTTTTCAAGGTGAAAGGAAATGAAAAGGATAATACCAAAACAAGTTATGATGGATTTATATAGGATGATGGTACTTTTTTATATTACATCTTCTTCGATATATGAGGCCAGCTAATCCCTACAATAACTGGTGGGGAGGTGATCAGGGACACAGTAACTGGTGGGGAGGTGATCAGGGACACAGTAACTGGTGGGGAGGTGATCAGGGACACAGTAACTGGTGTGGCGGTGATCAGGGACACAGTAACTGGTAGGGAGGTGATCAGGGACACAGTAACTGGTGGGGAGGTGATCAGGGACACAGTAACTGGTAGGGAGGTGATCAGGGACACAGTAACTGGTGGGGAGGTGATCAGGGACACAGTAACTGGTAGGGAGGTGATCAGGGACACAGTAACTGGTAGGGAGGTGATCAGGGACACAGTAACTGGTAGGGAGGTGATCAGGGACACAGTAACTGGTAGGGAGGTGATCAGGGACACAGTAACTGGTAGGGAGGTGATCAGGAACACAGTAACTGGTGTGGCGGTGATCAGGGACACAGTAACTGGTAGGGAGGTGATCAGGAACACAGTAACTGGTAGGGAGGTGATCAGGAACACAGTAACTGGTGTGGCGGTGATCAGGGACACACTAACTGGTGGGGAGGTGATCAGGGACACAGTAACTGGTAGGGAGGTGATCAGGAACACAGTAACTGGTGTGGCGGTGATCAGGGACACAGTAACTGGTGGGGAGGTGATCAGGGACACTGCGAGTGGGTGGCAGTGATTAGGGACATTGTGAGTGGTTGGTGGTGATTAGGGACACTGTGAGTGGTTGGTGGTGATCAGGGACACAGTAACTGGTGGGGAGGTGATCAGGGACACAGTAACTGGTAGGGAGGTGATCGGGGACACAGTAACTGGTGGGGAGGTGATCAGGGACACAGTAACTGGTAGGGAGGTGATCAGGAACACAGTAACTGGTGTGGCGGTGATCAGGGACACAGTAACTGGTAGGGAGGTGATCAGGGACACAGTAACTGGTGGGGAGGTGATCAGGGACACAGTAACTGGTGGGGAGGTGATCAGGGACACAGTAACTGGTAGGGAGGTGATCAGGAACACAGTAACTGGTGTGGCGGTGATCAGGGACACAGTAACTGGTAGGGAGGTGATCAGGGACACAGTAACTGGTGGGGAGGTGATCAGGGACACAGTAACTGGTAGGGAGGTGATCAGGGACACAGTAACTGGTGGGGAGGTGATCAGGGACACAGTAACTGGTGGGGAGGTGATCAGGGACACAGTAACTGGTGGGGAGGTGATCAGGGACACAGTAACTGGTAGGGAGGTGATCAGGAACACAGTAACTGGTGGGGAGGTGATCAGGAACACAGTAACTGGTGTGGCGGTGATCAGGGACACAGTAACTGGTGGGGAGGTGATCAGGGACACAGTAACTGGTAGGGAGGTGATCAGGGACACAGTAACTGGTGTGGCGGTGATCAGGGACACAGTAACTGGTAGGGAGGTGATCAGGAACACAGTAACTGGTGTGGCGGTGATCAGGGACACAGTAACTGGTGGGGAGGTGATCAGGAACACAGTAACTGGTAGGGAGGTGATCAGGAACACAGTAACTGGTGTGGCGGTGATCAGGGACACAGTAACTGGTAGGGAGGTGATCAGGGACACAGTAACTGGTGGGGAGGTGATCAGGGACACAGTAACTGGTAGGGAGGTGATCAGGGACACAGTAACTGGTGGGGAGGTGATCAGGGACACAGTAACTGGTAGGGAGGTGATCAGGAACACAGTAACTGGTAGGGAGGTGATCAGGGACACAGTAACTGGTAGGGAGGTGATCAGGAACACAGTAACTGGTGGGGAGGTGATCAGGAACACAGTAACTGGTGTGGCGGTGATCAGGGACACAGTAACTGGTGGGGAGGTGATCAGGAACACAGTAACTGGTGGGGAGGTGATCAGGAACACAGTAACTGGTAGGGAGGTGATCAGGAACACAGTAACTGGTGGGGAGGTGATCAGGGACACAGTAACTGGTAGGGAGGTGATCAGGGACACAGTAACTGGTGTGGCGGTGATCAGGGACACAGTAACTGGTAGGGAGGTGATCAGGAACACAGTAACTGGTGTGGCGGTGATCAGGGACACAGTAACTGGTGGGGAGGTGATCAGGGACACAGTAACTGGTGTGGCGGTGATCAGGGACACAGTAACTGGTGGGGAGGTGATCAGGAACACAGTAACTGGTGGGGAGGTGATCAGGAACACAGTAACTGGTGTGGCGGTGATCAGGGACACAGTAACTGGTGGGGAGGTGATCAGGGACACAGTAACTGGTAGGGAGGTGATCAGGGACACAGTAACTGGTGTGGCGGTGATCAGGGACACAGTAACTGGTAGGGAGGTGATCAGGAACACAGTAACTGGTGTGGCGGTGATCAGGGACACAGTAACTGGTGGGGAGGTGATCAGGAACACAGTAACTGGTAGGGAGGTGATCAGGAACACAGTAACTGGTGTGGCGGTGATCAGGGACACAGTAACTGGTAGGGAGGTGATCAGGGACACAGTAACTGGTGGGGAGGTGATCAGGGACACAGTAACTGGTAGGGAGGTGATCAGGGACACAGTAACTGGTGGGGAGGTGATCAGGGACACAGTAACTGGTAGGGAGGTGATCAGGGACACAGTAACTGGTGGGGAGGTGATCAGGAACACAGTAACTTGCGTGGAGGTGATCAGGGACACAGTAACTGGTGGGGAGGTGATCAGGAACACAGTAACTTGCGTGGAGGTGATCAGGGACACAGTAACTGGTGTGGCGGTGATCAGGGACACACTAACTGGTAGGGAGGTGATCAGGGACACAGTAACTGGTAGGGAGGTGATCAGGGACACACTAACTGGTGTGGCGGTGATCAGGGACACGGTAACTGGTGTGGCGGTGATCAGGGACACTGCGAGTGGGTGGCAGTGATTAGGGACATTGTGAGTGGTTGGTGGTGATTAGGGATACTGTGAATGGATTGCGGTGATTAGGGACACTGAATGGGTGGCAGTGATTAGGGACGCCGACTGCTGTTGATTAGGGACACTGTGAGTGGGCAAAGGCGATAAGGGACACTGAGTGATTGGCAGTGATTAGGGACACAAACACTAGTCAAAAAAGAGTGATTTTTTTATTTTTTACTCTTGTTACTTTTTAGTCTAAGATTTGATAAACTAAAAAAAAAAAAGAATTTATTTTTCATCCATCCAGGGACACAGAGCATCTTCAAATTAATTAAGATAGAGCTAGGTTGGCACCTTGAAGGTTCTGGCTCCACTTCTGGAGCTCTTAGTTCTCGGGGTATTCCTGTGATAGGGTACCTAGCCGACCTACTGCTAAAGGAGCAGTCTGCTCCACTTTTAGAGACAAATTTGTTTCCTGCATTTGTTTCCTATCACAAGGGATGTTGTTTATCCCTTGTAAAAGCAAAAAAAAGCAAAAAAAAATAAAGATAGTTTACGTTTTTTCTTTTTTTTTTTAGTAAAATGTAAAAGAAATTTAAACTACCCCTACTCCTTCGTGCAATTTAAACACACGCATGTTTAAACGGCAACAAACCTGCATTTCGTTTTAAGACTGGGTCCGGGTCGGGCCAGGGGTGGGGTCAAGGATGTGGTCGAAGGGGGCCCCATCAGGTAGGCTGTACGGGGCCCCATGATTTATAACAGCGGCCCTGTCAGTTAGTAAGTTAGTAATGCTAAAAGAGGTGAGGAGTGAAGGAGTGAGGTGAGGAGTAGAGAGATAGATTTGTGTGTAGAGATGGTACTGGAAGCCGATGGTGTTTATTAACTGACCAAGGGAGGAAGTGTAAATGGAGAAGAGGAGGGGTCCAAGGACAGAACCTTGAGGTACCCCTACAGAAAGAGGAAGTGGAGAGGAGGAAAGAGTTATAGGTAACACTGAAGGAGCGCTGTGATAGGCAGGAGGAGAACCAGGAGAGAAGCAGAGCCAAGAAATTTTTTTTTTCTCCTCAAAAAACTCATCATAGAGATGGTCAACAGTATCAAAGGCTGCAGAGAGGTCAAGTAGTTTGAGTATAGAGTAGTGGCCATTGGTTTTAGCAGTTAGTAGATCATTAGTGAGTTTCAGTAAATCAGTTTCAGTGGAGTGTAGTAAGCGAAAACCGGACTGTAAGGGGTCAAGAAGGTTGTTGTCAGTGAGGTAGGAGCTAAGACGGTTGTAGACTAAGTGTTCCAAAGTTTTGGTGCAAACGGGAGCAAGAAGATGGGTCTTAAGTTGTTCAGGCTGGTGGGGTTCAGTGAGGGTTTTTTAAAGATGGGGTGATCAGGGCATGTTTTAGAGGGGAGGGCAAAGGTGCCAGTAGGGAGGGAGAGATTGAAGATGTGAGTGAGGGAGCATAAGATAGAAGAAGATAGTGACCATAGTAGATGTGAGGAAACAGGATCCAGGGGACAGGTGGTAAGGCAGGCTTCAGAGAAAACTTTAGAGACCACTTAAGTAGTAGCAAGGTCAAAAGAGGAGAGTGTTGAGAGTGGATTTGTACGGGGTATGTTAAGTGGGTTAGATGTCTGTGCAGTGGGGATGTCCCCACGAATTGTATCAATCTTGTTTTTGAAGTGATTAGCAATCTCATGAGCAGTGAGTGAGTGACTGGGTGGAGATGGTGATGAAGAAAGTAGAGAGTTAAAAGAAGAGATGATGAGGACTGGGGGACAAAGTATTAATGAGGGCGACAAAGTAGGCTTGTTTGGCAGCATGGGAGGAGGAATTGTATTGATGTATATTGGGTGACTGCATGCTGCGATTTGGTTTTACGCCACACTTGCTCCAGTGCTCGGCTATGTCTCTTAAGGTTTCTGGTGTCATCGGTCTGACAAGGTTGTAATGGTTGGGCCTGATATTTTGTGTAGTGAGAGGAGCAAGAGAGTCCAGTGTGAATGAAAGTGAACTGTTGTAGATGGAGGTGGCCAGGTCGGGGTAAGAAAGGGGTGAGATTTTGTTATGGAGGTGGTCAGTTGTAGAGTAGAAAAGAGAAGGAATAAAATGGTGAAGGTTTCTACGGGCAATTGTTTTCTGCTTGATGGGACAGGTGGTTGAAGACAAGCACATTGTGAAAGTGATGAGGTTGTGGTCAGAGAGAGGAAAGGGTGTTGGTGAGGTCGTAGGGGGTGCAAAGATGGGAGAAAACAAGGTCGAGGGTATTACAATCAGAGTGAGTGGGGGAACTGTGTCCACTGTGTTAGTTTAAAGGATGAGGTTAAGTTGAAAAGTTGGGATGCAGTTGGGCTGTTAACATTAATGGGGATGTTAAAATCATCAAGGATAATAATTGGTATTGCAGAGGAGAGAAAGTAAGGTAGCCAGACAGAGAAGTCATCAAGAAAGCATGACACTGGTCCAGGAGGCCGATAGATCACTGCAATCCTTAGAGAAATGGGACAAAACAGACGAATACAATGTGTCTCAAAAGAAGAGAAGGATATAGAGGGAGGGGTGGGAAGGACTTAAAAGGTGCTAAGTGGGGGTAGACACAAACCAACTTCACCTCCTTTCCTTCCACTGGGTCTGGGGTGGTAAATCCAGTGGAGGCCTCCATGGGAGAGGGCTGCGTGCGAGGCAGAGTCTGACTCTTGAAGCCATGTTTGCATGATTGCAAGACGGTTAAGGGAGTGGGCGACAAAAAGGTCATGGACAGAAGTGAGCTTCTTGCAGACAGAGCAGGCATTCCTGAGGGCACATGAGGGGGGGGGGGGGAGCAGGAGGATCGAGATAAGACTGAGAGGATTGTGGCTGATGCTGGGAGAAGGAGGGTGTGGGGTGAGATGCTGGAGGACCGGGATTAGGGGAGGTATCCCCAGAGGTTAGTAGAAGAAGAAGGGTGAGGCAAGTGAGATGGGAGTGGGATGTGTATGATTGCACGAACTTCACTGTCCTGGTGTGTGGGTCAGCAGATGGGTTAAGTATTAGAAGGAGGTGATGAGAGCAGTAGTAGTGAGATGGTAGAAGTGATGGTGACATGTACAAGTTTTGGGGTGGAGAAGAGGGGGAAAAGAAGCAAGAATTTGAAAGCAGAGGATACTAATATGAAAAGGCAGAGTAGAGGGGACATATTAAAGCGGTGTTCCAGCTGCAAAAACACTGTAGCTGCTGACTTTTAATAAGGTAATAAGGACACTTACCTGTCCAGGGAGCCTGTGTTGTCGCCACCCTCCCCCCCGAGGCCAATTCATCCATCGGATCGGGTGCAAGCGCCTCAATTGTAACCAAGAAAAACCGGCAGTGGAGGCTTCAGGCTTCACAGCTGGGTCGCGCGGCGCTTTCTGAATGGCCCCGTCGTCTTCTGG
This sequence comes from Lithobates septentrionalis, assembly GCA_037952835.1. Classification (NCBI taxonomy): domain Eukaryota; kingdom Metazoa; phylum Chordata; class Amphibia; order Anura; family Ranidae; genus Lithobates; species Lithobates septentrionalis. The sequence goes on from JBBDGP010004018.1 coordinate 184,839, forward strand.
GACACACACAGGTCCCAGAAAGCGGCAGGGGAGAAGGAGGAAATGACGCACTGGGACGGAAGTACACTATGTACTTCAGAAAAGGTAAGAAAGAAAAAAAAATAGTTATCCAAAAACAAGGGGTGGAGGGGTGGTCTTTCCTTTAAGACCGAGTTGTAAAAGTGGGCGGAACGCCGCTTTAAAGGGTAGAGGAGATAGGATTCAGACTTGCAGGATGCCTTCCAAAGTGGTGGTTTGTGGCAAATCCAAAGTGGTGCAAAGTTCTTTGTGGTCTTTTTTTTTCTAGTGATATCAAGAATAATATTATTATGTTTTTTTGTTTTGTTTTTATTTGGGCAAGTTACCACAACACCATTATCCTGGAGTTTTTAAGATCAAAGATACAACTCTGTTGTGTCCCTTGTCATTTGAAATAAAACACATAGCCAAGTATTATTCTACACAATTTTTTTATTGTGCATTAAAAAAAGAAAACAAATAAAATTAGACATGATATCTGCCAATAGAACTTAACCAAAAAGTGCATTCTATGCATCCAAAAATATAGAAAATATAACAAATCAAATCATTATTATTCAACCAAAAAATAAAATAAAAGCCTCATGCATGTGTCCTGCTTCTTAATATAGGGGGTCAGCAATTCCAAGAGTTGGTGAAAGCAGAGGGGTCCGTCATCCGGAGATAATTCTGAAAATCATCCGGATTATTCTCCTGGAGCTCCCGCAGCAAAGGCATATGACATCATTGGTCACCATTAATAAAGCAACCAATTTTTGGTCCAAGAAATCCTCCTCCTCCTGTTCCTGGACTGGACTTGGATCAAAGTAATAACTGCAAGGCCAATAATAAATAACACGTTATCTCCTCCAATTCCGCAACATGTCTGGTTGACGAACGGCCGTTCAGAAACGAACTTAAAAGCACGAAATGAAAAGCGCAAAATGAAAATCGCGAATCAACACTCACCAAACTTCTACTAACACGAAATTAGCAGAAGGAGCCCCCCCACTAACAGCCGAGAATGGGTTAAAAACCACCGCAAAGCGCCTCTGCAGAGGCGCTTTGCCGGCGGTATAGCCACGCTGTCCCATGGTTTCAATGGGCAGGAGCGGTGAAGGAGCGGTGTATACACCGCTCCGAAGATGCTGCTAGCAGCACTTTTTTTCCCGTCCTGCCAGCGCACCGCTTTAGTGTAAAAGCCCTCGGGGCTTTCACACTGGAGAGACAGCAGCGGCTGTTTCGGGTCGGTTTGCAGGCACTATTATTAGCGCAATAGCGCCTGCAAACCGCCCCAGTGTGAAGGGGGCCTAAATCATTCGTGATGTGATGTATTATCACTGTTATGTATATATTTTCCATGTATTTATATTTTCTTCCTACACTTACATATTTTTAATTTTTGGTTTTATATTTATTTATTTGAAGCACTTTGTACTTTTATGGAGAGTTGTTTAGATTAAATAGTGTAGTGGGTTCACATATCACTTTTGAACAGCGCCATTTCCCCTGAAGTAGATTTTTTCTGAAGGGGGGATAGAGTATGCAGAGGAAAGCCAATGAGAAGGGAGTTGCAGTAATCGAGGCGAGAGATGACCAGCGAGTGAATTAAGAGTTTTGTTGTGTCATTGGTTAGAAAGGGGCGTATTTTGGAGATGTTGCGGAGGTTGAGGCGGCAAGATTTGGACAGTGATTGGACGCGGGGCTTAAAGGAGAGTTCAGAGTCCAGGATAACACCTAGGACCTTGGCATGTGGGGGATGGGCTGATAGTTGTGCCATCAATTTTGACAGAGAGATCAGGGGAAGTGGCACGTGGGGGAGGAAAAATGATACGTTCGGTTTTGGATAGATTGAATTTGAGGAAGTGGTGTGACATCCAGACTGATATAATTGATAATAAATTTGTGATAAGTGAGGAGACAGAGGGAGTGAGCTGAGGGGTAGAGAGATAGATTTGAATGTCGTCAGCATAAATATGGTATTGGAAGCCATGGGAGGCGATCAGCTGACCCAGGGAGGAGGTGTAGATTGAACATAGGAGAGGTCCAAGAACAGAACCTTGGGGGACCCCAACAGAGAAAGGAAGAGGAGAGGAGGAAGTAGAATTGTAGGTAACGCTAAAAGTGCGGTTGGATAAGAAGGTAGAGAACCAGCGAAGAGTACAGTTATGGAGACCAAAGGCGTGGAGTTTTTTGAGGAGGAGGGGGATGGTCAACCATATCAAAGGCAGCAGAGAGGTCCAGGAGTAGGAGTACAGAATAGTGTCCCTTAGTTTTGGCCGTTAGTAGATCGTTTGTTAGTTTTAGGAGAGCAGTTTCTGTGGAATGTTGAGGACGAAATCCAGACTGAAGGGGATCAAGAAGGCTATTATCAGTAAGGATTAAAAGGGATGATGTAGCAACCCTACTGCGGCCAAGTGCGGGGTGTACCAAGATGGCTGTCGTGGTGTAGTGATGGAACGTTACTTCCATTACCTAATCTGACGGGTCGCCGATTCTGATGGAACACCTGCTCGCCTGAGTTAAGGGCAGATGGATTCCAGGAAGTAAATGCTACATGAATCATCTGCCCTTACTGAAGATGACCACAGCTAGGTATGGTGGGGGGGGGGTTTTTTCAAAGTGATTTATCAACAAAATAAAGCATGGAGACATGGATGGGTAGTGTTGACGTTGAATATTAAAAATGAATTAAATTGCGTTTTTAATTTGGAGTGCCCGGATACAGTGTAGTTTCACTTTAAAGTGTACGTTGAGCCTAAACCTTTTTTCCTAGTTTTGGATGAACCCATCAGGTTTTTATTGTTATCTGGGGCTCCGTTAGATTAGATTCGCCTGTATTTCCTGTCCTGCTGACAACAGTTTCACCAGACAGGAAATGAGGAAAAATCTGCAACAGGAACACAGACAGAAATTCAAATCTGGCCGGGGTTCCAACCTGCACTACTCTACTCTGTATTGCTGCTGCTGATGTTTGGTCTAGCTACAGGTTCACTTTAAATCAGAGAGGGATCACATTGCCACGACTTGGGATCTGATTTGTGAGACTCCAAGTAACATGACATGTGAAATCCCACGTTAGTTAATGAAATCTGTCTTAATTAGCTCCGACTTTAGAAAGGGTTATAAAGGCTATAAAGAAGCCAAAAGTTACTTAATGGAAATTTGGTGCAGGCCAGAAAAAAAGGTGTGTGCCAAGAGGAACGGGTCATCAAGAGATGTTGCGAGGTGTGCAGGAAGGCTTCCAAGAGTCTTGACTTTTCCCCATAGTCCACGTTGTGCTCTCTGAGGTTACTTGATGAACTTGGTGAAGGTGATGAGGTATTCCGGATAGGCCTGGACGTCATTAAATATCATGAACACTGAGGGTCCTGATGCGTTATCTGTGATGCTGTCGTACAGGTCGGTGGGGTTTGATGGGTTCTTGGCTGGAGGTGCGATCATCTCACTATTCCTGACAAGTAAATACCGGTGGCGACACGGGCCAGGTACATGTATTTGTACCCATTTGTATCCGGTTTGGAGTATGTGTCATCTGCAGAGTAAATGGCTTCAGCAGCGAAATACGTCCCTTTTCCCAACAACGCAGCTGTACTCATAGAGAGAGAAAGAAAAGTATTCATCACAGATCAGAAATACAACACAGAATATATATCTACACATGAGGAAACCCATGTCATGTCTGAGATATTATATTCCTGTTATTGTACCAAATCCCATAAACCAATTTTTGCCCGTTTTTGGACAAAATACGAACTTTTAGCATATGCATTGCATAGGTCAGTCACAGACCGCATGTTTCTTGCCTGAGTGTTTCTTGAATATAGCCGTTTCAAGGCCATTTCTATCACCATCATTTTCTCATCATGTCTTCTCTGCTCTTTCACAAGTTAATGACTGCTTGAAGTTGTAATATCCATGTGTACAATCCCCTCGCCATGTATGACTGATAATTGACACTGGGACCATAAGATGGTTCACCAGCCAGAGGCATTTACCTCTGTCCTCCACGGAGACAGCCCTTCTTCTGGAGTTCATGGTGCTCCTCTAATGAAGCGTGCCTCCTCCTCCTCACCCACTTTCAGCGCCCAGACTTCCCACACTGGAGAACTCCTGGCTCCCTCCTCTACTTCTGAGCTCTCTGCCCCCCAGCAGCCAGCACTGTGTCCATGTAATTCCTGCCAGGGATGGAGAAGATGGGACAAGAGGTGGAGCAGATACAGTCTCTGTACTCTTCATGCAGGGAACGCTGATTTGCATTAGGAGGAGGTAATAGGCTGAACTGACAGCCACTGTATTTTTACAGACAGTTTCTCCCATCCACTGACTTTTCCAAATGGGAGAAATCAGGGTGTTTTTTTTACAAACTGTCCGTAAAAATACAGACGGATTGTAAACCTGGCCTTCAACCATATTTCTATGCTGCTGTTGCTGTCTTTTGTTCCCTTTGCAGGTGGAGAGCTCTTCAAGCAAGAAGGGCGGTACTTTGCAATGAAGTATTAGTCAGGGCAGTCAAGGAACATTGCATTATGTCTGTAATACTGCGTTGCTCCTGTCTCTTTAATTTCTTGGAATTGTAAAGTGTATTTTTCCTCCCTTTCCCCTTCTCATTTCAATGCGACTGCAGATGCTCATTCTAAGGTTTGAGAGCATGGTAGACTCTGGGACATGTATGGGGTGAATGTAGCCCCCTTGTCATAAGCATGAGTGTCTCGCTAAATTTAGACTGGGTGGTTGCCAATTTGTAATCTGTGCTTGCACAGCCTTCTACTAAGTCCAGCCTGGCTTTCAGTTCTTCCTTCTGCCTGTAGGTGGGACTGTCACCTCTGGCATTAGTGTGAGATCACACAGTGGGCTTGGATTATAATTATTCATATATTTTCTCAGGCAACCAATAAGAATTTATTTGCTAGTGGAGCATCATGGGAAAGGGTATACATATTTGGAATGAGCTAATACAAGCTCTCTTCCCCCCAGGCTGCAGCCCGGGGAGGGTGCATGTTCTGGAACTGCCTGCTTAGGCTTGTCTGCCTGAAGAGGCCTGTAAATGTCTGGATTTTGGAAGCTGGCCCTGTCTGGAAGCAGGATGAAGTCTGAAAGAGGATTCTTGACTCTCCTGCAGAAGTCTGGGTAAAAGGATGAAGTCCCAGTTGGTGCTGGTTGATTCTCCCTAAGAAAGATGGCTGCTGAGCACATTGTCTACAGAAGGCTTCTAAACACAGAAGTGTTAGATTTGACTTAAACGCCCCTTTCCTGTGCAATAGCATGTGATGTACAGTGGAACCTCGAATTGCGAGTAACGCGGTTAACGAGCGTTTCGCAATACGAGCACTGTATTTTTAAAAACCGTAACTCGCTTTGCCAGTGTTGTCTCGCAAAACGAGCACGATTCAGGCCAAAGCGGTGTGCAGTACTGCTTTTGGCCTGAGGTGGGGGGGCGCCGGAGCCGAGCAAAGCAGAATGTCCCATTCGGAAATGCAAGGAAAGGCCCGAGTACAGCACGGCTGACCTTGGAAAATCTCGGGTAGGAAGTCTTTCTGATGTTTGCCGAGGTCAGCTGAAGTGTCCTCGGACCTTTTCGGCCATTTCCGAGGCTCTCTGGCGCCCCCCGCCTCTGGCCGCATGCGGTATTGCATCCCATTGAAGTGAATGCGGAACAAATTATTTTCGTTTCCATTGATTTCAATGGGATAACTCGCTTTGATATGCGAGTACTTTGGATTACGAGCATTCTCCTGGAACGGATTATGCTCGTAATCCGAGGTTCCACTGTAATTGAGTTCTGCTTTCATTTGGAGCGTCTGAAACCCTTACCCTCTCCCCCATGGTTTTGTGAGTAATAACTTTATTTCATCCTAAAGTGACTGGTGCCCAATTCCTTTCAGACCCCCCCCCCCCCTACACCACCATGGATTAGCTCTGAGGTGAAACATCAGCCCATCCTGTCTCTGGGGGTGCCACCATGCCTCCGGGGTGAGGGAGATGCTACAAATATAATACATGAGGTGATAAAGGGGGTCTGGCCACATGTTTGCACTGAAAATTTCAAATTAACTCTCTGCATACTGCTATACACCCTCACATATTTCCAAAAAATGTATTAAAAAAAAAAAAACAAGGATTTTTGTTCACATATATTGCAGTAAAGGTTCAAGCCAGCTAACTGCATCAAGGAGATCCCTCTCTGGCCAGTCCCTACTCTACTCTGCAAAATGCCAAATATTTACCTGCTAATAGCATACTTTAATGGACATATAGTGCCAATATGAGGCAGACAGACTTAGCTGGAGGAATGTCTGGTCACTGACCTGTCCAAATTACTTTTAATATATAGATAGATATTCAGAATTTGTAATTTAACCCAGGACACCACAGCACTGAGCACTAAGCCACAGTGCTGCCCCATCTGTTCAGTGATATACATTTTTCAAGGAGAGTTTTACATTGTGGTGCAGTGCACACACTTTGCTCCTTTTGGTGAATATTGAATGTGTATGTTGAGGTGGTTATTGTATCAGACCTGGGAAGAATACAGAAGGATTACAGGTGTCTCTTCTCACCATGGATCCCAGTGTAGGCTCTGTTGAACCCATTAGGATTTATAGTCTCTGTTATCCCACTCTCGGTGCCATGGAAGAGTCTCTCCTCAATGCTCTTGGTGCCGTTCTTGGTATCGATACTGTTCTTCTTAATCTGGTAGTTTTGATATAAATGCTTGTTTTGTATCCTCTCAATCTGGGATGAAAGAAAATAAAATTGCTGACACAATTGCTGAACAGAATATTGATACGTGTGTTTTTGTCACTACCGTTTTTCCTATACACGTACATTGTGTTCACTTAAAGTTTTTAGAATATAATCTACACTCCCCATTGACACCACCAATTGTGGAAGGGAGTTCCACATTCTCACCTCTCCGACAGTACACAGTCTAAAACCGTCCATAAATGATACAACTCTCCTTCTGGCAACCCATAATTGCTTAATTCTCCCATCAACACAATCAGTGTTCAGAGCGGAATGCTTCCCGTGGAGCTATTGTGCTCTCCCAGTAGGCAATAATCAATCCTAAAAATCTGACACGCTGGTTGTACCCCAGTCAATCGATGGATCAACTTGGGAACAATCATCCTGCACATACATGGTTTGAATCTCAGCCAGTTCTCGCTGAACCAGCCGAGATTCGAACCGTCCATGGCCAACTTAAAGTGGTGTTCCGGCCGAAATTAACCTTTTTAAATTAAAATCCCCCTATAATATACAAGCTTAATGTATTCTAGTAAAGTTAGTCTGTAAATTAAGGTCTGTTTTGTTAGTTTATAGCAGTAGTTTGTTATTTTATAAACTTGCAGCAGGCCGTGGCCATCTTAAGTGTGGGCATCTGAAGCCATATTTCTTCCTGGATCTCATCCTTGCAGATCTCGCACATGCTCAGTGCAGCACAAGCAGTGTAATAGGTTTCAGGTCAGGTTTCCATAGCAATGGCAGTTTCAGAGGAAGTTGCCACCCCTTCCCAGAAGGCATTGCAAACAGGAAATGATGCGATGGGCCGCGGCCAGGGAGGAGGAAGTGAAAAATGAACACAGCAGATATACAGTAGGTGCTGAGAAAAAAAATAAAAAAATATCCAATTTGTTTACAGTGCACAGTTTAGTGAGGGATGCTGAAGAGTTGTAAAAGTGGGTGGAACTCCACTTTAAGACTGAACTCATTCTTTTCCAACTTCATAGTGTGTCTTCTTTAGAGACCTAAGATGAAATAGTTTCCTCCCAATGCTAGAGCCACCATTTAAAGATTTGTATATTGCGATCATTTCCCCTCTTAAGCTTCTCTTCCCCGGGGAGAATAAGTTTAACTTTTAACGTCATTTTTCATAACTGAGGTCCTCCAGCCCCATAACTGAGATCCTCTACCTTCCCTTATTAGCTTTGTTGCCCTTCTACATCCTTTCTCTTGTTCAAGAACATCATTCATGTAAACTGGACGGAATACTCAAGATATGGCCAAACTGGAGTTTTGTAAAGTGGTAGAATTATAATCTCATTGTCAGGACCTGGATCACCTGCTGGTGGCACTGTGGTTCCCTGGGTGGAGGGCTGAAATTCCAGTGTCCACCAGCCAGTGTCTCCCAGCTGCCAGCGGACCTCAGTAGTCACTTTCCACCTGATACTGACTGCTGGGAGGGTATTTAGGAGCCTCTAACTCCAATGTTATATAAGGAATCAGCAGCAGGGATGGCCAGATCTGTATTGTTACACTCAGAAAACTGAGACTAGACTGTATATGCTTTAAGTAAGAAATATTTACAGTGAAACAAAATCCTTCCTAACACCGGCACACAGCAAAGTATACAGTGCCTTGAAAAAGTATTCACACCCCTTGAAATGTTCCACATTTTGTCAGGTTACAACCAAAAACGTAAACGTATTTTATTGGGATTTTATGTGATAGATCAACACAAAGTGGCACATAATTGTGAAGTGGAAGGAAAATTATAAATGGTTTTCAACATTCTTTACAAATAAATATGTGAAAAGTGTGGCGTCCATTTGCATGGCGCCCCCCTGATTTAATACTTTGTAGAACCACCTTTCGCTGTAGTTGCAGCTGCAAGTCTTTTTGGGGATGTCTCTACCAGCTTTGCACATCTAGAGAGGGACATTTTTGCCCATTCTTCTTTGCAAAATATCTCAAGCTCTGTCAGATTGGATGGAGAGCGTCTGTGAACAGCAATTTTCAAGTCTTGCCACAGATTCTCAATTGGATCTAAATCTGGACTTTGACTGGGCCATTCTAACACATGAATATGCTTTGATCTAAACCATTCCATTGCAGCTCTGGCTGGATGTTTAGAGTCATTGTCCTGCTGGAAGGTGAATCTCCGTCCCAGTGTCAAGTCTTTTGCAGACTCTAATGCCCCGTACACACGGTCGGATTTTCCGATGGAAAATGTCCGATCGGAGCGTGTTGTCGGAAATTCCGACCGTGTGTGGGCTCCATCGGACATTTTCCATCGGATTTTCCGACACACAAAGTTGGAGAGCAGGAGATAAAATTTTCCGACAAAATCCGTTGTCGGAAATTCCGATCGTGTGTACACAAATCCGACGGACAAAGTGCCACGCATGCTCAGAATAAATAAAGAGATGAAAGCTATTGGCCACTGCCCCGTTTATAGTCCCGACGTACGTGTTTTACGTCACCGCGTTTAGAACGATCGGATTTTCCGACAACTTTGTGCGACCGTGTGTAGACAAAACAAGTTTGAGCCAACATCCGTCGGAAAAAATCCTAGGATTTTGTTGTCGGAATGTCCGAACAAAGTCCGACCGTGTGTACGCCCTATAACAGGTTTTCTTCTAAGATTGTCCTGTATTTGTCTCCATCCATCTTCCCATCACCTCTGACCAGCTTCCCTGTCCATGCTGAAGAAAAGCATCCCCACCACATGATGCTGCCACCACCATGTTTCACGGTGGGGATGGTGTGTTCAGGGTGATGTGCAGTGTTAGTTTTCCCCCACACATAGCGTTTTGCTTTTAAGCCAAAAAGATCAACTTTGGTCTTATCTGACCAGATCACCTTCTTCCACATGTTTGCTGTGTCCCCCACATGGATTCTCACAAACTGCAAACATGACTTCTTATGACTTTCTTTCACCAATGTCTTTCTTCTTGTCACTCTTCCATAAAGGGCAGATTTGTGGAGAACACGACTAATAGTTGTCCTGTGGACAGATTCTCCCACCTGAGCTGTGGATCTCTGCAGCTCCCCCAGAGTTACCATGGACCTCTTGGCTCTTCTCTGATGAATGCTCTCCTTGTCCGGCCGGTCAGTTTAGGTGGACGGCCATGTCTTGGTAGGTTTGCAGTTGTGCCATACTCTTTCCATTTTCCGATGATGGATTGAACAGAGCTCCGTGAGATATTCAAAGCTTGGGATATTTTTTTATAACCTGACCCTTCTTTAAACTTCTCCACAACTTTATCCCTGACCTGTCTGGTGTGTTCCTTGGCCTTCATGATGCTGTTTGTTCACTAAGGTTCTCTAACAAACCTCTGGGGCTTCACAGAACAGCTGTATTTATACTGAGCTTAAATGACACACAGGTGGACTTTACTAATTAGGTGACTTCTGAGGGCAATTGGTTCCACTAGATTTTATTTAGGGGTATCAGAGTAAAGGGGGCTGAATACAAATGCATGCCACACTTTTCACATATTTATTTGTAAAAAATTTTGAAATCCATTTATCATTTTCCTTCCACTTCATAATTTTGGGCCACTTTCTGTTGGTTTATCACATAAAATCCCAATAAAATAATTACGTTTTTGGTTGTAACATGACAAAATGTGGAAAATTGCAAGGGGTATGAATACTTTTTCAAGGATCTGTAAATGAACCCACAACCCATTGACCTGACTAATAACTAACAAACAGAAAGCCTAACAACTAACTATATACATTATATACAATGCAAGACACTGAAGCGAGAGGCATATGGGAGGGGAGGACCTAAATACCCTCCCAGCAGCCAGCATCATGTGGAAAGTGACTACTGGGATCCACTGGCTGCTGGGAGATACCTGCTGGTGGACACTGGAATTACAGCCATCTGCCCAGGAAACCACAGTGCCTCTAGCAGGTGATCCAGGTCTTGACACTTATCTCTTGAGTAAATCCCCTTTTTATTGCATGCTAATAGTCTACTGACCTTGTTTGCTGCATTGCTGAGTCTGTGATCTACTAAGATGCCCTTTTACATCCTCAATTCCCCCATAAGTTCTCACCCTAAGGTTTTAACTATGTATTCTAACTGCGCTAATAAGCAAGTTAAACAGAATTTGTCTCAGGACAGAGCCCTGGACACCCCACTCACACCTCTAGACCATTCAGAAAATATGCCATTAATTACCATCCTCTGGATGTGCTCCTGCAACCATTCTTTTATCCGGGTCCATATAAAATCATAAATAACAAAAGTCCGCAATCTGTAAATTAGGCCTTTATGGGTTACCGCATCAAATGCATTAGCAAAATCTAGATACGCTAAATCTACCTATCGCAAAATCTAGATATCTAGATAAATCGGTGATGATCCTCTCCCACTGCTGGCTTGCAACTGCATGTGCCAAACTTTACAGTCTAACCCCTAGGAGACTGGAGTGACAGCACCCCTAAGATCCCAGAAAGAGCAAAGGCCCTGACATACTACAGCGGTGTTCATACTATGGTCTCCACCAAGTAGATAGGTTGGGACAAGCCCTATGCAGCGGTCTTCCCCCTCCCAGTGGACATCCTCCCTAAGAAGTCTTTAGTGACAGTGTTCCGCCATATGTGTGTACCATTGCCCTGGACCTGTAGACCATTTACTGTAATTTTCATAGCTGGTCCAATTGAAAGATACCTAATAGAGCTTGCTCCTTCTTCTATAGTGCTTTGGGGACCCCAAATCCTGGGAGTCTGTAGAAACCAAATTCAGCTTTGAATACACTTTTTACTCCTACTACTCCCATTTTCTGTGCCTATCCGACCTGTAACCAATAGCGAGGTTTGGGAAGTCAGAGGCATGGGCCAGATTAGTGACTAGTAAAACAAAAAAACGTGCGCTCATAATCAGTGTGAAAAAGAAATTGGTAATGAAACACTCCCAATATATACCAATAATTCAAAGAAATAAATGTGCAAAACGAATCATAGTGAAACAATCCAAATCAATACAGTTGAACTAAATAAATCAAACATAAATCAAAGTGCTGTTGATGAATGATGTATAGTGAAATATGTGCTAGCGTGCTAAAAATCATAAGTCAATGCACTACTTAGAACTTCCCGCACTGAATAAGTGGTAAAATAAACAAGTCCTTAAATGTACAAAGGCTTCTCAGCTGTAAACCATAAGGAGCTAGTCCATAGAATGGATGTTACAGAGGGAAAAAGTTCCATAAGTAAATAGTCGCTTCATAAAAGCAAGGGAAGACATCCACGATCCATCAGGTCAAGAGCCACACAGGTGAAAGAAGAAGGAGGGAGTGTGTAGACAAAAACTCTCACTGAATACAACAATGTTAAAAGATGAACCCTTACCCTCGATGGTGGACCTCCCTTCTGGCGAGGTCTTACGTGCAGGCAGACTTAGCCCTCTGCGGGGACTGTGGGTAGATGGTATCCAAATCGGCTGATGTCCCGTGCGTCTCTGACCTGGCGTGAACCAACTCGTCCACCTGAGGAGGGGTTATAAGCCCACTTAACCCAGAGGGAGGTGGGTAAAAAATAGAAGAGGGCTCCGATGGTGTAGTAGATTTTAAAATTTATTGTTGTTAAAAACAACAGAGCCACAAGAAGTGCGCTCCGTACAAAACAATTAAAAACAAAACAAAAATAGCCGGCATAAAAAGTTAGCAAACACCCGTGCAGGTTATGGGGCGGACTGAGTGATGGCTTACAATGCGTAGCCACGCCCTACATGTTTCGTCACATCTGACATCTTCAAAGGGGCCATTGAAGACGTCAGATGTGACGAAACATGTAGGGCGTGGCTACGCATTGTGAGGAGGGGGACTCGCCATGTTTGGAGGAAGAAAAATGCTGACTATGACCCTAAAAACACCATCCTTGCAGTCAATTCATGGAGGTGGAAACATGATGCTTTAGGGCTGTTTCTCTGCTGAAGGTACAGGCCGACTTTGCCGCATTGAGGGGCCAATGGACTGGGCCATGTGTTGTAAAATCTTGGATGAGAACCTTCTTCCCTCATCCAGAACACTGAAGATGGTTTATGGATTTCAAGATGACAATGACCCAAAACATACCACCAAGGCAACAAAGGAGTGGCTCAAGAATAAGCACATTAAGGTCATGGAGTGGCCTAGCCAGTCTCCAGACCTTAATCCTATAGAAAATTTATAGAGGGAGCTGAAAGTTCGAGTTGCCAAGCAACAGTCAAGAAACCTTAAGGATTGAGAGATCTGTAAAGAGTGGACCAAAATCCCCCCTGAGTAGGGATGGGCCGAACGGACCCCTGTTTGGTTCGCACCAGAACTTTCGAACACCGCGAAAGTTCGGACCCAAATAACGAACCCCATTAAAGTCAATTGGACCAAACGTCAAAAATCAAAAGTGCCAATTTTGAAGGCTTATATGCAAGTAATTGGGCATACAATGGTTATAGGGGCCCGGGTCCTGCCCTGGGGGACATGAATCAATAAAAAAAAAGTTTGTGAAAAACGTAATTTTTAAATGAGCAGTATTTTTTTTTTTTTTTATCTCGAAAGTGAAAGCATAAAAATAAAAAAATCCTTCCAATATAGTGCCTGGGGGTCCCCATAGTCTACCTGTAAAGTGGCAGATCTGTACCATGTATAGAATCTGCTGCAGCAATAATTGCATTTATAAAGCCAAAAAAAAATGAAATTTTCCCTGTAAGCTGCCTTTATTTTGCTCAGCAACAGCTGGGGCGCCAGTGTGTAGGATGAGGCCACAATGTAGTGCACTGGGAACAAGATTAGAGATTTTTTGCATACATTCTGGTGTCACTTTGACTTTGGATAGAAGTAACTGGCGCGTAAAATTGGTCTTTGGGTGTCGGTGGTGCCTTCCCACCGTAACCCTATAGAGGTACTTTTGATCAAAGCAAGAATTGGCCTTGCTGTAAAAAATTGCAATGATATGCACCTGTCAAACAGGTGCAGAAAAATTACTCTTTGGGTGTCGGGGGCGCCTTCCTATCACAACCCTATATTATTATTATACAGGATTTATATAGCGCCAACAGTTTGTGCAGCGCTTTACAACATGAGGGCAGACAGTACACTTACAATACAAATCAATACAGGAGGGATCAGAGGGCCCTGCTCGTTGGAGCTTACAATCTAGAAGGGAGGGTCAAGTGGAACAAAATGTGATAACTGTGGGGGGTGAGCTGATGGAGAAAATGAAAATACAGTTGTTAGGTGTGAGAAGGGTTTTCAGGGATCGTCTAAAAGCTAATAGAGTAGGAGATAGGCAGACAGATTGGGGTAGGGCATTCCATAGACTTGGAGCGTCTTTGGAAAAGTCCTGGAGGCAAGCATGGGAGGAGGTGACGAGGGAGCTGGACAGCAGAAGGTCTTGAGAGGAACGAAGAGAACGAGTAGGTTGGTACTTAGAGACTAGGCTAGTGATGTAGCTGGGGGCTAAATTGTGGATGGCTTTGTAAGTAGTTGTCAGTATTTTGAATTTCATTTGTTGCCTGATTGGGAGCCAGTGGAGGGATTGACAGAGAGGGGTAGCAGACACAGATCGATTGGTAAGGTGGATGAGTCTGGCAGCAGCATTCATTATGGATTGAAGAGGTGATAGACTATGTAGAGGTAAGCCAATGAGAAGGGAGTTGCAGTAGTTGAGGCGAGAGATGACTAGCGAGTGGATTAAGAGCTTTGTTGTGTCATTGGTTAGAAAGGGGCGAATTTTGGAGATGTTGCGGAGGTTGAGGTGGCAAGATTTGGACGGTGATTGGACGTGGTGCTTAAAGGAGAGTTCAGAGTCCGGAACTACACCTCGAACCTTGGCATGTGGGGATGCGCTTATAGTTGTGCCATCGATTTTGACAGAGAGATCAGAGGAAGGGAAAGGGGCAAATTGGGGAGGAAAAATTATAAGTTCGGTTTTGGATAGATTGAGTTTGAGGAAGTGGTGTGACATCCAGACTGATATATCTGATAGTAAATTATTGATAAGTGAGGAGACAGAGGGAGTGAGCTGAGGCGTAGAGTAATAGATTTGGGTGTCGTCAGCGTAGAGGTGGTATTGGAAGCCATGGGAGGCTATCAGATGACCCAGGGAGGAGATGTAGATTGAAAATAGGAGAGATCCAAGAACAGAACCTTGGGGGAGTTGTAAGAAACACTAAAGGATAAGTAGGAAGAGAACCAGCGAAGAGAACCAGCGAAGAGTACAGTCACGGAGACCAAAGGCGTGGAGTTTTTTGAGGAGGAGGGGATGGTCAACCGTGTCAAAGGCAGCAGAGAGGTCCAGGAGTAGGAGTACAGAATAGTGTCGATTAGTTTTGGCTGTTAGTAGATCGTTTGTTAGTTTTAGGAGAGCAGTTTCTGTGGAGTGTTGAGGACGAAATCCAGACTGAAAGCGATCGAGAAGGCTATTATCAGCGAGGTGGACGCTCAGTCGGTTGTAGACCAGACGTTCGAGGAGTTTGGATAAGGGGAGCAAGGAGATGGGGCATTGGTTGTTAAGATTGATGGGTCCAGTGAGGGCTTTTTAATTATGGGACTGACTATAGAGGTACTCTTGATGAAAGCAAGAATTGGCCTTGTTGTAAAAAATTGCAATGATATGCACCTGACAGGTGCTGAAAAATTGGTCTTTGAGTGTTAATTGTGCCAATGAAACCTATACCAAAAACTTTCTTCCAGATAAGGTAATCGTCCACCATGTGATGCAGACGCTGCCCATTGGATGTGGAAGCTGACAGCCCTGGGCGGCGAGGACTAAAAAAATATGGTCAAGGAGGGTTACCAACAGGTAATCATCTTTCTGCTTTATGCCACGCATTCTTGGGTCCTTTCACAGGCTTTGTAGCATGAGGTAGCCCATGCGACTCAAATTTCCCGAGGCTTGAGAAGCAGACTCCTCAGGGTAACTCAGGATGACAGCATCTAGAACTTCTTCCTCCCAGGCACGTACTACTCCCAAGGGTCCTGGGGTTGGAAAGCCATCGCTTACAGATTGACGCATGTCTATGAAAGTGCCAGAATCCTCCTCCTCATCCACCTCCCCTCTCTCCTCCTGTGTGTTCTGTGACATAGGAATGATGGTGTCAGGATAAAGTGGGGCTTGAGAGGAAAGGAAGTCCTCCTCTTCCTCCTGTTGCTCTGCCTCCAGTGTCCTGTCCATAACGCCACGCAGAGTCTGCTCCGGCAGGAACACAACAGGGATTGTGTCACTGATGCATGCACTGTCACGGCTCACCATCCTTGTGGCCTCCCCAAATGGTGACAATACAGTGCATGCATCCTTAATGATCAGCCAATGGTGTGGGGAAAAAAGCCGAAACGGCCTGAGCCTGTGGTCGTGCCGTACTGGCACAGGTACTCGTTGACGGCCCTCTGCTGCATGTATAGCCGCTGCAGCATTCCCAAAGTTGAGTTCCACCTGGTGGGCATGTCAAAATTCAGGCAGTTTACGGGCAGGTGGAATTCCTGCTGAATTTCAGTCAACCGAGCACTGGCTGGGTTTGACCACCTGAAATGGCTACAGACTCTTCCGGCCTGCTTTAGTACATCTTGCAACCCTGGGTACGTACTTAGGAAATGCTGCACCATCAATTTGAGGACAAGTGCTTGGCATGGCACATGTGTCAACTTTCCCTGTCTAAGGGCGGACAGGAGGTTTGAGCCATTATTGGACATCACCATTCCTGGCTCCAGCTGGTGTAAACCACCTCTGGGCCTGTCCCTGCAGAGCTGCAAGAATCTCTGCTCCAGTTGGGTTCCTGTCCCCTAAACACAGCAGCTGAAGCACTGCATGGCACTTTTTAGCCTGACTCTGAGAATAGCCCTTTGAACGCTTAGGGGGTACCTGATGTTTATAGGACAATTCTGCAGAGGAGGGCATGGAGGTGGCAGAGGAGGAGGAGGAGGAGGGGGTAGAGATCACAGTTCTGGCATCATCACCACCAGCTGTATTGAGACGCGGGGGCACAACAAGCTGCAGCACCCAGCCCTGTCCTGCATCCTTTTCGAGTTGCAAGCAGCATTACCCAGTGTGCTGTGAATATATCATCCCTGCCCATGCTTGCTGGACCACGTGTCAGCAGTAAGGTGGATTTTACGGCTGACTGCCCTGTCCAATGATGCCAGAACATTCCCTTCCACGTGATGGTAGAGAGATGGAACGGCCTTACATGAAAAGAAGTAGTGACTGGGAACCTGCAATTGTGGTACAGCACATTGTGCGAATTCACGGAAGGGGGCAGAATCCACCAGGCTGAAAGGCAGAAGTTGGAGAGCGAACAACTTTGACAAGCATTCAGACGCTGGGCATGTGGGTGGCAGGGACTGTATTTTTTTTTCCGCTGCAGCAGATGGGGCAGAGAAATTTGCTGGCTACAGTCTAAGGCTGGTGGTGTGCTGCTGGCAGATGTGCTGCAAGGACCTGGGACACCCTGTTCTATACCATCATCCCTGTCAGTGGAGGCTGCGAGAGGTAATGACTCAGTATCACAGGGGCAGACTGAAGTGGGTAAGGAGGAGGAGGGACAGATTTGTGCCACTTTTGTGTGGCTTTTAGGTGTTCTTGCCAACAGGCTGAGTGGTTGGATGTTAAATGCCTTGTTAAGCATGTGGTACCCAAAACAGTGCGATCTGCTGCAGATGTGCTGAAACAGGCCCAGACAGCTGAGCTTTGGGGAGTGGGTTGGGAGATAACAGCTGCAGAATGTGATGGAATAGGGTGGCTGCTCTCTACTCTCTACTCTTTCTTGATGTCGGCCTCCTTGGGGTTGTGCCGCCTCACCTTCAGTTTCCTCCTCTGCTCTATCTGGCACCCAAGTCGCATCAGTGACCTCATCATCATCATCTCCATCTCCTCCATCTTCATCATTACCACTGGAGACAATTTGGCAATACGCTGCAGCTTGGGGAACATGAATGCCAATTTGTCCACCAGTGTTCCTCCCTCTCTCTAGGCTCATATTCCTGTCATCCTTAATCTCAGGACCATAATCTGAATCCAGTAATGGCTGGGCATCATCAAGGAGCAAGTGGCTGACGCTGTGGTCAAATAACTCAGCTGACTCCTCAATGGCTAATGTTGGGGCTATGGCAGGAATAGATGTGGGCAAAGAGGCAGGTTTATCCACTCTGGCAAGAGTGCAATGAGGAAGGTTTAGTAAGCCAGTCCACCACCTCCTCTGCATGCTGTGGCTGGATAGCATGGACAAACTCACTAAACAGAGGACATGATGCCCTGCCTGAGGACTGACCATCACATCCACCTTTGCCTGTGGACACATTTGTTGCTGGCCCCCTTACAGTGCCAAGGGAACATCTGCCTCTCCTTGTTGTCCTCCCAGACATTATTGGAAGGGAGGGGGCGGTGCTTATAAGCAAATGAAAAGAAGAAGTTGAAATCTGTATGTAGATGCACTTTAATCAATGTAAAGAGGTGTTTGGTGCACTTTAATTTGAGTACTCACACTACACAGACACACTCCACAGATACACTATAATATACTGCAATATAATGCGCCAAACGTACAGTGACGCACAAAACTATCTTGCGTTAAACTGGCAGTAACGCACAAAAAAATATATGGCATTAAACTGGCAGTAATGTGCACAGAACTATATGGCGTTAAACTGGCAGTAGTGCACACAAAACGATATGGTGTTAAACTGGCAGTAACGCACACAGAAGTAAATGGTGTTAAACTGGCAGTAATGCACAAAACTATATGGTGTTAAACTGGCAGTAATGCACACAGAACTATATGGCGTTAAACTGGCAGTAACGCACACAAAACAATATGGCGTTAAACTGGCAGTAACGCACACAAAAGTAAATGGCGTTAAACTGGCAGTAATGCACACAGAAGTAAATGGTGCTAAACTGTCAGTAATGCACAAAACAATATGGCGTTAAACTGGCAGTAATGCACACAGAACTATATGGCTTTAAACTGGTAGTAACGGCCAAAAAACTATACGGCATTAAACTGGCAGTAAATCACACAGAACTATATGGCGTTAAACTGGCAGTAACGCACACAAAACGATATAGCGTTAAACTGGCAGTAACGCACATAAAACTATATGGCGTTAAGCTGGCAGTAACGCACACAAAATGAATTGGCGTTAAACTGGCAGTAGCGCACACAGAAGTAAATGGCGTTAAACTGGCAGTAACGCACACAAAATTATATGGCGTTAAACTGGCGGTAACGCACGCAAAACTATATGGTGTTAAACTGGCAGTAACGCACACAGAAGTAAATGGTGTTAAACTGGCAGTAACGCACAAAACTATATGGTGTTAAACTGGCAGTAATGCACACAGAACTATATGGTGTTAAACTGGCAGTAACGCACACAAAACAATATGGCGTTAAACTGGCAGTAACGCACACAAAACAATATGGCGTTAAACTGGCAGTAACGCACACAGAAGTAAATGGTGCTAAACTGTCAGTAACGCACAAAACAAAATGGCGTTAAACTGGCAGTAATGCACACAGAACTATATGGCTTTAAACTGGCAATAACGGCCAAAAAACTTTACGGCGTTAAACTGGCAGTAAATCACACAGAACTATATGGCGTTAAACTGGCAGTAAGGCACACAAAACGATAAAGCGTTAAACTGGCAGTAACGCACATAAAACTATATGGCGTTAAGCTGGCAGTAACGCACACAAAACGATATGGCGTTAAACTGGTAGTAGCGCACACAGAAGTAAATGGCGTTAAACTGGCAGTAACGCACACAGAATTATATGGCATTAAACTGGCAGTAACGCACACAGAAGTAAATGGAGTTAAACTGGCAGTAACGCACACAGCAGTAAATGGTATTAAAATTGGCAGTAACGCACAAAACTATATGGCGTTCAACTGGCAGTAATGCACACAGAACTATATGGTGTTAAACTGGGAGTAACGCACACAAAACTATATGGCGTTAAACTGGCAGTAATGCACACAAAACTATATGGTGTTAAACTGGCAGTAACGCACACAAAACTATATGGCGTTAAACTGGCAGTATCGCACACAGAAGTATATGGCATTAAACTGGAGTAACGCACACAAAACTATATGGCGTTACACTGGCAGTAACGTACACAGAAGTATATGCCATTAAACTGGAGTAACGCACAGAGAAGTAAATGGCAATAAACTGGCAGTAACGCAATCAAATAGACGGTGTTCAACTGTCACTACACTGACGCTATCTGAACTGTCCCTACTCTAGCTATACACTAATGTCAAGATTACTGACACGGTCTCACTACACTACACTGGAACTATCTGAGCTGTCCCTACTATACACTAATGTATGTATGAATGACACGGTCTCGCTACACTACAGTGAAACTATCTGAGCTGTCCCTACTCTAGCAGCACACTATGCAAAGCTGAATCATGGTCCTCCCCATTACACTCACACTATCCCTAGACTGACACTAGGGATGAGCTTCGTGTTCGAGTCGAACCCATGTTCGACTCAAACATCGGCTGTTCGGTCGTTCGCCGAATTGCGAACGATATGGGCCGTTCGCGCCAAATTTGTGTGGCGCGTCACGGCCCATAATTCACTGCGGCATCGCAGTGCATTGCTTGCTGATGATTGGCCAAGCATGCACTATGACCCGCATGCTTGGCCAATCACAGCGCCGCCTGAACAGAGAGCCGTAATTGGCCAAAGCCAAGGAGGCTTTGGCCAATTATGGCTCAGGGGATTTAGTACACGCCCCACACTATATAAGGCCGCCTGCACGGCGGCCCTGTGTAGTGTGTGTTCCGGCGTTGAAAGAGATAGACAGAGAGAGAGACAGTGTCATTTGATTTGAGTTAGATAGATTAGGCAGAACAGTCAGTCAGTTAGCTGCACTTACAGTGTATTGTGTATATATATGCATCCCAGTTGTTGCATATATATATATATACACTGTATTCAGTTTAGCTAGATCCGTTCCTGTTATCTTCTAGACTATTTACATTTAGTGCAGTGCGTCCTGCTCACAGTGTTCAGCTAGATCCGTTCCTGTTATCTTCTAGACTATTTACATTTAGTACAGTGCGTCCTGCTCACAGTGTTCAGCTAGATCCGTTCCTGTTATCTTCTAGACTATTTACATTTAGTACAGTGCATCCTGCTCACAGTGTTCAGCTAGATCCGTTCCTGTTATCTTCCTACTGACAGGCAGGCTTGTCTTGTTACAGTATATAAAGCTACCTATAGAAAATTACTGGTGTTCTTTTGATCCTATTAGTACCACGGTCAGGCAGCTAGACTATTTACAGTTAGTACAGTGTGTCTGAAGGGAAATTTAGCTTAACCACCTCCATCTTATAATTTAGTTTCCATTTTGTGTTTTTCCTTGTATTTTATTTTACATATTACTCGGAGTGTAATGTAATCTAGTTTCGTTTCTCACATCCCTGTTATATTTTGTGTTTCGTTTCCTGTAAAGCACGTAAAGCACGTGATATCTTAAACTTAATTAGTTTCACTTTTGTCATAAATTGTTTCTGTATTTTATTGGATAATTTGTATGACGCGGTCAAGGGGCGGTAGTTCTGAAAGCCCCCTTTAAATATTCACACCAAAGAATAAAGATTAGATTTGCTCGGCGAGACTTTTGGAGTTTTTTATCATTGTCTCAATGGGCTAATCTCACAGGCCTGTGGGGATTGTAAGGTACATCTTATGCAGACTTATCGAGGGTCTAAAAATATCCCTAGACAATCTACATTTCCCAACAGAAATGGGGGCTCATCCGGGATTGATTATAATGGGTCCGGTGATTTTGATTTATATTTATTTTTCTCTTGCCGTGATTTATTTAGAGATCGATTCCTTTTAAGGGACCTGTAATTAGTTTTTTTAGACCTCGATAGATAAGCCCTGGGTGGGCTTCAAGAAACTGTTCTGAGAAACAGTAAGATAAGCCCTGGGTGGGCAGAAAATTGCTCTGAGAAGCAAAAAAAAAAACCCTGGGTGGGTTTTAAGGACTTTAAGGAGAAGTCCATAGAAAAAGACTGCAGCCGACTGTTTTGAGTAAACAGTAGAAAAAAAGCCTTCGGGAAAGGTATACAGTACTGTAATTATAAGAAAAAGTCTGATAAGGTGTGCCGGACAAAACCCGATCTCTTTGCTTTATCTTTCTGTTGCGTAGCTACCTGTCATCTGTGTAATGTTTGTCTGTGTGGAATTTGTCGGGTGTCGTAAGGTAAGATGACACCTTTTCCACTGCACTGTTTATTTTTTAATGATTTATATATGAATGCTTTGACCCTAAAGTTTAAGATATAACTTGTATCGTATTGTAATCGGCAGAATGATTCTGGTATTGTTTCAGTGAGTAAAAATATTTTTTTTCCTTGCAGTAAACAGACGTTCAGTGTCATTTTAGAGAAAGAACTAAAAAGAGAACTAAAATATTGGGTGGTCTGACAGAACTAAGTCTTATACCGGAATTATTGTTTTAAGGTTTATTGGTGTTTAGTTTCTGCTGATTTATCTGTATAGAGTTGAATAAGAATTTTAGAGTTTATAAGGAACCCTGGATTGGTGAGTATCCAGGTTAATTTCTTCTTATGTACTAACAAATGTTTCTAAGGTGTTTCGATTGTATTATTGGTTTGTTATTCTGTTATACTGGTCCTCGGACATATTTTGTAGTCAGTGTCCCAGGAGGTTATTCTAAACTAGGTAAGGGACCTTTATTTAGAGAAGGTAAACCAAGGGTTCAAGCTTTAAGGTTTAATTTACATAACAAATTTGTGTTTTAAGAAGGGTTGACAGTGAAGGGAGTAATGTCACTTATTCAAAGAGCAGGGGAGACTTATCAAGTCTGTCCCGGGTCATTTGAAGTATTGTGACATTAAGGGACATTTTTTCCAATTAAAATATGGGTAGAGCGTTAATAACTCTTAAGGTAAAACATAAATTTGTGAGGCTAACTTTTAATTAAAACATGTTATTTGAATAATTCTTTTTGCTACTGACATTTTTTTGCGAAGAAGAAGTCAGGTGCAAAATTTGGACATTTGGCTTTTTGCCAACAGGGTTCAAGTGCTAATATCTCACTGACTGTAATAAATAGTGGGGAATTGTTTGCGGCATTAGTGCTACCGCAATTGAAGGCACTGTTTGAACCTGTTGGCACTCTGCCAAAAATTTGAAATGTAAATAAAAATTGTTTGGTTATAAACATAGGAAAAGTGATAACATACAAAGTTTGTTTATGATAAGGGGAACCTCTAGCCATAAGGAGTGCTTATTGGCATTTTGCAGAAAAAAAAAAAAAAAAAAGAGAGAGAGAGACTTAGTATCTACAAGAATTTAGAATGTTTAGAAAGAAAAATAAAGATGAAAATAAAAATGCATGCTGTGGAGATCCCCCGGCTGGACCGAGGCTCCCAGAGTTTAGCAGAGTCATAGGATAGTAAATTTAGGGGTTAAATCAACCTTCTCTATGTTTGTACTGTGTTCCCCGCTTCCTCCCCCTTACATTCCAGAACCAGATAAAGACCTCATCACATAAAGACACACAGCAACAATTTTTTTTTTTTCTTAACAGCTTGCAAGCAAAAGTTAGCAGAATCTGTGTTAGAATTCTGGGGAAAAAAATTATAGACGTTTGGACACAAGAGGCAGGATTTGTTCAGTATAACATGCACAGTCTCTTAATACAGACATACCTCAGCAACCTTGGCCTTAAACATGCACTTATAGTAAGACAGCAAATATCAGAAGCTGACAGAGAAGGATGCTGCAGGATGTTTTGACATTCCTAAACAAACACCAGTGCAGACACATTATCAAAATGATTTCTCAGGAAATCAAAAGGGGAAACTTTTATACAAAGAGGGAGGGGCAAGCACAAAGAGGGAGTTGCATACAGAGAAAAAGAGGATTTCTTGGAGAAAGGAATCTTAAGGGAAATTGTCTCGCCCTACAATACTCCCATTAACCTGGTAAAGAAGGCAAATGGTGACTATAGGTTTGTACAAGACCTAAGGGCCATCAATAGCCTAGTGGTACCGATTGCCCCAATAGTGCCTGATGTGCCGTCAATACTTACCACCATACCATACGATGCAGAGTATTTTGCTGTGATTGATTTAAAGAATTTTCTTTTTCTCCGTCCCTGTAGACGAGGAGACACGGCCACTCTTTGTTTTTACTGTGTCGATTGACCAACACAGTCATCAGTTTAACTGGTGTACAATGCCGCAGAGTTACATAGACTCACCTGTGGTCTATTTTATAGTACTCCAAACCACCCTCGGGACTTGGACTGCCCCTCATGGTTCTGTACTGCCGAGCTGATAGCCTATCCTTATTGAAATGGTTACATGTATGTGGTCACAAAGTGTCTAAGAAAAAGTTACAATGGTGTAAACAGGAGGTTGAGTACCTAGGGTTTGTGCTGTCTCCGGGAGTTAGGAAAGTCAGTCAAAAAAAAAAAAAAAAAGAGCTGTCGCTCTTGTTGCTTTGCCCCGCCCACTTACCAAGAAAGACATGCTTACCTTTCTTGGAATGATTGGTTGCTGCCGCCAATGAATACCTGACTGTTCTTTCTATGACAATATATTGAGACCAGCAACCCTCTCTGAAATGTCTGATACTGTAAAATGGTCTGATGAAATGTTAAATGTTTTTGCCATGTTGAAATGTGCAATGGTTACCAGCCCGAGCCTCGGCCTCCCTGAAATATGGCAAAATGTTTAACTTGTTTGCCATGGAAAATTGCAGAACCATGGCTGGAGTACTGGCCCAGGAACATGGTGGGAGACTGCGCCCTGTAGTTTTTATTTTTTTCTCAAATATGGTCCCGGTGCAGGTTCAAGGCATGCCCGCGTGTCTTAGAACTCTAGCGTCCTGTACGATGGTGGTTGAGATGGCCACTTTTTTTACCACGACACCACCCTTCACACCACCCACAATGTGTCAATCCTGTTGAAAAATGTACATACACAGCACATGTCTGCTCAGAGGTTGAGCGGATATGAGGTGATTTTGCTGTCCAATCCAAAATTGCACATTAAATATGCTTCTCCCACTGCAGGCCCAGCGCCAATTTTAAACGCCCTTTTAGGATTAAAAGGAGAACAGGATGAGGTCATGCCACAACATGACTGCATTGACCTCATTCACCAAGACACATCACCCAGGTCTGATTTATCTTCCACAGCACTACCAGACACACAGAATGTTTTTGTGAATGGTTCTTGCTCTAGGCCAAATGATCACACATACCATGCAGGGTATGCAGTTGTGCAGCTTCCAGATGTTATACTTGAGGCCAGGCCTATCTCATGTCAATCAGCACAGGCTGCTGAATTGCACTCACTAGAGCATGCCAGCTCTTTGAAGGTCAGGATGTAAACATTTACACTGACTCGAAGTATGGGTACGGCGTGGTACACGACTTCAGTGTGATATGAAGTAGGCGTGGCTTTGTGGCAGCAGATGGAGAGAACATTTCACATTCTTCTTTGGTAATGTTATTGCTAAAAGCTATCCAGCTACCTAAAACACTGGCTATAGTACATTGCAGAGCACATACAGGCCAACAGACAGAGATAGCCAGGGGAAATGCTCTGGCTGACTTTGCTGCTAAACAAGCTGCTATCTCACAGACAACAGACATCCAAATGGCTATGCTGATACCTGACCTATCCCCATTTGAACAGTCACTTGCAGATCTCCAGGATTATGCATCAAATTATGAGTTAAGGGACTGGGATAAAAAGAGTGTGCAGAAAGATCCAAAAAAACTGGACTTCTCTGCAAAGAGGGGAAACCATGTATACCAGCGGCAAGTGCATCACTCTTCATCTCACAGTACCACAGAATAGGCCACGCAGGTATACAGGTCACGGCGGATCTGCTGATCTTCTGAGTAGAGATTTTATATTCTCAAGATGGGTTGAACTTTTCGTGACCACAAAAGAAGATGCACAAACAGTAGTGAGGATCCTCACTCAGGAAATCATTCCTCGATGGGGATGCCCACTTCGGATAAACTCAGACAATGGCCCAGCTTTCATGGCCAGGGTCTGCCAGGACTTGGTAAAAACTCTCAAGATAGAATGGAAGTTCCACATTCCCTACCAACCTCAAAGCTCAGGGATAGTAGAAAGAATGAACAGAACAATAAAAGACAAGAAAGGCCACAGGAGGAACCTTTGCCAACTGGAAAAAGGTCCTCCCAGCAGTCCTGGCAGAAATAAGAATGACCCCTTCCAAAACAACAGGGTATTCACCTTTTGAAGTTTTGATGGGTAGACCTTTCCCCACCCCATGGGCCAGAGCACCTTTAATGGTAGAAAAGGGAGATTTAGACTTAATACAGGGAGAATATGTAAGAAACCTGGTTGAAACATTGGATACAGTCAAAAGAAATGTTGCTCGCACCTCTCCTTTTTCTTCACAGGAAGCTACTCACCCCTTCAAGGTGGGAGACACCATGGTGGTCCAACAGCTGAACAGAAATAAGAAGCAAGAGTATCCCTTTGGACCTCCTACCACAGTGGTTGCAGTGACCAGAACAGCCATCCTAGTGGAAAACTGCCAGTCCTGGATCCATGCCAGCCGAGTAAAAAAGGTTGCCCAAAGCCCCAGGAGCAGGAAGGAGACCTTGGATAAAGGAGGCCCTCAAGCAGAAGTCCAAGCAGATTGAGGAGGAGTTCCTGGGAAAGCAGGTCCGGCCAGAGAAGATGACCTCGCTTATTTCACCACAGACTTCTGGCAAGGCATTTTGCCTCCTGATCCTGAACTCTCTGATAGTGTTCCTGCCCACCTGGATCATCACTAACTGTATCTACCACCCTGAAGATTTGGGTGCAATTAAAAGTATCTGTGGGAACACACACACACACACACACGAACATTACAGTGACACAAGCTAGAACAAAGAGAGAGATTGGAGATAGTTTTACTGAAAAAATGCTTTTGCTAAAATTTAAGTATGCTTATGCTCAAAAAATCAGGGTATGAAGAATGTTGGATATGTAGCAAATTACATCCTAGTACTGCCTGAATTCCCTTTTGGCTGTACTTTTAAATATCTCCTTCTTTTCTCAACGAGACTCCTCCTGTCTTCTTAACTTACATATCCACCCTGTACATAAATAACACTGTTACCTTTCCAATAGCAGGTAAAACTCATTCTCCTGATTGGTGTTTTAATTTAGGGAATGAGACACAGACTAACTCCTCCATTTGTAGTAGGTCAATATTTAACATTTCCATGTGCGAATCTAGAGGCCAGTATACACCCCAGATACCCCCTCAAACACTGCGACAAAAGGGAATTGTTCTATAAACAAGATATTAAACATAGAAACTAGAGCAATTAGAAAACAGCTAGAACTACATGAGTTAGCTATAGAAAGCAAGAGTGCAGCTCTCACAGGTTTATGTGAAATGACTAAGGACTACGAATGCTGTACTTGGATCTCTAACATGAGTGCCAAGGTGCCTGACTACTATGATATTTATCCTTGCTCTGATTCTTTACCTCTGCTTTAAGTGTTGTATTTGCATAATTGCACGCATTCAATCTCCTAATAATAAGGTTCTATCCTACATGACATACATGAAGAATCATCAGGCAATCAATGCCACAATCCCAAAAAAGTACTAGAACACTGGATAGAATGTAGAGATCATCTTATATGATCTAAGAGGGGATTGAAGGCATATTTAGCTTAACCACCTCCATCTTATAATTTAGTTTCCATTTTGTGTTTTTCCCTGTACTCTATTTCAAATATTACTAGGAGTCTAATGTAATCTAGTTTCGTTTCTCACATCCCTGTTATCTTTTGTGTTTCGTTTCCTGTAAAGCACGTGATATCTTAAAAATAATTAGTTTCACTTTTGTCATAAAATGTTTCTGTATTTTATTGGATAATTTGTATGACGCGGTCAAGGGGCGGTAGTTTCTGAAAGCCCCCTTTAAATATTCACACCAAAGAATAAAGATTAGATTTGCTCGGCGAGACTTTTAGAGTTTTTTTATCATTGTCTCAATGGGCTAATCTCACAGGCCTGTGGGGATTGTAAGGTACATCTTATGCAGACTTATCGAGGGTCTAAAAATATCCCTAGACAATCTACATTTGCCAACACCTAGCAGGCGTAAAACTGATATCGAAAGGGGCATTAAATCTTTAGAAAAAAATAAGCAGATTGTCATTAGAAGTGCTACAAAGGGGGGGGGGGGTTTAGTTATCCTTAACAAATCTGACTATTTAATGGAACTCAACAGACTTGTCCATGATGCTGGTACATATGAAAAATTGGGGGGTAATCCTACCAATAAATTCAAAGCTAAGCTGAGACGTCTGGTTAATAGTGCCCTTGATGAAGGTATTGTCAACAAAAAGGAAGCTAGATATCTGGTGCCCGATGCCCCATGAGTACCAGTTATTTACCAACTACCAAAGATCCACAAGGACCCACTCAAATCACCAGGGAGACCTATTTTGAGTGGGGTGGATTCTTTGTTTACCAGAATTGGCGAATACTTGGATAGTTTCTTGCAGCTGTTACATAGTTAGTAAGGTTGAATAATGACATCAGTCCATCCAGTTCAACCTGAGTGGGTGTGTGTCTACAATTATCCCTATTTTTTATTAAGGTACCCATATAGCGCCGTCAATTTACGCAGCGCTCCACACATACATCGCACACTCACATCGGTCCCTACCCTCAAGGAGCCCACAAATCCATATACTAGGGCCAATTTTTGGACAGAAGCCAATTAGCCTACCAGCATGTCTTTGGAGTGTGGGAGGAAACCGGAGTACCCGGAGGAAACCCACGCAGGCACAGGGAGAACATCCAAACTCCAGGCAGGTAGTGTCATGGTTGGGATTCGAACCAGCGACCCTTTTTACTGGGCGAGAGTGCTACCCACTACACCACTGTGCCACCCTGTTGGCTCAGAGTTGTCCTGCATATCTTAAAGAAAGCAGGAACCTCATGGAATTGTTACAACAAGTAGAGGTTAATGAAGGTGACATACTGGCCAGCATTGATGTCAATTCTCTATATACCAACATCCAACAAAAACATGTGGTTGAAGCTGTGGTATGGGCCCTAAATAGTACGAAGATGAAAAACAAACAAAAAGATTTTTTAGTTCATGCTTTAGATCTGGCCATGAGTCATAACTTTTTCTGGCATGACAAGCAGTTTTACAGGCAAAAGAGAGGGGTAACTATGGGGGCTAAGTACGCCCCCTCAGTTGCCAACTTGTTCATGAGTTACTGGGAAAAAGATGCCATCTTTAGTAGTAATTTCCCTCAGCTTAAGTTTTACAAGCGTTATATTGATGACATCATTATTGTTTGGGCAGGATCAAATGAGTCATTTTTATGTTTTTTGTCAAAAATTGGTGAGAATAGATTTGGTATTTCCTTCTCGTCAACTTCTGACAGTCAGAGCATTAATTTTTGGGATTTAGTCATCTTCAAAGAGAACCATCAACTGTCTACTAAAACCTATTTCAAGGAAGTGGACAGAAATGGCTACATTCCGAGGGGTATGCCTATATATCAAGAATAATGTACAAGTAAATGTGAGAGATGACATCGCTGAGGGAGCTAGGGAGGAGGTGGAATACTTATAGGTAGAGCTCCAAAGGGATGAAGCTAAGGGGAAAATAATACTGGGAGTATGCTATAAGCCCCCTAACCTGAGGGAGGAAGTGGAGACGGATCTCCTATCACAAATTGGATTAGCAGCAAGGATGGGAAGTGTTATCATAATGGGGGATTTTAATTATCCAGACATAGACTGGGCGGAGGGAACCACGCATTCATTTAAGGCTCGCCAGTTCCTAAATGTCTTGCAGGACAATTTTATGGGTCAGATGGTAGACGCACCAACTAGAAATAAAACATTACTGGATATACTGATTACCAACAATACAGACTTGATCAAGGATGTGGAAATACGGGGCAATTTAGGTAACAGCGATCACAGGTCAATTGGCTTCAGTATAAATCACACAAATAGGAAACATAAGGGGAATACAAAGACACTGAATTTCAAAAGAGCCAACTTCCCTAAACTACAAACCTTGCTAAAAGGCATAAATTGGGATAAAATCTTAGGAACAAAGAACACAGAGGAGAGATGGGTTTGCTTTAAGAGCATATTAAATAAGGACATTAGCCAATGCATCCCAATGTGTAATAAATTTAAAAGGGCGAACAAAAGTCCTGGATGGCTTAACTCCAATGTAAAAATGCATATAAAAGCAAAAGAGAAGGCCTTCAAAAAATACAAGGTTGAGGGATCATCATCAGCATTCAGACTTTATAAAGATTGCAACAAGAAATGTAAGGGTGCAATAAGGACGGCTAAGATAGAACATGAAAGACACATAGTGGAGGAGAGCAAAAAAAAAATCCCAAGAAATTCTTTAAGTATGTAAACAGTAAAAAAGGGAGGACAGACCATATTGGCTCCATAAAGAATGAGGAAGGACATCTGGTTACAAAGGATGGGGAGATGGCGAAGGTATTACATTTATTCTTCTCCTCAGTCTTCACAAAGAAATCGGGAGGCTTCGGTAACCAAAACTGCAGTGTTTATCCTCATGACACAACACAGGAAGCACCTCCATGGTTAACAGAGGACAGAATTAAAATTAGACTTGGGAAACTTAACATTAAAAAAATCACCAGGACCAGATGGCTTGCACCCGAGGGGACTTAGGGAACTCAGTCAAGTAATTGCCAGACCATTGTTCCTAATTTTTACAGATAGTTTACTGACTGGAATGGTACCAGCTGATTGGAGAAAAGCCAATGTAGCACCAATATTTAAAAAGGGCACAAAATACATCCCTGGGAATTTCAGACCAGTTAGCCTAACATCAATAGTATGTAAATTCTTGGAGGGGATGACAAGGGACTATATACAAGATTTTAGTAATGAGAACGGTATCATTAGCAGTAATCAGCATAGATTCATGAAGAATCATTCTTGCCAAACCAATCTATTAACCTTCTATGAGGAGGTGAGTTGCCATCTAGATAAAGGAAGGCCCGTAGACGTGGTGTATCTGGATTTTACAAAAGCATTTGACACAGTTCCCCATAAACGTTTACTGTACAAAATAAGGTCTGTTGGCATGGACCATAGGGTGAGTACATGGATTGAAAACTGGCTACAAAGGGCGGGTTCAGAGGGTGGTGATAAATGGGGAGTACTCAGAATGGTCAGGAGTGGGTAGTGGGGTCCCCCAGGGTTCTGTGCTGGGACCAATCCTATTTAATTTGTTCATAAACAACCTGGAGGATGGGATAAACAGTTCAATCCCTGTATTTGCAGACGATACTAAGCTAAGCAGGGCAATAACTTCTCCGCAGGATGTGGAAACCTTGCAAAAAGATCTGAACAAATTAATGGGGTGGGCAACTACATGGCAGATGAGGTTCAATGTAGAAAAATGTAAAATAATGCATTTGGGTGGCAAAAATCTGAATGCAATCTATAGGACCTGGGGGGTCCTAGTAGATGATCGGCTCAGCAATGGCATGCAATGCCAAGCTGCTGCTAATAAAGCAAACAGAATATTGGCATTAAAAGGGGGATCAACTCCAGAGATAAAACGATAATTCTCCCGCTCTACAAGATTCTGGTCCGGCCGCACCTGGAGTATGCTGTCCAGTTCTGGGCACCAGTCCTCAGGAAGGATGTACTGGAAATGGAGCGAGTACAAAGAAGGGCAACAAAGCTAATAAAGGGTCTGGAGGATATTAGTTATGAGGAAAGGTTGTGAGCTCTGAACTTATTCTCTCTGGAGAAGAGACGCTTGAGAGGGGATATGATTTCAATTTATAAATACCGGACTGGTGACCCCACAATAGGGAGAAAACTTTTTTGTAGAAGGGAGTTTTTTTTCAACAGAAAAGTTTTTATTTGTCTCCAAATGGAGAAATTTATACTGTACATACATTAAAACGTTCTGCGGCTGTACATGGTGTACATAAAGGTACATTGAATAGTGCTATAAGTAGAATATCTTGTACAGAGTTGTGCATGGATTGTATAACAGGTATGATTACATCACTTGAACAAAGTCATTCTTGCTTGCAATATTATTAGTATTGCGTATTAATATTATTTACTCAGTTGTCTTCCTACTTATAGTTTGTGTCAGGATCGTTTCCAACATCTACACAATCTAACTATAGGGGAGGAGAGGAGGGGGGAGGGAGACAGGGGACAATGGGGCAAAGGGTAGAGGGAGGGTGGGGGGTGGCAGGAGAGGGGGGGGAGCCACCAGGAGCATCACCATATTGCATAAGTCATTATTGCTTAGTCCATGCTCCCCATATCTTCCCAAATTTCTTTGGGCATTTGCGATTTATGTAGGTAAGCTTATAGAGTGGAAGTGTGGAATTCACCAGGGCTTTCCACTGGGAGACCGACCGTGGGAGGGTCAGGTTGTTTCCACTTAAACAGGATAGTTTTCCTAGCATAGAATGAAGCGTAAAACACAAATAATCTCCTATGTGTACTGGGTGTGATATTGTCACAGACTCCCAAGAGGAGAATGATCGTGTTCATCCCTATCTGTAAATGGCCTACTGAGTTAATAGTTCCCACTACTTGTGACCAGAATTGTTGTATAACAGGGCAAGACCAGACAACATGTATGAAGGTACCCAGCTCAGTGTTACATTTGGGGCATCTATCCGATTGTGCCGGGTAGATTCTAGAAAGTCTCTGCGGAGTGTAGTATGCCCTGTGGAGAAATTTAAGCTGGATATTTCTGTCCTTCGCTGAGACCATCAGGGGGATGTACTGTTGGATCCCTTCCTCCCAATCATCATCAGCGAGGTCAGGCAGATCCTCCTTCCACTTAGCATACAATCTGATTCCTCCTTCAGTTCCCTCACATGATATCCTAAGATACAGGGAGGAGAGGATACGGTCAATGTTTTTAGAGATCAGGAGTTTCTCTACCCCATGTGATTTCATTGTGACCCCTTATGGAAATTGTACCTGTACTGCGTGTCGTAATTGTAGGTATCTGAAAAACATTTTGGAGGGAAGCTGGAAATGATTTTTGAGTGCGTCATAAGAGAGGATCTTACCTCCTGACATCATCTGCTGTACCACTTTAATTTCAAAGCTAGCCCACAATGCCAGATCTGGAACCATTTGTAAGTGATTTAATTTAGGGTTGCCCCATGGTGGAGTATATGAGGAGATAGCCTTTGGGCCGCTAAGTTTAACCGGCATTTGTTCCCAGACTCTGTCAGTTGTACGCATGGGGGTGGTGATCTCAGGGTGTGCTTTGGGGCCTCTGAACACCAGATTGCTTAGTGCCGAGTATGACCCCAAGATAGCCACTTCCAGATTGACCGAGGGGGTTCGATTTTGGTTGGGAGAAGCACCACAGTGACCGCTTCCCAGTAATACGGTTTAAAACAGGGAAGTGCCAGGCCCCCCAACGAAAGAGGGAGCTGTAAGGTGTTCCTTGCGACCCTAGGAGCCACCCCGCCCAGATGAAGGCAACAATTATTTGGTCTAGTTTCTTGAAAAAGGAATTAGGGACGGGAGTGTTACGAAAAACATAGAGGAATTTAGGCAGGAATGTCATTTTAAGGAGATTAATCCTTCCTACCGGGGAGAGGGGGAGTGATTTCCAAGCTTGCCATTTAGCAGTTAGTTTATGTAGAATTGGGTATAGATTGTCCGTAAGGTACATAGAGGGTTCTCTCTGTACCTCAATCCCCAAGTATTTAAATTTGGATACCATAGTCAATGGTATCTGTGGGTCCAGGGGGGGACAGTCTGAGAGAGGGAGAAAAGGGTAGATTTAGATCAGTTAATCCGGATTCCGATCGATAATTTCCAGTGCGGCCGACAGGGATGCTGATGCGTCTGGAAGGTATAGGAGTGTATCGTCAGCATACAATGAAAGTTTCTCAGTGAGTGGTCCTACTTCTATCCCCTTAACTGTAGGGGAAGATCTGAGGAGGATGGCCAGAGGTTCTATGGCTAAGGCAAAAAGCCCTGGAGAAAGTGGGCATCCCTGCCTAGTGCCCCTGCCCAGGGAGAAGGAGGTAGAGAGCATGCCATTTGTGCGGACCCTTGCAGAGGGGTGTCTATATATTAGTTTAACCAAGGAAACAAACTTGGGACCAAAGTTAAATCTGCTAAGTATTTGCCACAGGAACTCCCACTCTACCGAGTTGAAGGCCTTCTTGGCATGCAGTGAGTCCTCCCTTCCAGCCTGAGATATATTGGTGTATAAGCGACGCAAATTTATATCGGTACCTTTACCCGGCATAATTCCTGTTTAAACGCCATTGACTAAGGGTAAAATGACTGAATTTAGACTAGTTGCAAGAATTTTAGTAGTAATTTTGGCATCTACATTCAAAAGCGATATTGGGCAATACGAGGCACAGCTTGCAGGGTCCTTGTTGGGTTTAGGTATTACCACAATTACTGCCTCTGACATAGAGGGAGGAAGGCACCCTTTCTCCAGCATGTTTACAAGCAGGTCGTGGAATTTAGGAATGAGGAGTTCGCAGTTAGGTTTGTAATACTCTGACAGAAGGCCATTGGGTCCTGGAGTTTTGGCTGATTGGAGTGTCGCCACTGCAAGTTGTACCTCTTTGATCGTGATGGGGGCATCTAGGGTATTGCAAGCCTCATCTGAAAGCTGTGGAAATTCTATCTGGACCAGAAAATGGTGTAAACTATCAGGGGTAAAGTCAGCTCTAGATGTATAGAGGCTGTCATAGAACCTGGCAAATTGAGCATTGATACCAGCAGGATCATCATACACCACTCCATTGTCATCCTTGATGTGTGCATCGTAAGGTGTAGACAAGCGCTCCTTGGCCAACCATGCCAGCAAGCTACCCATCCTTTCCACCAGTGGCGTTGCAAGGTGGGGGCGGGGGGTGCGGGCCGCACCCGGGTGACACCCGCCAGAGGGGTGACACCCGTGTATAGTAGAACCGCTGACACCGCCCGCTGCCCTGTGCCTCTCGCTCACTCTGTGTCCCCCATGGAGCGGACTGAAGCTGCTTCCTCCTCTGTTTACATCCAGTGAGGAGGAGGAGCCCCAGCCCGAGTGACACACGCCACTGTGTGTATACGTCCACGGCCACGCTGTTCTGAGGTCTGTACACTCTAAGTAGATTAGTAGATGGACATGTGCAGGGGGGGCACTATGGGAGGGGAGAGGTGTGCTTATACGAGGGGGCCTGCATTACGGGGAATTCTATACTGATGGGGGTCTGCACTAAGGGAAATTCTATACTGATGGGGGTCTGCACTAAAAGGGGGTGTCTATTGATGGGGGGTCTGCATTAAGGTGGTATTCTATACTGATGGGGGGTCTGCACTAAGGGGAGGTTATATACTGATGGGGGTCTGCACTAAGGGGAGGTTATATACTGATGGGGGGTCTGCACTAGGAAGGGGATTCTATAGTGAGGGGGGGTCCGCACTAAGGGGGATCCTATACTGATGGGGGTCTGCACTAAGGGGGGATTCTATACTGATGGGGGTCTGCACTAAGGGGGGATTCTATACTGATGGGGGTCTGCACTAAGGGGGATTCTATACTGATGGGGGTCTGCACTAACGGGGTGATTCTATACTGGTGGGGGGTCTGCACTAAAGGGGGTGTCTATACTAATGGGGGGTCTGCACTAAGGGGGTGTCTAAACTGTGGGGGTCTGCACTAAGGGGGGATTCTATACTGATGGGGGGAGTCTGCACTGAGGTTTGAGGTCGATATTGATGGGGGGGTGTCTGTACTAATGGGGGGGTCTGCACTGAGGTTGGAGGTCTATACTGATGGGGGGGTGTCTGTACTGATGGGGAGGGTCTGCACTGAGGGTGGAGGTCTGTTCTTAGTGAGGGTAATCTATACTGAGGGAGGGGGATCTATACTGCGAGATCTGTAGTTAGTGGAGGGGGGTCTGTACTGAGGGGGGACTATATTTGGTGGAGGGTGGGGGGGAGGGGGGTGACACCAATTTTTTCAGCACCGGGTGACACCAACCCTAGTGACGCCACTGCTTTCAACTTGTTTAAAAATTCTTTGTGATTGAGAAAGCAATTGTTTCTTTGTAGTCTCTACTAGAGCTGCACAATTCATCCTTAAAAAATTGTGATCTCAATTCACCTACCCTGTCGATCTCTCCTGCAGAAGTTGCCGATTCTTTCATATAAACAAGTGGTGAGACTTTATCTGTTCACTCATCTGTCAAAAGAAAGCATCCAGGCATTCTGCCAAGTCTTTTAACTTGAAACATTGTAACTAAGCTTCCTTCTTAGATCAAAGGGATAGAACTTCTGTGTAAATAAATAATGAGCAGGTTCTGCCAAGTTTTCAACAACTTGTAAATGCAGGAAGTTTAACCACTTAAAGTCTAAATCTTTTTCTGACACTTCTTTCTTAAGTTAAAATCAATATTTTTTGCTAGAAAATTACTTGGAACCCCCAAACATTATATATATTTTAGCAGAGACCCTAGGGAATAAAATGGAAATTGCTGCAATATTTTATGTCACACAGTATTTGACCAGCGGTCTTTCAAATGCAATTTTTTGGAAAAAAATACACTTCAATGAATAAAAAAAAAAATGAAACAGTAAAGTTAGCCCAATTTTTTTTGTTTTAATGTAAAAGATGATGTTACGCCGCGAGAATCGTGAGAGAATCATGATCTATCTTCTAAGCAAAAAAATCGTGATTCTCATTTTAGCCAGAATCGTGCAGCTCTAGTCTCTACTCTCAGCAGGGAAATTTCCCTATGGAGATATTGCATGGCTTCATATGTCAGAGTGTCCTTTGTGGTCACATATCTGTCTTCCAACAATACAACCTTCCTTTCTGCCTCTTCCAATGCCAGGTCTGTATCTTTCCTGACCCTCACAATGGCTTTTTTATACTGCCCTCTAGTGTATGCCTTAAAAGCATCCCAAAGCATCCGGGGGGCAGAACCAGTATTGTGTACCCAGTAGACTTCCAGCTGTTCCCACTGGCAGGTCTGTTTGTAATTTCAGTAGAAAGGGTGCGTGATCTGAAATGCCACGAGGCAGGATCTCCACCCCCTGTATCCGTGAGGGCAGGGAGTCAGTGGTATAAATCAGGCCGATTCTGGAAAAGGAGGCAAACGTAGCTGAGTGACACGTGAATTGTTTCTTTACTGGATGCCTCAGTCTCCATATATCAGTAAACTCATAGTTTTCCGCCCATTGCGATCGGGGGAGACCCCCAGGGGTCCAGCATTAAGTCTATCAAGGCTAGGTTTGGGGGACATGTTAAAGTCCCCGGCTAGTATTACACCCGCCGAGGGATACCGTGCTATCAGCTGGGTACTTTTCTGGAGAATTTCCAAGGTGGCTGGGGGGGGTTATAAAGAGTCCCACAATCAGGAGTTCTAGCCTATCACACATTGCATGGAGGGCCACATATCTCCCTTCTGGGTCAAGGCAGTGAAGGGAGTAAGTCACACATGTGCAAGTCACAAGCAAGTCTCAAGTCTTAACCTTCAAGTCACAAGCAAGTCCCAAGTCACTGTGGCGAAAAGCAAGCAAGTCAAGTCGAGTCCCTGCTAGAAGTCAAGCAAGTCAAGTCAAGTTATTTATTTTGGTCAAGTCACAAATTAAGTCAAAATACTGATCTACCCCGAAGCTGGGACTCGGGGGGGAGCTTTCTTTTGGGGGGGGGGGGCGGCTTTTGCCTAGGCCAAGACACAGTACTGGTGGTGCCAAGTCATTGCAAGTCAAATAGCCCAAGTCAAAGTCAAGTCGCAAGTCATTAGTGACAAGTCAAAGTCAAGTCGAGTCATTTATTTAATTTTGTCAAGCAAGTCGCAAGTCCTCAAACAGGTGACTCGTGTCTAGTCATGTGACTCGAGTCCCCCACCTCTGGGTCAAGGTGGAAGTCTAATAGGGTGAACCCAAGAGACTTGTGGACCAGGACGCTGACACCTCTAGAGAATGAGGAATGAGTAGCATGTTAACACGCCCCTACCCAGGGTTTCCGGAGGGCCAACGTCCTGCTCCCCACCAAATGTGTCTCCTGCAGTATACATATATGGGGAGAATATTTTTTCAAATCGTTAAAACACCAGAGACCGTTTGATCTTGAAGTTCAAACCTCGAACATTCCAAGACAGTATAGTTAAGGGAGTCATCCTGTTATCACTAAATATCTTAGGGGGCAACCGAGCAGCATGAGCAACAAAGAGGTTATTAACAAGCACAGATATGGCAGCACAATATTCACTTCACATATCCCCTGCGCCACCTGGTGGGAAGAAATCAGAGCCACAAACATTCCTGAGGAAAAAAACCATATGCATAAAATATCATAAAAAAACAGCGGTTAAACAAACCCAAGAGGGAGCAAAAACCAATACTCCCGCAACCGACCCCGCACCCCCCCCCCCCCCAAACTTCGGTGTGCTTCTTTCCCAAAAACAGTCATGGCAACTGCCACTGGGGGAAATGAACAGCGGGACACCTGAGTGTCACAGTACATACACTGAGTCCTCCAGTACTGTCAGACGGATGAGCGGTCCCTGCAGATTATGTGGGCACCCGGAAAAGAGTATTCCGAGGGTACAAGGCTTAAAGAAAAACTTGTTGCAAACTTTCTAAAAGATCAAAAGGTATCCAAAAAATAGTCGGAAAAGGAAGAAGCAAAAGGAGGGGAAAGGAAAGGGGAGAAGAAGGAGTAAGATAGCGAGTGGACCCAAGGGGTGATAACTACACAAGAAAGAATAGGTTGGGGGGGAAGCCAGCGGCAAATGAGGGAGTGGCAATTAAAATAAAATAAAGCAACCCTAAAGTGACGATTGACAGGTAGATGTGAGGGTGGGAGGGGGGAAGGCTTGGGGCGGGTAAGGGATAAGATATGATATTGAGAATATAATGGAGAATTTGTATAATTTTATAGAAATTGTATTATTATATATTATGTATAACTGCTTTGTGAAGTGTATGTATTAAATTAAAATAAAAAATTTTTTCTGATAAAAAAAAAAAAACAGTCATGGTAACTGCCACTGGGGGAAATGAACAGCGGGACACTTGAGTGTCACAGTACATACACTGAGTCCTCCAGTACTGTCAGACGGATGAGCGGTCCCTGCAGATTATGTGGGCACCCGGAAAAGAGTATTCCGGGGGTACAAGGCTTAAAGAAAAACTTGTTGCAAAATTTCTCAAAGATCAAAAGGTATCCAACTCCACTTAGGTCAGCGCATAGTGCAGTGTCAGGGGTGGTAGTCAGGTGCACAGGCCTAGCAGACATGCTGGCCTCACTGCAGGCTGTAGCAGCATGTCATATCCAGATGCAATCTCCTGCATCAATGTCCGTAAAGGAGAACATCAGCCTGTGCACAGTTAAGTCACGCATACCAAGGAGGTCAGGTAGCCAGAAAAGCGGAAAGGATAAATCAACCATAGCAGTGATCGCAGGTTGCTTGTTATCTTCTAGGCAGGGTCTCCAGCCAGGGCGATGCGTCTTCAGGCGAGGTGAAAAAACGGTTTCACCATCTTGGACTCGCAGCCGAGTGTTGCCAACCTATCAGATTGAAATTTACTGACACGACACCCAAAATTCACTGGCACAGCCAAGTTTTTACTGGCGTTTCCAAAAGTTACAAAATTACAGTTGTAAGTGCAAATTTCAGTATATAGGCTACAAATACAGTAAGTACAAATATGCGATTAGCAATGTGATTTAAGGTAGATATTAAGGCAAAAAGCATATTTCTTATTTTATTCTCCATATCATAAGTAAGTGGCTCAGGGGCAGGACTCAGGGGCAGGAAATTAGAATGGGCGGCACACACATGAAAAGGACTCTCACAGCGATACTGACAGCAGTGTGCAGCAGCACAGATCACTGACACGTCCCATCCTGAGTGACAGTGACAGTCTCTCTCCATGCCAGGTGGTCCTCTCAGTCCCCTCCAGTCCAAACAGCACTGACAGCCCCGCTCCTGGCCTGCCTTGCTCCTGTCCCACAGACCCGCACACGAGGCTCTGGCTGCTCCGCTCGGCTCCCTTGCACCATGACATCACACAACATGCTCAGGCACCGCCTCCACCTGACCCTCCCCCTGCTGGAACCACCTGAACACACTGTAGCAGGCACTTGGATGGTCCTGTCCAGCTCTGGACCCAAGCTGCGCATGCCCAGTTCCGAGCCAAGCATCAGAGCCATATTTTTTACTGGCAACCTTTTCCGCTTACTGGCATTTACCGTTTTTTTTACTGGTTGCCAGTAAAAATACTGACGGTTGGCAACACTGTCGCAGCCTTGCAGGGAATAGCATGCTGTATTTGATTTTCTTGTTGCGCAGGTTGAGCTGGTCGAAGGAGCGGCGCAGTTTCTGAGTGTCTACTGAGTAGTCAGGAAATATCATCAGTTTGGCTCCTTCATGTCTCAGTTGTTCTGTCTTTCTGGCTTCACGCAGGACTAGGTCCCGGTCCTTAAAGTTAAGCAGCTTCAGGATAAAAGTGCGTGGAGGAGCTCCCAGGAGCCCCTGGGTAGCAGGCATTCGTTGTGCCCCCTCCAGCACAAAAAAAAGTTGGAGAATGCCGCGTGGGGGAGAAGGGTTCTCAGCAGGTGTTCTGTGAACACCGTGGGGTCTTTGCCCTCCACCCCTTCAGGCAGCCCTACTATACAGAGATTGTTCCCTCTATTACGGTTCTTGGCATCCTCCGCACGTGTCTCCAGGGTTTTAATCTTAGTGTGCAGCGTGCGGAGTGAGAGTGAGGGGTCTGTGCAGCGGGACTAGGAGCTACTTTATGGGACTTACAGGTGGACAGGGTACCTTTCCCCTTGGTCATGCCGGTCACCGCCGCTCACTCGTCCGTTTTTTGGCAGGTTAGGATCGTCAGGATTGTAAGGTGGAGGCCGAACGGAGCTCACTCAATGCACGTCTGCTCCGGTGGCCACTCATTAAAATTAGAAGAAAAGAGGTTTAACCTTAAACTATGTAGAGGGTTCTTTAGTGTAAGAGCAGTAAGGATGTGGAATTCCCTTCCACAGGCGGTGGTCTCAGCGGGGAGCATTGATAGCTTCAAGAAACTATTAGATAATCACCTGAATGACCGCAACATACAGGGATATACAATGTAATACTGACATATAATCACACACATAGGTTGGCAGGGCTGGTGCAAGGATTTTTAACACCCTAGGCAAAACCTAATTTTGCCGCCCCTTTGGCTCCATCCATGACTCCACCCCCCCTTTGCCCTGCCCATGTATACCCCACCTTTTTATAGATTGCTACCATTTTGGGGGGTGGAGTCAGTCACTGAGCCTGGAGGTGGTGGGGGGCATTGCTACCGCGCCCCGGATTAATGTTTACTCTAGGCCGGCGCCTACCTTGTCTATAGGTAGCGCCGGCCCTGTATAGGGGATATGTACACAGATAATATAAGGCACTGATGATCAGTAATAATATAAAAAACGTGAGCAGCGCTACAAAAAGTGAATAACATGTGTAGGAATCTCTCCTTATACACGGGATCTGCGGCTCTCCGCAGCTAGGACTTTATGTGTGTCAGTGCCCAGGATGAGTGTCAGGAGCTGGGCGGAAGACACTTCCAGGCTGCTCTGTGTATTGTTCCTAGGAGGGGAGCGCAGATCAGCTCCCATACACATGTACTGCAGAGCGGCTCCAGCAAAATTCTTCTGCTTTCTCGAGTTACTGAGCCGCGCCGTCTCCGCACTCCTCCCCTCCTACTCGCGCTTGTCTGTCCTGTTATACTGACACCCGGATCTACACACACAACTCCACACCAGAGAGCTGTGTATACACAGCAGCCACAGTTCTGCCCTAGGTGGCCATGCGCCCTAGGCTGCTGACTAATCCCTGTAGGTTGGACTCGATGGACTTGTGTCTTTTTTCAACCTCACCTACTATGTAACTATGAAATAGACGTATGAGTGCTGCCAGCATTGCTGCAGAGGTTGTAGGGGTGGGGGGTCAGCCTCTCAGTGCTCAGACCATACGCCGCACACTGCATCAAATTGGTCTGCATGGCTGTCATCCCAGAAGGAAGCCTCTTCTAAAGATGATGCACAAGAAAAACCGCAAACAGTTTGCTGAAGAGAAGCAGACTAAGGACATGGATTACTGGAACCATCTCCTGTGGTCTGATGAGACCAAGATAATGAGTCTCATCAGACTGATGAGTGGCCATGAGTCTTGTTAAACTCCTTTCTGCAAAAAAGTTTTCTCCCTATTGTGCGGTCACCAGTCCGGTATTTATATATTGTGCGGTCACCAGTCCGGTATTTATATATTGTGCGGTCACCAGTCCGGTATTTGTCTATTGTGGGGTCACCAGTGCGGTATTTGTAAATTGAAATCATATCCCCTCTCAAGCGTCTCTTCTCCAGAGAGAATAAGTTCAGTGCTCACAACCTTTCCTCATAACTAAGATCCTCCAGACCCTTTATTAGCTTTGTTGCTTTTCTTTGTACTCGCTCCATTTCCAGTACATCCCTCCTGAGGACTGGTGCCCAGAACTGGACAGCATACTCCAGGTGCGGCCGGACCAGAGTCTTGTAGAGCGGGAGAATTATCGTTTTATCTCTGGAGTTGATTCCTTTTTAATGCCAATATTCTGTTTGCTTTATTAGCAGCAGCTTGGCATTGCATGCCATTGCTGAGCCTATCATCTACTAGGACCCCCAGGTCCTTTTCCATCCTAGATTCCCCCCAGAGGTTCTCCCCCCAGTCTATAGATTGCATTCATATTTTTGCCACCCAAATGCATTATTTTACATTTTTCTACATTGAACCTCATTTGCCATGTAGTTGCCCCTCCCCCCGTTCATTTGTTCAGATCTTCTTGCAAGGTTTCCACATCCTGCGGAGAAGTTTATATTATTATAGTTATTATTATTATTTTATTATAGCTACATAGTGTCATCCATAGCTCTAGAATGTGTACCCTGCAATACAAACAATAACTAATACAGATTGTGCAAACAATCCTTCCAGGGTGTGGATAAGCTTAGCACAGATAAGAATGTACAGTATATATGTGTGTACGGTACGGATAATCATGATATGGATACAAAGTAAATCATCTCCAGCAATTCCGGGATTCAGCAAAACACAACACATCTCCATCCTGACTTCTCGTATCCTCGGGGTTTATAATTTGTAGTTACAATAAGTCACCTGACATCCAAAAGTGAAACTAAAATCTGCAAGAAAAGCTTTCACATTCTATGAATACACAAAGTATCTCACCGCGCCCCTTCCATTTCCCTCCAGGATGGGAGACAGCGAGTACCAGCACCCTGTGGCCCTACACTGGGATCAGGGGCCAGAAAAGCTGAAACCTCTGAAGAATAAACTGCAGCTGTATTTTGGGAGCAAAAGCAAATCAGACGGAGGAGAGTGTGAGATCCGAGACACCGACTGCACCCGAGGATATGTCCTCATATACTACAAGGAGGAGACAGGTAGGTACTGGGGAAGGGGGGATAGAGGGGTTCTCATATACTATAGGAGGGCTGGAAGGGATCCTCATACACTACAAGGAGGAGGGAGGTAAATACTGAGGACTGGAGGGAGATCCTTATACACTACAAGGAGGAGGGAGGTAAATACTGAGGACTGGAGGGAGATCCTTATACACTACAAGGAGGAGGGAGGTAAGTACTGAGGACTGGAGGGAGATCCTCATACACTACAAGGAGGAGGGAGGTAAGTACTGAGGACTGGAGGGGATCCTCATACACTACAAGGAGGAGGGAGGTAAGTACTGAGGACTGGAGGGGATCCTCATACACTACAAGGAGGAGGGAGGTAAGTACTGAGGACTGGAGGGGATCTTCATACACTACAAGGAGGAGAGAGGTAAGTACTGAGGACTGGAGGGGATCCTCATACACTACAAGGAGGAGGGAGGTAAGTACTGAGGACTGGAGGGGATCCTCATACACT
Organism: Lithobates septentrionalis; assembly: GCA_037952835.1. Lineage (NCBI taxonomy): Eukaryota > Metazoa > Chordata > Amphibia > Anura > Ranidae > Lithobates > Lithobates septentrionalis. The sequence continues at coordinate 228,560 of JBBDGP010004018.1, forward strand.
ACAAGGAGGAGACAGGTAAGTACTGAGGACTGGAGGGGATCCTCATACACTACAAGGAGGAGGGAGGTAAGTACTGAGGACTGGAGGGGATCCTCATACACTACAAGGAGGAGGGAGGTAAGTACTGAGGACTGGAGGGGATCTTCATACACTACAAGGAGGAGAGAGGTAAGTACTGAGGACTGGAGGGGATCCTCATACACTACAAGGAGGAGGGAGGTAAGTACTGAGGACTGGAGGGGATCCTCATACACTACAAGGAGGAGGGAGGTAAGTACTGAGGACTGGAGGGAGATCCTCATACACTACAAGGAGGAGGGAGGTAAGTACTGAGGACTGGAGTGGGATCCTCATACACTACAAGGAGGAGACAGGTAAGTACTGAGGACTGGAGGGGATCCTCATACACTACAAGGAGGAGGGAGGTAAGTACTGAGGACTGGAGGGAGATCTTCATACACTACAAGGAGGAGAGAGGTAAGTACTGAGGACTGGAGGGGATCCTCATACACTACAAGGAGGAGGGAGGTAAGTACTGAGGACTGGAGGGGATCCTCATACACTACAAAGGAGGAGGGAGGTAAGTACTGAGGACTGGAGGGGATCCTCATACACTACAAGGAGGAGGGAGGTAAGTACTGAGGACTGGAGGAGATCCTCATACACTACAGGAGGAGGGAGGCAAGTACTGAGGACAGGAGGGAGATCCTCATACACTACAAGGAGGAGGGAGGTAAGTACTGAGGACTGGAGGGGATCCTCATACACTACAAGGCGGAGGGAGGTAAGTACTGAGGACTGGAGGGGATCCTCATACACTACAAGGAGGAGACAGGTAAGTACTGAGGACTGGAGAGGATCCTCATACACTACGAGGAGGAGGGAGGTAAGTACTGAGGACTGGAGGGGATCCTCATACACTACAAGGAGGAGGGAGGTAAGTACTGAGGACTGGAGGGGGATCCTCATACACTACAAGGAGGAGGGAGGTAAGTACTGAGGACTGGAGGGGGATCCTCATACACTACAAGGAGGAGGGAGGTAAGTACTGAGGACTGGAGGAGATCCTCATACACTACAAGGAGGAGGGAGGTAAGTACTGAGGACTGGAGGGGATCCTCATACACTACAAGGCAGAGGCAGGGGCGTAACTACCACCATAGCGACCCATGCGGGCGCTATGGGGCCCGCAGCCGAGTGGGGCCCAGTGAGGATAAGAGCACCGCCAGCACAGTCTCCCAGCCAGGGGAAGAGAGAGGAAAGGAAGAGGCGAGCTGTCCGTATCAGCAGAGAACTGAATTGCTCGATGTAAGAGCTTTCATTAGAACTTCCAGTGTTCCCGGGGCTCACGTCACATAGCTCCACCTTTTGGCCCGGTGCCTTTGATAGACAGAACACCGATCCAATGTGGGACATGTGACGTCATCAAAGGCATCGGGCCAAGAGGTGGGGCTATGTGACGATGAGCCCCGGGAAGACAGGAAATTCAAATGAAAGCTCTTACATCGAGCAATCCTGCTCTCTGCTGATCTGGGTGGCTTGCCTCTTCCTCTGCATAGGTGGTGCTGTATGGGGCACAGGTCACGCTGTATTGACACTAGGGCAGCTGTGGGGGGGGGGGGGGGGGGGTGTTTGCAGGGGGGCCCCATACAACATTTTGCTATGAGGCCCTGCTATTTCTAGTTACGGCCCTGGGCGGAGGGAGGTATATACTGAGGACTGGAGGGGATCCTCATACACTACAAGGAGGAGGGAGGTAAGTACTGAGGACTGGAGGGGATCCTCATACACTACAAGGAGGAGGGAGGTAAGTACTGAGGACTGGAGGGGATCCTCATACACTACAAGGAGGAGGGAAGTAAGTACTGAGGACTGGAGGGGATCCTCATACACTACAAGGAGGAGGGAGGTAAGTACTGAGGACTGGAGGGGATCCTCATACACTACAAGGAGGAGGGAGGTAAGTACTGAGGCCTGGAGGGGGGTCATCATATACTACAAGAAGGAGGAAGGTAAGTACTGAGGACTGTAGGGAGATCCTCATACACTACAAGGAGGAGGGAGGTAAGTACTGAGGACTGGAGGAGATCCTCATACACTACAAGGAGGAGGGAGGTAAGTACTGAGGACTGGAGGAGATCCTCATACACTACAAGGAGGAGGGAGGTAAGTACTGAGGACTGGAGGGGATCCTCATACACTACAAGGAGGAGGGAGGTAAGTACTGAGGACTGGAGGGGATCCTCATACACTACAAGGAGGAGGGAGGTAAGTATTGAGGACTGGAGGGGATCCTCATATACTACAAGGAGGAGACAGGTAAGTACTGAGGACTGGGGGGGATCCTCATATACTACAAGGAGGAGGGAGGTAAGTACTGAGGACTAGAGGGGGATCCTCATACACTACAAGGAGGAGGGAGGTAAGTACTGAGGACTGGAGGGGATCCTCATATACTACAAGGAGGAGACAGGTAAGTACTGAGGACTGGGGGGGGGATCCTCATACACTACAAGGAGGAGGGAGGTAAGTACTGAGGACTGGAGGAGATCCTCATACACTACAAGGAGGAGGGAGGTAAGTACTGAGGACTGGAGGAGATCCTCATACACTACAAGGAGGAGGGAGGTAAGTACTGAGGACTGGAGGAGATCCTCATACACTACAAGGAGGAGGGAGGTAAGTACTGAGGACTGGAGGGGATCCTCATACACTACAAGGAGGAGGGAGGTAAGTACTGAGGACTGGAGGGGATCCTCATACACTACAAGGAGGAGGGAGGTAAGTACTGAGGACTGGAGGAGATCCTCTTATACTACAAGGAGGAGGGAGGTAAGTACTGAGGACATACACTACAAGGAGGAGGGAGGTAAGTACTGAGGACTGGAGGGGATCCACTTTTACTCTTTGTGAATTTGCTAATGTCACACAACTTGGTGGGGTCAGGGGGCTGTGCTATAATCATGTGCTTAAAAAAGAAAAAAAAAAACCCCATTGATATCCTTGGGGCCGGCGCCCCGCATGTAGACTAGGGGGCCAGGCGCATTGATTAAGGGGGTAGCACCCCTGCGCCCCATATGGACGGGCCGCCACTGCTCCTCTCTTTCAACACAATTCCAGGGAAAGGAAACTTCTTCACCTGGCTGGTCTTATTGGGCCATAAATGTAAAGATGAAGAGATATGAACGGACATCAAAGAGGAGAGAAAAGGAAGCCGTTTCATTTTCCTGAAGTTTTGTTGAACAAAAAAAAACTTTAAATATCATTGTGGAAACATTTGTGGTGGAAGATCATAGAACGTGTCCGTGTTCCCGAAGTACGGATTCCGGTGCGTGTTTTCCATCGTACTTTACTGTCTGATTTCCCTTATTGTCTCCTCCTATCACAGCACGAGATCGGGTTCTGCAGAGGAAGACCCATCACCTGAAATTACCAAATGGGACGACATTACAGCTGATTGTCCGATTACCGGAGGATGGACAAAGTACACAGAGCTCCGCCCCCTCAGGGGATGCAAAGACTCCGCCCTCCACACAGGAGGACCCAGCAGTAAGTGTCTGATAGAGAATAGAGAATATTCTGCAGAATGAACAGTGTGGGCGGGTTCCCCCAATTATATTATATCAACCATATTAATAATGACTGTACCCCGAACAATCACAATATTCAATATACTCCACCCACTAATTATACTCCACCCACTATCTACACCCCACCCACTAACTATACTCCACCCACTAACTATACTCCACCCACTAACTATACCCCACCCACTAACTAAATTCCACCCACTAATTATACTCCACTCACTAATTATACCCCACCCACTAACTAAATTCCACCCACTAACTATATCCCATCCAATAACTATACCCCACTAACTAAACCCCAACCATTGACTATACCCCACACGAACTATACTCCACCCGCTAACTATACTCCACCCGCTAACTATACCCCACCCACTAACTATATTCCACCCACTAACTATACCCCACCCGCTAACTATACCCCACCCACTAACTATTCCCCACCCACTAACTATAAGGATTAAACATAGAGAAAAAAGGTTGGGACTTTGAAAGTGCTGAAAACCTCCCCTTGGAATAATTAGTCATACACCATATAAAGTAAAAATATCATTTTAATAAATTGATAAAAGGTGTGTCTCATAAGACACCACACTAAAAGCATTGTAACAGCATCATACTACTAAACCTCATATCCTCCCCCTAGTCTCCAGTGGGCATTACCCCCTCTAGTAACTGATAAGATATGACATATATATCATAAAGAACATCAGTGGAGGGAGGTTGAACTAGGGAGACAGCCACAATCCAACGCGTTTCGCCTTGTCGGCTTCTTCAGGGGCTCTAGTGGACGGCGGATGGGTAAGTAGTGATGCTGTAATAGAAATAGATATACAAAATATAAATCCAAATATACTTTGTATGTATATATTACATAACTGAATGATAATGGTATAAGTATAACTTACATTTAGAATATACTGATTGTGGGGAACCCAATAAGACACCCTTCTACCAGAGCACTTGTGCGTGAATCAGATGACTGCTCCGCATCAAGCAACAAATCAACCCAAAAAGAGGCCCCACCCAGATAAGCCAAAAAGAGGTCCACTACACAAAGGTTAGCGATTCAGCCAATCCCATTCCACGTTCAAAGAAGCCACTAAAAGAAAAGGGTACTGAAAACATGGTGAACTGATAACCCCCACCATACTGATTTCTTCTCAAAAGGATCAATATTGCACATAGAAAACCTTGGAAATGGTATCAAATCAGAATAGGGAGTACCCTGCTAGGATAAACCCCCACGATTCAAATGGCAGGCATGGTATAAAATCTGGAACCCACATAAAAGAATACGCTTACTTAGATCCCAACAATGACCAACTCAGCCCTGTCATTGTATCAAACAACGGATGCAAATAACACACCTTATTTATCCTGCAGAAGTTATGATCAGGACAAAAGGAAAACTTCTGCAGGATAAATAAGGTGTGTTATTTGCATCCGTTGTTTGATACAATGACAGGGCTGAGTTGGTCATTGTTGGGATCTAAGTGAGTGTATTCTTTTATGTGGGTTCCAGATTTTATACCATGCCTGACCCCAACCCAAAAGCACCTTGTCCCCATGTTGATGAGGACAAGGGCCTTATCCCCACAACCCTGGGCAGTGGCTGTGGGGGTCTGGGGGCGCTTAACAGAATCTGGAAGACCTCTTTAACAAGGGGGCCCCCAGATCCCACCCACCCCATGTGAATAAGTATGGGGTACATAATACCCCTATCCAGTCAGCAAAAAAGTGTCAAAAATAAAACACACCGTTTTTGACAAGAACTTTATTAAAAATAAAAAATAAATGTCTCCCCTGATGTACATCGATCGTCAGTTTATTCTCCGCCCTAAAGAAGGGGGGGTCCTTTCCCCTGAAACGCGTTGGCTCAATGTAATTGTCGCTTTTAGTGAACACCTTCTGATTCGTATTCTTTTGGACAATAATGATCATGGAAAGGAGTTGATAGCAGGTGAGTTAAATCCTGTAGAAGGTCACATCCCCACTCTGGTATGCAGCGGTTCGAGAAGTTTCTAAATATACTTTGTGTGCGTATGTCATTTCTGTTTGTTCTATGACAGAACGTCACTGATAATCACTGTTGAATCCGCCCTGACAGTAATGTGTTTTCCCCATTTTGTAGGACCATAAAGTACATCAGAGTCCAGGAGAAGAAGGTAATGGACATCAATAGGTGACACTAATAAAGTGACATTTTCATGTATATTGTTCTCAGATCAACCAATCAGATCTCCTCAGATTTCCAGAACAATTTAGGTGATTGACAAAGTGCAGAGGGATATTATTGACTCCACATGTAGCTTTGGGCTTCTTGTACACCGCGGCTGGTAACCTCACATGTGAGAGCAGTTGTTTTTTTTTCAGCAGTCCCTGAACTCTCCTCTATGTTATTCGATGTGTACACTCCGTCCTTTATAGGAGTTTAGAGGCAGTTGAGTTTTCTGACGTTTTTTTTTTTTTTTAAAGCAGATAAATTGCGTTCAAGACTATAGTATACTCGCATTTCAAACACCGAATGCTTGTAAACGTGGTAAACCGCGTTTGCGTTTGTAAGCATTTTTAAAAGAGGAACATGTAAAATGTTGAAAAAACAAAGAGTGGGGGAGAGAGAGGGAGATAGGGGGAGAAGGAGACAGGGAGAGAGAGAGAGGAGGGGAGAAGGAGAGAGAGAGAGAGAGAGGGGGAGAGAGAGAGAGAGAGAGAGGGGGAGAGAAGGAGAGAGGGGGGGAGAAGGAGAGAGGGGGGGAGAGGGGGGGGAGAAGGGGAGAGGGAGATAGGGGGAGAAGGAGAGAGGGGGGAGAGAGAGAGAGGGGGAGAAGGGGAGAGAGAGAGAGGGGGGAGAAGGGGAGAGAGAGATAGGGGGAGAGGGAGATAGGGGGAGAAGGGGAGAGAGAGGGGGGGAGAGAGGGAGAGAGAGGAAGAGGGGCTGGGTGAGAAGGAGAGAGAGGGGGAGAGAGGGAGGGAGAGGGGGGAGAAGGGGAGAGAGGGGGGAAAGAGGGGGAGAGAGGGAGATAGGGGGGGAGGGAGATAGGGGGAGAAGGAGAGAGAGGGGGGAGAGTGGGGGAGAGAGGGAGATAGGGGGAGAAGGAGAGATTGGGGAGAAGGAGAGAGGGGGGGAGATAGAGGGAGAACGAGAGAGAGGGGGAGAGAGGGGGAGAAAGGGAGAGGGGGGAGAGAGGGGGAGAAAGGGAAAGGGGGTAGAAAAGGAGAGGGAGATAGGGGGAGGAGAGAGAGGGGTAGAAAGGGAAAGTGGGAGAGAGGGGGAAAGGGGGAGAACGGGAGTGGGGGAGAGAGGGGGAGGGGAGAGAGGGGGAGGGGAGAGAGGGGGGAAAGGGGGGAGGGGAGAGGGGCGATAAGGGGAGGAGGAGAGAGAGGGGAAGAGAGTGAGTGGGGGATAGGGAGAGGGGGGGAGAAAGGGAGAGAGAAGGGGAGGGGGAGAAAGGGGAGCGAAAGTGAGAGGGGGATAGGGCGTGAGAGGGGGAGAGGGAGGGGGAGACTGGGAACTCAGTGACTGAAGATCTATAGTGGGATACTGTGAGATAAGAAGTGGACTGTTCTGTGTTACCAAGAGTTATGTACAACTACCTTCAGTGACTGTTACAAGTTCAGTGCCATAGGAGACAGCGGTCCTACCTATACAGACGTGGCATCTGGCTGAAGGTCTTTCCCTGTATAGCTGTCTTCCTATAGTGTCTCAGAGTCTGCCAGTTAACATTGCATCTACCTAAGGGTGTCCTGGCCCTAACCCTCTCTCGCCACAGTTCTTGTTAAGAGACAATAAATCTCTTGTTCGCATTCAAAACATGACTGGCGCCCATCATTTCATCTTACATTACACCCACCATGTCTGGTAACCCACTTTACAAGGAAGGATGTCGGCTCTTCCTAACTCTGGAGGTCACCATTAGGCCTCTGGGAGCCCGGGACTCTGCTACAGTAGAAAACTCTTTCCTTAAAACTATTGTCTCACGTTAGGGTCATATGTGCATGGCTGGCTGTTATCCAATGTTTGTAGACAGTTCTAGCTAGTAACAAGATAGACCAGGACCTGTCATTGAAAAGGCTTTAAATGTTGGTTATTTGTCACAACCCTTTACCAGAGAAACCCACCAGAAAAGATGATGAGGTGACTCTGGACCCCCCATCCTCTCAGGTTCTGATTGAGAACATCCAGGACCGCTGCTCTCCTGAGATGTTAAACCTCCTGGTGGAGAATATCAGTGAGAAGAATGAGGACATCGATTTCCACGTGGAGAGGATTCCAGAGATTCAATCTGCTGTTGTCACCTTCACTTCTAAAAAAGGTGAGATATCAGGTTCATTGGGAAAGTTGGTGCACATGCTCATCTCCACCACTGAGAGGGTCTGCAGATCTCTCCAGTGCAATGACCCAAGTGGATCATTCCAATATGCTTTGAGCATCCTTTCCCCAGGTCTGCCAATATTCCATAATGCTAATTTGTTTCCAGCCGGTCTGGGGTTTGCACCACCACTCCACCTATGCACTGGGTCATTTAGACCTACTTTTTGCTGTTATTATTCAAGTTATTCCTTTTTAGCATATAACATGCATTGGGTACATGTGGAGTCATAGAAAAAAAGGAAAGAAAAAAATAATTGCGCTTCAAAAACATACGAAATAAAGTGACATAAAGCTGCGATGTCCTAGATGTGACACAAACACACAATATGGGTAGGAAAAAAATGGTGACTCGCGCTTAACAAACTGGTGAATGTGTGGCTGAGAGGTGCCACACCAAGAGAAATAAATACAATAAATGCATGCATGAGAATAGTGTAACGAACTGTAACACACTATATATAGGGGGATGCACAAACCCCTCTAGTGGATGTGCAACAGTGCAATAATATGACACAATCGGTGCAAAACAAATTTCAAAATGAGTCCATGTGTGATGGATATAAATCAGGAAATAGATCATTAGAGTCCATATGAGGGGAAACCCAAAAAGATGATTGACAATCCCAGGTGATTCAAATGTGTAAGGTCATAGATGTGTGGGTCCACCACCAAAAGAGAGAGCCTGGCCGCTTACCAGAACCCCATGACCCCCACCCCGTTACAGAGGGTCTAAATGGGCTTTGAGATCCTGCTAGTCCGGAACTCCCAGGAGCGAGGGTGGAAACTGGAAGGACGTCAGGGACTGTGATGGGGATGGATGGGTCCACAAAGAGGCTCAGCATAGTGTAGTCATCATGGGAAGAAAGAAAGGGAGGGCTCCCATAGTGTAAAATCAAACGATAATTTATTGAAGTAAAAAACATAAACACTCACATGTAGGTATGAAAATCATCATCATCAATAGAAGAACAATCTGTGGCAACGGCCGGATGACCACAGATAGCCCGTCCTGCTGGGTATACAGCGACAGTGGGAGGTGGCGCGATGATGCCGCTCAGCCCTACGCTGCGTTTCGCAAGAAAATTGCGTCTTCCAGGCTTCATTCATATGGCCAATTGTGGCCATACACTGAACAGCTAATTTCTGGGGGGGGGATTATGGGTGTTTGTGACCAGTTGCAGTCAGGAAGCTTGTGTAGCCCTACCCCCTTGAGGGCCACTTAGAGATATTTGACACCCAATGGTTGCCCTGACCCTTCAAGTCTCCCGACACCTCTGACACCCTGGGTTTGGACATTTTTGACTACAATTATGAAGACACCAAAATATGACACAGTAATCAAGTCATTCGTTTACATAGGGTTCTGCAAGCAAACAAATCATCAAAGAATAGCGTAGGCAAATATGAAGTTAATAACTCTTGGCAGAAATAGAAAGAATTATCAGAATCATCATGAACATAGAGTTTCAATGGGAAATAGAGCAGCAAACAGTAATCTGAATAAAGCATACGGCCACAGGTAAGAAAAGGGGAAGGAGAATGGCCAATTTTGTGTCAGACTCCTCCCTTCTTACCCCCTGATGCCACTGCCCACTTGAACACAGATACTCAAGAATGGTTTCAACCAACTATACACAAGATGTAAACCCTGGTCTCTGAAAAGGGTCCTTTAGTGATGTAGACAGGTATGATGTCCCTTCAGTGGGGGAGGGGGACAGAGGAGTATTGGTTTGTTGCAGGTGGGGTCTGAGTCTTCAGCTAGCTTAAACAAGGGTCCAGTATAGTTCCTTGTTATAGGATGGGATTGGGGGGTGGGGGTTGGGGAGTATCCAATGTTGCAACAGCAAATGTAACACGTTATGGGCTTAAGTGAGGAAAGCAAAGTAAAGGTGTCTGCATGCAGTGTCTCTTGTTATGCAAAGAGGGTGGGCTTCCGACCGCTCACCACTCCGAACTATAGCAGGTTTAAAGAAATGACAGGAAGGTCCTGGAGCAGGTTCCTGCAGATTCTGTAATAAGGGAAGGGTGCTTGACCACAGACCCTGCAGCGCGGTGATCTGTATTTCGGGCAATGAGGGTGGCCTCCCAATTACCATCAGACTGACCGGAGCCACTGGTGACCGCCCCCACCGGAGGCTTCCCTTGCTGCCTAGGCTGCAGCAACAACACGCTCTCCCCCGACTGTCCAGGTCACTGCTTCCAGTTGAAGGCTGTGGTCCCAAGAGACTGACTCCTCCCCATCCGAGGCCATTTATCCCCTCTCCCAGCACTCTGTTCTTCCTCTTCAGCCAGCTAGAACTTGTAGTCCGCAATTGTCCACCTCTAGTGCAGATTTCAGCTCTCTAGACTACATGTCCTAAGATCATCCGCTATTCTGTAAGTTCGCACTCAATCTGCATTCAGGATGTGACAAAGCAGGGTTGAGACTGGGCACTAGAGGGAACAGCTTCACTGTGTAGATGCTGTAAAGTGTCTGTGACGGAACCCGCTTCCCACACTTCGCATGAGTGCTTCCGTCAGTACACTGCTTCCTCCAGTCTGGACCTTCAGATACCAGATATTACAGCCACATGTTGTAACCAAGAACCAGGCGAGACTAACTCAGTTACAAAACTGCAACATGGAATGTTTTATTGGACTTTTTATACACTTGAAAAGTATGTCAGTCCCCCACAGACACAATAACCCAAATATTTACCCAAAACATCACACAGTAGGTTAGATAACGAGGTAGGGCTGACTCGTGGCTACTCCCCCCTCCTCTAACAACTACTAGCTGACAATGATATATGATTAAGGCCCCTTTCACACGATCGGACCGTTCAGGTCCGCCTGTCAGTTTTGACGGCGGACCTGAACGGGCGCTCCATGTTAGTCTATGGAGCGTCGGATGTCAGCGGAGACATGTCCGCTGACATCCGACCCGGTCCGATCCGCTAAAAGCAGACGGATGGCTCTACGTCCAGGTCCGTCGCTGGCGGATCGGATCGGGTGAGATCTGATGAAAACGGACACGCTGTCCGTTTTCGTCCGATCCCTCCATAGGCGGCAGCGGCGCCTGACAAGCCCCTCCCCGCTCAGTGAGCAGAGAGGGACCTGTCATCCGACGGCTCAGCGGAGATCAACGGACAGATCTCCCGCTGAGCCGGCGGACCGAGGCGGGCTCCGTAGAAACGGAGTCCGCCTCGTGTGAAAGGGGCCTAACATGCTAATTAACGCAGCACTTAAACCAGCCCAGGTGAACAGACTGCCCAGCACAAGGGTAAAGCAGAGTACATTATACGGTATCCTAAATATAAACACAGGAGACCTTATTAAACAGATAATAGCAGGAGACCCCAGTAGCAGACTGTTCGTCTCCTACCTACAATAGTCTGAGACAAAGCTCATACAATGTCCCATCATTCTGATACAGTGGAATTATTGTATCATAGATTTCTTGAGGGATATTGTTGATAAATATTACTGTCCCATCTGCAGTAATCCAAACCACATTCTCAGTGTCCATTAAGTGGTGATCCATCATTAGAGAATGATCTTCTCTCTCCCTGGGTCATAGTCAGTGGGTAAGAGGCTCGCTCCTAGTCCCCTGCAGAAGCCCCTTTCTTGGTTAGGTCCCCTGACACAGTTCCTGGCTACACTTATATAAATCAATGACAGGCTGATTAGCACCGAGGCTGCTTGCACACTGATCGGTTACATGGAGGTAGGGACAGATGAGCGCCCCCGTGTTACATCCAGGGCTGCTCATCTCTAACCATAAACAGTCACTATATGTGCTGCTACAGTCCGACAGCCACAGTGCCTATAAGCCTGTCATTGATTAGTATAGACTTTCTGACCACGACTGATCGCAAATGCCTGTGATCTCCACCTGCAGAGACATACTGCTTTGTACAGTGTATGACGGTAATCAACAGCATGAGTGAAGCCTAAAATCATTACGGAGGATTTAACCCTTCTCCACTCTTCCCACAGCAGAAAAGTGAAAAAAAAAAAAAACCTAACTGGAGTTCTGCCTCGCAGTAAGTGCCCCCTGTGTACACATTTGTTCAGGGAGCTGATTGTGATTCGTCTTCACACAGATATTCCAGACTTCATTGAAAGGTTTTCTGGAAGTCCGAGAGCCAAACAGCAAAATCTGAGAGTCAAATGTCTGCAGAACACCAGAAGTGTCCGGCTGGAGGGTCTCCCGGCCAACACATCGGAGGACTTCCTCGAACTTTACCTTGAGAGTACAAAGCACGGAGGTGGGCCGATAGAAAAGAAAGAGATGTTACCGGAAGAAGGTGCCGCCATCATTACATTCTCCAGCCCTGAAGGTAAAAGGTTTCAGTCTCTGTGTCTTATATTTGAGTTTATATATTGTACAGAGTCACGGAGTGCAATTTTTCGGTTTTGGGTGAAGAAGCGTTTAAACCAATGTCAGGTTTGACTAGGGCAGAGTTTCTCAACAGTATTCCACGAATCCCTGGGGTTCCTCCAGAGATGGTTAGGGGTTCCCTGAGCAATGAGCAATTTATGCCTCTCAGATAAGTTCTCACTGACACCAGTCATCATTTGAGTTATCTGTAAGGGGGTAATTCTTCCCCACATATAAGGAGCATTTTTCCCACTGACCATCACACTAATGCACTAATGTATCACGAGTAGTATTCATTAGCAGGGGTTCCCTGAGACCAGAAAGTTATTTCAAGGGTATGTTGAAAATGTTAAGAAAGGCTGGACTAGGGTGACTAGGCCCTTGTTGGGGATCCAGTCTTGTGTAGTGTTTTAAAAGCTTTCATTTCTCACCACACGGTGCATTTTTTTTTCTTTATAATATGGGGGCTCCTGTTGAGGTCACAATAATTTGGTAGCACCACCAACAATTTGCTACAGGATGTAGGTTCATCTAGTCCAACTCTAACCAAGGTTCTGTGACACTCTAGGGTTTCTCCTGAGGTTGCTGAGGGTCCCTTCAGTAGTGTGCAGGGGCACATCCGACTTCCACCTCCACAGACCACCAATACAAGGGGACAATCTTCAACTGGCCCAAGAGGTCATCTCTACACTGACCAGTACTGTCACTGGCAGCACTGCCGGGACAAGATCACCCAGTGCCCAGGGCAAAGATGCCTAATTGCATCCCCTCCCTTCATTATGTAGGAACTTATAAGGAGGAGGGGGAGAGAGCAAGACCCAAACCTCCTCCCGGCTCTTTCCTCCTCTCCTAGCCGCTTCCAGTGCTGGGCTGACTGAAGTATTGATGCCGCTGTCACTACTTCTGTCAGCCTTATAGTAGAAGGAACTTGCGGCACCCTCATCTCTACAATGCACGTTGCACCCAGGGCAGCCGCCCCCTCTGCCCACCCCTTTTTTTCAGCCTAAGTACTGTTAAGGGACTTCACAAATTTAATTTTCTTTTTTTTCTTTTATTCCATTAAGAAAATAATTTCAAGATCATCAATGAAAATTATTTTGATGTATGCACCACTTTATATATTCAGTACTATTATTACAAATGTTAACCCCATACAGTTACCAGAAGATTATAATATTATAAATTCTCCAGCAACTAGCAAACATTAAGTGACCAGATTTGGGTGCACTGACCCATTTACTGGAATTTTAGGTATATAGTGAGAGCAGAATTAAATCAAAGCAAGGTCCATAGTAGTGTACTCACCTTTTCGAGCTTTGGTATGAGTGTATCAGGCAGGAGTTGATATTGATGAAGCCAGAGTTGGGGTCAGACATGATGGCACTGCGGGAAGAGATGGAGATGTGTTTAGAAATTTCCTGAAAATGCCTTTGGTAGCTTGAAGTCAGGCAGTGAGGCAAATGGTCCCCAACAGGTGTGTTTATCAGTGAAGGAACTGTGTATACAATACATAGGACCTCTTACATCCTCCTCTGGGTGGTCAACATGGAGGCAGTAGAGGCACCCATCTTGGGCACTGTGGTGGTGGAAAGTGGAAGGCTCTCTTTGTTGTTCAACCATTTATGGAACAATGTTATTCAGAAGTAAAACTCTGTATGGCCCTTGGATGTTCATGGGTTAGTCCTTCATTTAGACAATGGTCCAATATCAGAGCTTTTGCTGCCCCATTAAAAAGTGTCTCTATATAACCAGCATACTAACAATTTAGATCAGGGATCTCCAAACTTTCCAAACAAATGGCCAGTTTTCAGTCGTTCATTCATTAGGGGGGCCAGACTGTGACCAGTGGAAGTAGAAACTGCCCCAGTGTCAGTGGAAGTAAACAATGTCTTAAGACTGGGTGGTTAGTGGGAATAAAAATATTACATACTGCATGTAGTCAGTAGGAGGAGGAATAGTGCCCCATCATTGGTATTAGTGGGAGTAATTGTGCCCCATCATTAGAATCAGAGGGAGGAATAGTGCCCCATCATTAGAATCAGAGGGAGGAATAGTGCCGCATCGTTTGTGTCAGTGGAAGGAATAGTGCCCCATCATTGGTGTCAGTGGGAGCAATAGTACCCCACTGTTGATGTCAGTGGGAGGGATAGTACCCCATCATTGGTGTTAGTGGAAGGAATAGTACCCTACTGTTGATATCAGCGCGAGGAATATCACCCTATTGTTGTGTCAGTGGAAGGAATAGTACCCCATTATTGGTGTCAGCGGGAGGAATAGTACCCCATCATTGGTGTCAGTGGGAGGGATAGTACCCCATCGTTGGTGTCAGTGGGAGGGATAGTACCACATCGTTGGTGTCAGTGGGAGGGATAGTACTCCCACTATTGGTGTCAGTGGAAATAATAGTACTCCCACTGTTGGTGTCAGTGGAAGGAATAGTGCTTTATATCAGTGGAGGGAACAATGCCCCCAAGTGTTGGATTAAAAGCAAGCAAAGAGTCGCATCTGGCCTGCAGTCGGCAGTTTGGAGAATATTGGTTTAGATCAACTCTGTCTTGCTACATTGTACAACAGATCATGTGTACCCTTCACACTGCATTCTACCAAATCTGAGACTCAGTTTTAGTAAATGTTTTTCCCCAGTTCTAAATGATATGAAGGCCATGACCAAAACTGAACAAAGAGCTGTCCATGAGCCACTATGTGTTCCTAATACAATTTTCATCTATTTGTTGCAGTTGTAAAGACATTCCTGACAAAGCGGCATACGTTTCACAACTCAGTCCTCTCTGTTTACCCGTATTACCCGTCTATTGGCCAATGGCTGTACGGAAAGAAAAATAACGATATCATGACACCTGGACCTGTAGAATGTCCTATATGTGCACAAATACTGGAGTTTATCTTTAACAATGAAGAAATAAAACAGAGTATAGAGAAGCAAATGACAGATCACTATTGTGAAGTGAAATGGCCAAAACCAGGCGACCCCAAACCACTCATTACACTATCCTTTCCCAGCAACCTTTCTGCTCATCTACGCACCTTGTCAAAGATAGCACCGACCTGGAGCAATAAAGTCCAGGCAGAGTTCTCACCTCTAATGTCGAAGTATAAAGTCATAGAGTATGACCTGAAGCCACCGGTGTGGGAAAATATCAAGGAGAAGGTCTCCAGTTCACCATATGATGGAGTCCTCATAAAACCAGACTTGGCTGCAGAGAAGGCTTTCATTGTGGGTATTTCAGAAGATGTTGAGAAGATTGAGCCAATATTTAAAAAACTGGTGGAAGAAACCACTAGACAACTGTGCACAGTGGAGGATAAGGTGCCTCTTGAACCTGCAGCTTGGAAAATAATGTTGGCACATGATCTGGAGAAAAGCATCAAGGAAGACAGCCCACATGTGAAGATTAGTTATGATGGAGCTACTACGTCAGTCAAACTCTATGGGCCAAAAGATGAAGTGCTCACTGCCAAATGTGAAATTATCAATACTAGGCAGGACCTGAAGTCCAAATCCATTGATCGTGATCCAAGCATCATCCAGTTTCTGATGGCAGTGGACAATGAAGAAATGTCTCGTAACCTTTTTCACAACATTAAAGCAATGTTTCAGGTGGAAGATAATGCGCTCATGTTAGTTGGTTACACTGATAAAGATCTGAAGAATGCTGAAGAAATTTTAGAGAAAGAAATGGTCTGTAAGCGGGTTGCTCTTGAAGATAAAAATGTCACTCAGAGTCCGGAGTGGGGAAATTTAAAGTCTTTTCTAAACGAGATGTGTAATGCTGACGGGATGAAAGTTTCCATAGAGGAGCTCCCTGGGAAGAAAGGAAATGAAGTGGTGATCACCGGTCTATCTTCATCTGTAGAAGAAGCCTACGGGCAGATCCAAGACTTTGTGGGGAAGAACACTGTGGTGCAGAAGGACATCAAGGTAAAGTCAGTGGCAACCTTGCAGTTTATGGAGGGAGAACGGAAGAAAGAATGGAATGGAATTTCAAAGAACGTGGAGGTTGTAAAGAAACAGAATTTAATCTCCTTGTCCGGTCTAAAGACATATGTAGAAGAAGCGGAAGCCTGTGTAGCAAGAATGGAATCGACACTTCATTCTGACACACTGAACATCGATAAACCTGGAGCCAAAAAATTCTGCATTGACAATGAAGACATGTACATTAGTACAGCAAAGAATAAATATGGTTGCGTGATATATTTTCAGAAGGATGGTGATACCAAAATTTCAGGTCATCAGCCTAGCCAAGCTGAACCTCTTTGCCAATTCAACCTCCAGAATGAAGTCACAATGGCTCTATATAAAGGTGACCTGTGCCAACACAGAGCTGATGCTATCATTATTGCATCAAATAAAGATTTAAAGCCCATGGGGGGGCCAGCACTGGCTTTGCTGAAAGCAGCAGGGCCCAAACTTCAGAAAGAATGTGAACGCATTGTTCAGAAAGAAGGGGAGCTGGAGCCGGGGGAGAATGAGGTAACAGATGTGGAGAACTTGCCCTGCAAGAAGGTGATCCATGCAGTTGGCCCTAAATACAGTGAAAAGGATAAATCTAAATCTGAGCGGCTTCTGCGGAAAGTGATCACCCGCAGCTTGGAGGCAGCCGCAGAGAATGTTCTCAACTCTGCCGCAATCTCTGTGGCCAGTTTTATAGTCTCTGGAATTCCTGCAGACATATGTGTGGAGAATATTCTGAAAGCCATCAAACAATACACAGAAAATGAAGAAGGGGTCAAGAGCATCAAAAATATCCACCTTGTAGACAACGATGACCACACACTAAAGACTTTAACCAAGTTCCTGAAGGAAGAGTACGGTGAGGAGAATGTGCAGGTCACCCCAAAGAAATCTAAGAAAAAACATCCATGGAAGAAGACTTCAAATAAAGAGGAAACCATAAGAAAGGGTGATCGTTCCATGGTGGTGACTAAAGAAGGAGTGCACGTCGATGTCGTACACGGGAATATTGAGGATACAACGGTAAGTATTATCTACTATTGTGGGGTCATTCTACCAGCAGATCCATTATTTTTCCACTTTCTGTAAAAAGATGACAGTGCTCTTTGTTCTGCAGTGAAATCGCACAGCGGCGTTGTTGCCCTGTGGACGGGGTTGGCTTGGATGTAGATGGACTTTTAAGTGGGCAAGGAACAAATAAAGCCCTAAAGCAAGCTAAGACTTTTTTTTAAGCAGTTACAACATTTTTTTCTTTTACTGAGTATAAATAAAGGCATATCAAATAAACAGGATATTACGCATATAGCTACCAGAATGTAAGACGAGGGGATATACACACACACCATGCATAAAATGACTTGGAGATTAAAGTGTCACTAAACCCACATGCATAAAAATAATTGGTGTATTTCATGCTGTTCATACTCACTCAGTCACTATAAGCTTCCCTCTCTGTATTCTGCAAAAAAAAACCTGATTGATCCTGCTGCTCTCTATCTCCCCCTCCTGCCCATGTCCCCAGTGCAGTTGGGGATTTTGCAGAGCAGTGTTGGCAGCTCTGCACATGCTCAGTTTTCAGTGAGTTTCGTTGCTGAGCATTTCCTCCCTATAACATCTGAGCAGCCCATGTGACTATAGAATCATACATATGTATATAGGCAATAAAATCATAGAAAACCAAAAAACGATGCAAAGTCTCTAATGTCTTATTGCAGCAGCGCTATGTGTCAGACCTTCCCAGACACATTTAAAAATAGGAAAAAACAGTAAACAAGGAGATCTAGGAAAGCTCAAGCAGCTGTGTTCTGTAGGAGTGAGGAGCTTCTTCCACCAAAAATAATCACCGCGTGAAGGGGAGTCAACCCCAATGGGATTGCACTCACCAGAAATTCAGCATACAAAAGCCTTTATGATGTTATCAATAGTAGCTTTCTATCTCCTCTGCACGGCCACCAGATGTCAGTAACACTCTTGGTTAATGCAGCATAACATACGGGAGGAATGAAATATCCACATAGCGTAATATTGCTAAAAATAATTTTATTTAAATCATCCAAATATATCCCCCTATTAAGATATGCGTACCAAAGATACAATAAAATAGAGCATTTGTTATAAAGTGCACTGTGCCTGATGTCCCGACTCCCGGGAGGTCCTCCAGAGCGTTCACTGTGTGTAGCGAACCACACACTTCCTGGTTCCTCTCCGGTGCATGGAACGCACGCGTCACTTCCGGTAGATTACGTCCCTGATGCGTTTCGTCACTTCCAGACGTCGTCTGAGTTCGTAATCTACCTTATGATGGGCCGGTATTTATACGAGTGACAAGCTCGATAGCCAGTGCGGTGAGTCCTGCTGGCAAATCCCCGCTGCGCATAAATCAGTACCCGGGGAGCTGTCAGCAGTGGGAGATACTATACTATGATGCTATATCATATATTGAATTGGTTCCTGGCGCGGAGTAGTGTGAGGTAAAGGCATTTATATTTCCACACTTTCTTGGTACATACATAGAATCATACATGTGGGCGTATACACAGTGGTAAATGGCCACCCACTCCCTCCCTCTTCTGTGTCCACTAACCAGCTAAACGCAATGGGGGCGGGATAACACATCAAGATTGATGGAGGCTTCACCTCCCTCTTATTGTAAGACACAGGCTGGAGGGGCGTGACAGCCTGTGACTGGCAGAAATCCGCCCACAAAATGTAATTGTCAAACAATATTTAGGATTTGATTTCAAATATACTTTTGAATCACAATTTAAAACAGTTTATTAATATTAATTGTTTTTTTTTCTTTTTTTTGAACATGTGACCAGCCGCAGAGGACTAGAAACTCCTCCTGCTTATGTTTCCCTGCTTATAAGCTGGGAGAGAGTTGGGTCATGTGACAGCTGGATATCCAATAGTAAAAAATGGACTTAGATTTTTCTTTTATAAATTAAAATATTTACAGTGCCGTCATCCATACACAGAAATAGAAGGGACAACGTACATTATACAGTGTGTGTGTTTAGTATCACTTTAGCTAGATCCAACACTTCCCCCGAGACCTCTCTATAAGCTGCACTGTGGATTAGCAATACAGGCTGGTCGGGGACACAGCCCTATCCTGTCATTGGACAATAAAGAATTCCTAATTATACTTTCAAAGACAATTCATTATAAAATAAAGAAAGTCGCCCCGGAATCTCTGATGACAAAATCGGGATCTGCGACTTCATCTTTTTAGGTGATCATTAAAGGGACAGAAGTGATCTGAGCGATCAGTACAATAATGATTATATTTTTATTTCCTTTCTGTAGACTAACGTGGTTGTGAACAGTGTGGGGAAGGAGCTCGATCTCAGTTCTGGAGCCGTCTCCAAGGCTCTGTTTGGGAAGGCCGGGAACAACCTCCAGAATCTCCTGAATACACAAAGAAAGGGGAAGGAGGTGAAGGAAGGCTCCGTATTTGTTACCGATGGCTGTAACCTGGCCTGTGACACAGTCATTCATGTTGTGGTTCCACAGTGGGATGGTGCCAATGGTTCCGCTGAGAAGGTAAGAATACGAACATGCCTGTGAAGGTTCTCCTTTATCTAGGTCATGGTGTATCTGGTAGCAGTTACTTGTTTTGTAATGTTGAAGACATATGGCAAGTTATCCAAGCCACAGTTTTTAAAACAGGGAGGTCCACACCTCTCACACCTTCTGTCCTCTTCTTGGACAATCAACATCTACACATTCTATGGTGGTTGGATGAAGGTGACTGCGCTACATGGGTAAATAGACATGTTGGGGTGTCTTCTCGACAAATGTGATACAAGGTGTTTTGACTGGTATACTGAAGGAACCTGCCTGGTCACCATTCTGACTGACCCTTGTAATGGATCACCACCACTCCAACACCACCACTGACTTCCCATAACCGGCTGTTACAAGGATTTCTCCAGCTATAGGCTGGGCATGAGTGTATATCAGTTCTTTCTCCTTTACATGGGATGTCGTAGGGCTTTACTGCTGTACCCGACTGCCTGCAGCCTCTAAGCAATTCCACCCACTTCATAAGTCGTAGAGATAAGGTGGTACAACCCAATAAAGTAAGGAGTTCCTCTTGAGCTGTCGGGGGCAGGATAGGTTGCAAACACAGTTATAGAAGAAGGTGATCTAGAACTTTATACATGCTCTTAAAGTCTTCAGATTTAGTAATGCTCCATAAAAGACACACTGTTTGTACAGCTGATGTTAATGCATTTCAGCCTTGTTGGCCTAAGTAAGCGAAGGACGGCAGACACAGACTCTTGGAATAGATTTTGCCATGGCCAAAACTGGCCAATGTTTCTTCCCATCAGGTCCTGACCACACCGATGTGAGCATTGCAACCCCTGCCAGAATGATCAGCTCTGTCAGTGGGATCAAAACCAGCGTGTGTTAGAGCTGGTTGTAAAAGTCGCCCCGGGTGCATCTGGGCTAATCTCAGTTGGGGCGTCAGTGGATAGAATATAGGTCTTCACCCATACTTACACAGGTTAGTCAGCATAGGTGTTAGGAATGGGTAGGGGACATTTTTAGGAGTAGTTAGGTTTAGTTTGGAATTCAACTTTGAAGCTTCCAAACCCAAGAACAAAGATGTCATACTTTGCAGCTTACTGGTCCTTAGATAAGGTGGCTGCATGAGGTCTCTTATTTTCAGGCATTTTTCCCTTTATTTTCACCTGGTGATTCTGCCAGTAACACACTTCCTGTCTCTGGGTGACAATACTCACCATACTGTTCTTATGAAGGAAAAGCATTGTCACCTTTTACTTGTGATTTGGGCTACAGACACCTTCCCCCTCTCATCTTCATTACACAGGTGGAGGTGTTTTATAGTGCAAAGAAGATAGTTGGCAAAACCCATCACTTTGTTTAAGCTTTCAACCCAACGCACAGGTTACAGGGACATATAAGTAATGTTAACAACTAATATTTGTATTATTTTTGACAGACAATAAGTGACATCATAAAGAAGTGTCTAAGTGAGGCGGAGAAGAAGAAGAAGGGCTCCATAACCTTCCCGGCGATTGGGACCGGGGCCCTCGCCTTTCCCAGATCTACTGTCGCTGCTTTAATGTTTGAACAAATTCTAAAGTTTAGCAGCAAAAACAAACCAGTCCATCTGAAGGAAGTGAACATCCTGCTGCACCCCAAAGACTCTGAAACCATAAAGGTAAGGAAACCGGTATATGCCACCTGACCCTGACCACTGGCATACACTCCCGTACACAGACATGATAAACCTTCATAACTGTTATATTCCCTAAGATCCCTGTGATCAGAAAATATTATATTATATCTATTATTCTCTGTGATCAGGCATTCTCAGCTGAACTCGAAAAAAAGACCGGGAGTAACAAGGAAAGCTCAAGTGAGTGACTTCCAAATAAAATAATGTGAATTTTGTTTTGTCCCTGCTCCTCTGTGGTGTAGTGTGCGGTCTCTGTGGTGTAGTGTGCGGTGTCTCCTCCTCTGTGGTGTAGTGTGAGGTCTCTGCTCCTCTGTAGTGTAGTGTGCTGTCTCTGCTCCTCTGTGGTGTAGTGTGCTGTCTCTGCTCCTCTGTGGTGTAATGTGCAGTCTCTGCTCCTCTGTGGTGTAGTGTGAGGTCTCTGCTCCTCTGTGTTGTAGTGTGAGGTCTCTGCTCCTCTGTGGTGTAATGTGCGGTGTATCCTCCTCTGTGGTGTAGTGTGCGGTGTCTCCTCTTCTGTGGTATAGTGTGCGGTCTCTGCTCCTCTGTGTTGTAGTGTGCGGTCTCTGCTCCTCTGTGTTGTAGTGTGCGGTCTCTGCTCCTCTGTGTTGTAGTGTGAGGTCTCTGCTCCTCTGTGTTGTAGTGTGAGGTCTCTGCTCCTCTGTGGTGTAGTGTGCGGTCTCTGCTCCTCTGTGGTATAGTGTGCGGTCTCTGCTGCTCTGTGGTGTAGTGTGCGGTCTCTGCTGCTCTGTGGTGTAGTGTGAGGTCTCTGCTGCTCTGTGGTGTAGTGTGAGGTCTCTGCTGCTCTGTGGTGTAGTGTGAGGTCTCTGCTGCTCTGTGGTGTAGTGTGAGGTCTCTGCTGCTCTGTGGTGTAGTGTGAGGTCTCTGCTGCTCTGTGGTGTAGTGTGAGGTCTCTGCTGCTCTGGGGTGTAGTGTGAGGTCTCTGCTCCTCTGTGGTGTAGTGTGAGGTCTCTGCTCCTCTGTGGTGTAGTGTGCGGTGTCTCCTCCTCTGTGGTGTAGTGTGAGGTCTCTGCTCCTCTGTAGTATAGTGTGCTGTCTCTGCTCCTCTGTGGTGTAGTGTGCTGTCTCTGCTCCTCTGTGGTGTAATGTGCAGTCTCTGCTCCTCTGTGGTGTAGTGTGAGGTCTCTGCTCCTCTGTGTTGTAGTGTGAGGTCTCTGCTCCTCTGTGGTGTAATGTGCGGTGTCTCCTCCTCTGTGGTGTAGTGTGCGGTGTCTCCTCTTCTGTGGTATAGTGTGCGGTCTCTGCTCCTCTGTGTTGTAGTGTGCGGTCTCTGCTCCTCTGTGTTGTAGTGTGAGGTCTCTGCTCCTCTGTGGTGTAGTGTGCGGTCTCTGCTCCACTGTGGTGTAGTGTGCGGTCTCTGCTCCTCTGTGGTGTAGTGTGCGGTCTCTGCTGCTCTGTGGTGTAGTGTGAGGTCTCTGCTCCTCTGTGGTGTAGTGTGCGGTCTCTGCTCCACTGTGGTGTAGTGTGCGGTCTCTGCTCCTCTGTGGTGTAGTGTGCGGTCTCTGCTGCTCTGTGGTGTAGTGTGCGGTCTCTGCTGCTCTGTGGTGTAGTGTGCGGTCTCTGCTGCTCTGTGGTGTAGTGTGAGGTCTCTGCTGCTCTGTGGTGTAGTGTGAGGTCTCTGCTGCTCTGTGGTGTAGTGTGAGGTCTCTGCTGCTCTGTGGTGTAGTGTGAGGTCTCTGCTGCTCTGTGGTGTAGTGTGAGGTCTCTGCTGCTCTGGGGTGTAGTGTGAGGTCTCTGCTCCTCTGTGGTGTAGTGTGAGGTCTCTGCTCCTCTGTGGTGTAGTGTGCGGTCTTTGCTCCTCTGTGGTGTAGTGTGCGGTCTCTGCTCCTCTGTGGTGTAGTGTGCGGTCTCTGCTCCACTGTGGTGTAGTGTGCGGTCTCTGCTGCTCTGTGGTGTAGTGTGCGGTCTCTGCTGCTCTGTGGTGTAGTGTGAGGTCTCTGCTGCTCTGTGGTGTAGTGTGAGGTCTCTGCTGCTCTGTGGTGTAGTGTGAGGTCTCTGCTGCTCTGTGGTGTAGTGTGAGGTCTCTGCTGCTCTGTGGTGTAGTGTGAGGTCTCTGCTGCTCTGGGGTGTAGAGTGAGGTCTCTGCTCCTCTGTGGTGTAGTGTGAGGTCTCTGCTCCTCTGTGGTGTAGTGTGCGGTCTCTGCTCCTCTGTGGTGTAGTGTGCGGTCTCTGCTCCTCTGTGGTGTAGTGTGCGGTCAGGACCCATCACCTGACAGAGAGCCCAGAGTCATAAATCTCTTCTACAGACATGACAGACAGAATAAAGTGACATTAAACTCTGGTTATGGGGAGAAGAGGCATTGAGTCACACACAGGGTGCATTCTCCAGGACACACATAAACCTCAGCACAAAGTGTCAGATTTATAAGATTAAAAATCTCTTCTATTGCTCTCAGCCTCCTCCTCCTTTTTTTCCTACTGTGATCGTAGACATCTTCTCATGCTCACTCCTGAGATGGACTATGGGACTATTGACTATGGGACTATTGACTATGGGACTATTGACTATGGGGCTATTGACTATGGGGCTATTGACTATGGGGCTATGGACTATGGGGCTATGGACTATGGGGCTATGGACTATGGGGCTATGGACTATGGGGCTATGGACTATGAGACTATGGGGCTATGGGGCTATTGAACTATGGGGCTATTGGACTATGGGGCTATTGGACTATGGGGCTATTGGACTATGGGGCTATTGGACTATGGGTTTATGGGACTATGGTATGTGTAGTGTGCATGTGACCACAGCTAATGTGTATTGCTCCTTCCAAACAAATGGAAGTGAGGGGGAAAGGAGAGGTGCTAACCGAGGAAGTTACAAGGAGTCAGAAAAACACAGTCAGAAACAATTTAATGAAGAATAGATTACAGGACCATTAAATCGTGGATGTTCATGGATTACTTTTGGAGAATAAGAAAATTGTTTAGTGTTACTTTAATACAAAAAAAAAACTGCTATGAGGTCCTGCAGTCCCAGGAAATGATTGGCTGAAATGCTGAGGGATAATCAAACCGCACATTGGGCATTTATTGACCATATTTGTCTGATCAATAGAACAGTATCTGATAACGGTCACTGTGTCTCTAACAGTCAGGAGTTCAGCCCAGGGAATGCACGAGATGAAGATCGGAGCGCTCACATTTCAGGTGAAGAAAGGAGACGTAACCATGGAAACGGCCGACGTGATTGTCAGTTTATCCACATCAGGTAGAAAAAAAACAACATTAGCAGAAACCAAATAATAAATGGTATTTATGTTATAAGCCTGGCTCAACATTGGTTTCTATATACACATGTATTGTGGGCGAGATGCCTCTTCTACGCTGGGCGATCACCGATCTCTGCTAAGCGGACAGCACATAAATTTACCTATCTGTCTCTTTGTTCAGCAGAGAAACCAAAATCGATTACACACTCATCCTACACTAAACACTAACCCCCCCCCCCCCCCCCCAATGGGCCATGATGTCCTCACTGGCCTTCGCCAAAAATAGAAAAGTGTTTTGGCCAAGTGTTGGGGACAGGCAGACTCCAAGACTCCATCTGTCAGTTCCAGAGTCACCGCACTCCAAAAGTTTCTTGCTCATGTAGCGCTACCCCCCGCAGGAGCCGCTGGTATGTTGCCCGGGTCTTCCCCACTTCTTGCCCCACAGCCAGGCACAAGGTATTTCCCAAAGACAGGTGCATACTCTCACTTCCACACATTGTCTCCAATGACCAGTCTAGGGGTTGTGTTTTTGTTGTTTTATTGGAGAACTTGGATAGGGAGTCCCTTCCCTATCCAAGTTCTCCAATAAAACAACAAAAACACAACCCCTAGACTGGTCATTGGAGACAACTCCAAATTGAACTGTTGACACCGAGGACTCTAACTTCTTTTCCTAGTAGAACTTGGCTTAACAAAGCCTGGACAAAGCTCTAAGAACACTAGCCAGTGTTCTCTTTGTGTGGGCTCTCAACTGACTTAAAACACAAGAGGGGACAACTGTCTAAGCATCCTAATGCCCCGTACACACGGTCGGATTTTCCGATGGACAATGTCTGATCGGAGCGTGTTGTCGGAAATTCCGACCGTGTGTGGGCGCCATCGGACATTTTCCATCGACACACAAAGTTGGACAGCAGGAGATAAAATTTTCCGACAACAAAATCCGATCGTGTCAATTCCGACCGTGTGTGGCCTGTTCCGACGCACAAAGTGCCACGCATGCTCAGAAGAAATTCCGACACGGGACAGCTCGTTCTGGTAAACTTAGCGTTCGCAATGGATACAGCACTTTCGTCACGCTGCAATGTAAAAAATGGTTTAATACAGCGCACTCTCTTCTTCTTTATAATGTGACAAGAATGAAGTTGTTTTGCTGCTCATATTCACACACACTTCTCACAAAGTTTTATTTGTGTTTTTTTAGTGGGATTCCCTGAATATATTGTTATTAGTTGTCACATCTGACAGTTTTATATTTTTTATGTTTTTTTTTTTTTTTATTTTAAGCCTTTTTTTTTTCTTTAATGTTTGGATTTTTTCCAAGGCTGATCTTTGTTCAATGTTATTTTTATTTTTACTCCAGAATATTTTTGTCTGTGTTTTGTGTGTCAAGTTACCCCAACACCATTGATATTTTGTATTATTTAATCTCCAGGAGATTGTTTGTTGTTGGTGTCCCTTGTTCATTTCACATTGTATATTAGAAATGTACCTGAATCCTCACAAACCAACTGTCATTTTTGAAGTAAAACACATAGGAGAGTATAATTCAAAGCAAAAATCCTTTATTAAGGGATCAGAACCAAACAAAGAGGAAGGCAACACTGGATCAACAGCAGAAATTAGTGAAGCCTGGGACCCCCACGGCAGACATCAATTCTTAAACATCAAAATTGGTGGCCTGAGGAGTCCATATCTAAGGGAGGGCAGTCTGGTTCGGGATTCTCAGAGACTCGGATAGCAGCAGATGACATCTGTGTCCCCAGGCTGTGGTACCACAAGAGGCTGCATCTTTTGGCCGACCAGACTGGATCCAGGGCAATCACTCTCTGGTCTTCCTTTCACGCTTCCTTCCGGGCTGTGGCTGTGCAGTTGGAGATGTGGCAGGAGGAGGAGTAGGACCTGGAGGAGGAGGAGGACTGTGAGGACCTGGAGGAGGACCTGGAGGAGAGGGAGGAGGAGGAGGAGGACCTGCAGGAGGAGGAGGAGGACCATCCCAAAGCTGTGTGTGAGGTGTAATTTGGCCCCTCACACCTTTCTCCAGAGCCTCTTAAATGAGGGCCTCACACATGGCTTTTTGGCCCTCCTCCATCCTCTGCATTTTATAGGCAATGAATGCAGGAATGTTCTCCTGCATGGTGTGGGGTGCTCCCAGGACCTCTGTAGCCCTCCAAAAGAATCTGATAGCCGCCTCCTCTAAGGCACTCGTCCTACTGCCACTTTCTGTTTTCAGGTGTGGTGGAGGAACCTTGATATCAGCCAGCCGGCTCGGCCCGGCCACCTTCTGGCTGAGACTTCCCTGTGTATGAAAAAGGGACATGGTTTTAGTTTTTGCATCATCAATCACAATCCTAAATTAGTACTCCCAACTAACATCTAGGTAACATCATTGATTGGACAAGCAGAAATATTTAGAGGAATGCTATACCTGGCTCAAGCTGGGCTCCTCCACATATGGCCTGGAAGGCCCAGGTTGGGCGTCAGCAGCCTCAGCCGGGGGGGAAGGAAGCGTGGAAGGAAGACTGGAGAGGGATGGCCTGGGTTCAGTCTGGCCTGCCAGAAAGTGCAGCCTGTCGTAGTACAACATCCTGGGGACATAGATGTCATCTGCTGCTCCGGATCTCTGCGAATCCAGGACTTTCTTGCGCTCCCTCAGATATGTGCTCCTCAGGCAACCAATTAATATCTTTAAATAAGTGATGTCTGCCGTGGGGATCACCTGCTTCACAATTTCACACAATTGCTCCAGTGCTGCCTTCCTCTTTGCTTGGTTCTTGAAATGGGGGTGGGTAATCTCCCACAGACAGGGCAGCTCACTTAGCATATCAATGAATAGTGACATGAAGTCAGTATCTTTCATTAAGATATCCATGTTCACTGCAAGACACAACACAAGACAAAGCCTAATGTCAGACCAAACTCTCCTAATCTTGTTACAATATAGGCCTCAATCTAGAAGCAGTATAGGCCCAAGTTTGTCTCTTACCTTCGTTCTTACGATCGGCGCGTCCAATGCTCCTTCCTCCACTCACAGATCGTACGTAATACGCATGCGTGTTACGCTTTATACACACTGCGCATGCGTGTAACTCCGCCCGCCCCTGACGTTCTTTCTGGTCTATTCCCCGCCCCTTTTCGTTCGGCGCAGTGGGGGAAGAGCATGATGGCGGAGTTACAACAGGTGCGTGATAATTCTAACAACGAGGAGGAGGAGGAGGAAAGCCCGGATCCAGGCACGTCCCGATCCAGAAGGAGACGTTTTAAGGCCACAAATATGTCGTTTGGGGAGATGTTGGAGATGGTAGACATCATGAAGAAGTCCGACTATGACGGAAAATATGGGCCTTACCCCCACCCCAACATCAGAAAGGCCAAAATCATTGGTAAAGTGGTCCGGAGTCTGGAGAGGAATTTCGGGGTACGAAGATCTAAAGATCAGCTCAGGAAGCGGTGGTCGGACCTGAAGTTGAGAGAGCCAGAGCAGTACCGAAAGATCCGGAGAGTGCTGCAAAAAAGTAAGTAGTTGTGCTGTGTTCCTATTCTTTCTGTCTTTATTCCGTTCGTTCTGCTCCATATGCTTTTAGTAATTGTAACGTTTAAAAAGGTCAACTTTAATGTTCATGGGCCCATTATTCGTTCGTATCAAACATTTTTCTTTCGGCCTCTAGAACACCATTGTTTAGGCCATATGCATTTTCCCACATTTTTTTTGGGCCTACTTGGATGCCAAATATTTGTTTGTGTAGATGGGTTTGTTACTAGAATGAAATGCAAACTAGATTGTGTGTAAGGAGAGGACACTGAGCAGATGTTTTCACATCTGGACACTGGAGCACTAGTGTGGGACCCCAGAACACCATTTTTATTAGGGGGGGCAAGCAGGTGCTCCAGTGTATACTATAGGGGGGGCTACATCTGTGAAGCTTGTACCAAACAGGTAAAGTATTGCAGCTTGACAAAGGACAATAAAAAATATACATCTTGGAACTCGGCTAAAATAGACAATTGTACCCCACTTCCAAGCAATGTTTCCTATTTCTAGTTCTGTCATCAAATATCTGTGTGCTAATTATACCATTTTTGTTTTACATAGGGGAGAAAAGACTCGGACACCCCTCATCCGAGGAGACCAGAGACCCCCCCCCCCCTCTGGAAGAAGGGGAAATACCAACCCAAGAAGCTGAGCAGGAGGAAGAAGAAGATGTGGTGGAGATTGGCACCACAACAGGTGAGTGTCTGCAACCACAGGCTCAGGTAAAAGAGATGGATGTTGGCAGATTTTTGAGACCTGTTTTTTTTGTTCTTTATCTCTTTTTAGGTGATCGTGATCCAGAACGCTTTACATCTGAAAGTGCCCAGATACTGATCGGGGAGATCATGGGGTGTAATCTCCAATTGCAAAACATCCAGCAACAAATCAGTGATGTTATTAAAAAAATAATAACATCATTGATGTTTTGGGGCGAATTTAAACCCCACAAAATCACCTGTTTTATCTTACTAAAATTTTTACAATGTTTAGAAAAGCCAAATTTGGAGGATGCACACAGTGTACCAACATGTGCTATCTGCCATCACGGGAGATCAATGGACGCGTTTTGGGGGTGCAACCCCTTCCTCAATTATAAAGTAGCGTTGAGGAAGGGCTTGCTCCCCCAAAACACGTCCCTTGATCCCCCCTGATGGCAGATAGCACATGTTGACATTCGTAAATTGGTGTGCATCTTCCAAATTTGGCTTTTCCAGGGGTGATTTCCCCCCATCTGAACGCAATATCAAACACAGTTCCTAAATACTGATGTCTGATATAGCCTTCAGGTTTTACCTAATGTGAACTTTGTAAGTTCAAGTTTTTTGGCTTTCTTGTTGGTTTTACACAGGCCTGTTTTATCTGAAATGGATATTTCGATTTTTGATAATGCCCCCCCAAAAATTGTTATACAACAAACATGTTGTTTTGTTTTAAAAACCTTTGGTAAATGCACATGTGATTGTGCAGGTATAAAAAAGTGCCTTACTCAAGAATGTGTGGATTATTGTCTCAACACTACAACACTTTTGGGGTGATGTAATAGCTGTTTTATGCAAAAATGGGGGTTATTTCCTAAGGGCAAATACACTTTGCACTACAAGTGCAGGTTCAGTGCAGTTGCAAGTGCACTTGTAGTGAAATGTGTTTTTGCATTTAGGAAGTACCAGCCAACACTATTCTTTATAATGTTACCCAATCACGACATTTTCTGCACTCAACACATTTCTGTCAGGGTCAGCTCAAACAAACACAAGCAGTAAATGTCCACCAAGAATTGCTTTTGGTTGTTTTTTATTTGAAAAAGGTGTCACAGATTGTCTGGCATATTGATAGCCCCCCTACCCGCAAAGAACTCCAGGTATCGTAACCGGACATCACGGGCACTCAGGGAGGGCAAGCCAGGACGGCCGTCATTGTTGATGTATTTGGGATTCCGGCCTCAGGCCCAACTGAGCCAGCATAGTTGGCTGAATGTTTTCTTAAAAAATTATGGAGAATACAGCACGCCAGTATAATATGGTTCAGTTTATACTCCGCCATATGGATGGGTGTCAGAAATAGTCGGAACCGGCTGGCCAGGATTCCAAATGTGTTCTCCACCACTCTTCGGGCTCTGGCCAGCCGGTAATTAAAAACCCTCTGTTTCGGGGTGAGGGTCCTCATCGGGAATGGCCGCATCAGGTGGTCCCCCAGCGCAAACGCTTCATCAGCAACGAACACAAATGGGAGACCTTCAACATTGTCCTCTGGAGGTGGCAAGTCCAAGCTGCCATTCTGGAGACGCCTGTAGAACTCCGTCTGGGCGATCACTCCACCATCGGACATCCGGCCATTCTTCCCCACGTCCACATACAAGAACTCGTAATTAGCCGACACCACCGCCAACATCACTATACTATTAAACCCCTTGTAATTATAATAGTACGACCCCGAGTTGGGTGGTGGGATGATGTGGACGTGTTTCCCATCAATTGCCCCTCCGCAGTTAGGAAAGTCCCACCGCTGGGCAAAGTGGGAGGCCACAGTCTGCCATTCCTGTGGCGTGGAAGGAAACTGTTGAGGAAAAAACAATAAACATTACTATTTTTTCACAGAAACATGGCAAGCAGATTAGACACAAACATTATGGGTCAACCTTCAGATAGCATTTATTAAGGGGAATTTTACAACAACAAAGTATAAGGTACACCTATCATATCCCCCCCCCCCCCTCATGGGCCATTTCTAACATTATAGGGGGGGGGGAACTCTTGGACAGGTAACCCTCTTCACTTCATTGAGAGATGAATGCCTAAATACAGGGTATTACTTGGAACAGCCCCTCCTTAGTTACACTATTGGCAGCCCACTGGACAGGTAAGAAGTGTCATAATACAAAGATATAAATACACACTGTACACATTTGAGGACATTTGGACATTCTGCTATTACCTATCAAGATCATAATAGGATACAAGAACTTTAAACAGTACCATTGGAAAGTATACAGGCAGGCCCTTGCACTACATGCTTTGGGGAATTCATCCATAAATCTGAGCACTAAAGAGGTGGGTATAGTGTGTATGGGTTTGGCAAAGTCAGCAGATAGATGATTGAGAATAGAGAATTGGGATCAGCTGACTTAGCAGTTGGGGGAGGGAGGGTTACAAAAAATTTGGGGACACCACAAAAAAAAGCCTCTGGCCCTCTGCCTGAATTTAAATCAAAAATAACATTTCCAAACATTTTAGGGGGTGTTTGGGGTAAAGCACTACTATGGAGCAGATAAAATACATTAAGTGACTACATGAGGTGAATATAGGGCAGGAGACACCATGCTGGGGAGGTTATTGAAGGGCAAATATGTATGAAGGACCTAAAATAATAATTACAGAAAAATCCAGCATGCATGAGAACAAAGGGGACATTCACAGCATATTCCAATCATGGTAATTAGGGAATGAGGAAAGAAATACAATATATTAGCAAACATTCAATACCATAAAATGCGATATAAAAGGATAAAAATCTTACCTTCATATACTCCTTCTGCAGGACCTGGATGATGGCAGAACAGGTCTCTGGGATAATGATCCCCAGAGCCTGGGGGGAGATGCCTGTCGAGAACTTGAGGTCCTGCAGGCTTCTCCCTGTGGCCAAATACCGCAAGGTAGCGACCAACCTCTGCTCCGGAGTGATGGCTTGCCTCATGCAGGTATCCTGCCTGCTGATATAGGGGGTCAGCGAAGCCAACAAACGGTGAAACACGGGGTTAATTTGTTAATGATAACAAGAAAGGCAGTAAAATAGATCTAGCAACAATAGACACCCCAGCAACAATAGATTCCCTCCAGCATCAATGCATACCCAACAGCCAGCATCAATAGACCCTTCAGCAGCCAGCAACATTAGACCACTCTCTCAACAGTAGATCCCTCCCAGCAACAATTGACCCCTTTCAACATAAGACCTACCCTTTCTTCTGCTGGCCAGCTTAATGGGGCCCAATTCTTATGTTGGAGCACTCAGTATAGCGTCCCTTTAAGTGCTGCTAAAGGCACTGGCTCTGCCATACTTGCAGGCAACATTGTTCTTCTTTTTTCAAAGCATAACACGGCACTTTTTTTTGCTATTTTGCTAAACCTTTCCGTAGTGGTAATGCTTGGACCTTAGAAGGAGAGGGTGGACACTTCTCAAGGTTGTCCTAAAAATGTACCTGTTAGTGCAAATAAAGAAGTATCACAGACAAAACTCAACTGTATCTCGGCCTCAACACTGATTCTGTCCTGCATTTCCTCCTGCACAGAAACCAAGAAATTGCCGAACATCGAAGGAACTTCATTGAAGAAGATCCTCATCTCCGACACATCTAAACCAGATGATCTGAAACAAAGTGTGAGAAATGTTCTCCAAGACTGCGAGAGGCAGAAAAATACATCCGTTGTGTTATCTGCCATGGAATCAGGTTTGTAACGTAATACAGAAGTCAGGGAGGGTTTCTGTATAAGACACACATACAATCCTCAGACACACAAAACCCATAGACGCAGATAACCGTATGTGCCACACCAACTACAAGGGCACCTATTTTCAGCCAGGGTTTGGTGGAAGCCTAGAGTTCCTCCAGAAGATGCTAGGGGTTCCTTGAGCTGTGGCTGATTGACCTCCCATCTGAGAGTGTCTGCATAGTTCGGGTCGGTTCTACTTGAAAGACCCAGCAACAATGCGCTAATGATGTTTTTTTAGCAGTCTCTATGGGTGCAACTCTAATCATCACTGTAGGGGTGGCATTTTTCCCACTGACCACCAATGTAAGGAGCTCTGTGCTGTGGGGGTGGGGGAGGAGCTTTGTAGTGTTGTTTGTTCCAATTCAGGGACATTTTTTCCTTTCTTGACACCACTGACTCAGCAACATTTTTTTATTTAGTGACACAAACAACCCGTTGACATTTTTTTCCTTTTAGTGACACCACCAACTCAGGGACATTTTTTCCCTTTAGTGACACCACTGACTCTGGCATTTTTTTCCTTTTTGGGACCCCACCAACCTAGGAACATGTTTTATTTCTAGTTACAACCAGTGGAGGCTCAATATTTTGGGGGGGGGGGGCAAACTAACGCCACCCAACCCCCCCTCGGGAGACGGACGGGAAGGTAGGCGGCGATCAGAGGCCTCCTTATCTTAGGAGGCAGATGACGAGTCCTGGCCAGATTGACACTCGGATCTCCCCTCCTCCTCCTTCCACTGTCCGAGCCAGAGACTGCTGGATGTGGCTGCGGGTGAGCCGTCCCTGGAGAGGACCGCTCTTCCGGCTGAGCTGCTCCCTGACTCTCACCCTGATGGCTTCAGTCTTCCAAGGTGAGGAGACCTTGCTCTGGGGCCGCTGCTTCTCCTCCTGGCCAAACAAGAAATGGGTCCTGAGACCTGATTGGCCGGGAATCCTATGACTCCCTGGCCAATCGGTTCTCAGTACACGCTTCCTGATTGGCCGGGAGGAGGATTAGGAAGACAATAGCAAATAGTAATTCGCTAAAGTCACACAACTGGGTGGGCTCAGAGCGCAGTGCTCTGCGCCCTGAGCCCACCCTTTTTTTAAGTCAATTAGAGCCTCAGGCTCTAATCACGTGCTTCAAAAAAACCCATTGGAATCCATGCGTCCAGTACCCTACATGTAGATTAGGGGCCGAGCGCATGGATTAATGGGAAGGTGCCCCTGTGCCCCTTATGGATGAGCCGCCACTGTTTACAACATTGACATTTTTTTTCTTCTAGTGGCACTGGCAACCCAGGAAATTTTTTTTCCCCTTCACCACTGAATTTGCGCACCGATCTTTAACTTTTCAGTTTGCTACAGTGTACCACAAACAATGATATCACTTCATTGTATGCCACAAAAACAGAGGCTATTGGCCTCATTCCTTTATCCACCCAATGGGGGCGGGGGCTGGTGGGTTGTGGGAGTTTGAGATGTTTGATAGGTGGGGGGGGGCACATTTTCCCATCCTCCACCTGGGCACTGGATGATCTTGTCCTGGCAATGGGAAGTAAATTTAAAAAAAAATACATTGTATGAGATAAGACATAGATCAGAGTGAATGTGGCTAATAAAGACAGAAGTACACATAGTCCATCTTATCACCCAGCTCCTCCAGTAACATTATACAAATCCTCCATCATTATCCGCCTCTATTACATGTACTGTATATAACATCTAATGGTCAGTGGTATGGAGCCTGTGATATAGACTTCATTTTTATATTTACATGACATACATTTTTTAATACAGGTCCAGGCTGGTAAGGACACATAGAGTCTATATGTACAATTAATAATTACATAGTAACGTCCACTTATCATTGGCAGGTTTGGGAATGGTATCCTCCGATGTGGTAGCCGAAGCCGTACTAGATGCAGTGATGGAATTTGACAGCCATAACTCACCCAGATCAGTTCTAATGGTGAAACTGATCACTCCGCTTCAGCAAATAGTAGACGATTTCCTCGATGCCATGAAGGTGAAGGCCGGATCTGCTGCAGCAAAGCAATCCTCCTGGCTGCCTTTGATCAAGTTTACGAAATGTGAGTGCTGATAACTTTATACCGATCGTGTTTGGTCTCTGTTAGTTGCCTGTTTTTGGAGCAGCCTGCAATAGATTAAATCTCATTGGCTAATACCGCATTATGCATAGCCCTATTAAATGAAGCTGCTTATTTCTGATTGGATGATATGGTCTACAGTGATCTTATCATCAGGTCCTTCTTCTCTACATCAACCTGGTGTGACTCTTCCTCTAGAGTCCAGTTAC
Source organism: Lithobates septentrionalis (assembly GCA_037952835.1). Lineage (NCBI taxonomy): Eukaryota > Metazoa > Chordata > Amphibia > Anura > Ranidae > Lithobates > Lithobates septentrionalis. The sequence goes on from JBBDGP010004018.1 coordinate 263,627, forward strand.
ATACATTTGTTTTTTGTCTCCCAAACAGCCCTTGTGAGTTTTATGACGTGGAATAATAACGTAGAAGAGGATGAAGAAGAGGATTCCAAGGTTTTTGAATTACGAGAAAACATTGAGCCGGCTATTATCCAGCTGTGTGCGGAAAGTCAGGATGCCGTGGATAAGACGAAAGTCTGGCTCCGTGATCTGATAATGAAGGAGCAGTACGAGAACATCATCACAGATGACTGGATCCAGGACTTTGATGACAAGGACCATGAGGCTTTGGGCCAACTTCAGAAGACCTACCAAGTTACTGTTATTTTTGACTCTTCAAGTTCCACCATCAAAGTACTGGGCCTGTCCAGGGATGTTCTGGAAATCAGTAATAAAATCCAAGAGATGATCAAGAGTGTGCGAGATAAGAGGACAAGAGAGCGGGAGGCGGAGCTGTGCAGTAATTTGGTGGAATGGGGATACCTCAGCGGAAGCAAATTTACTCCATTTGACAAAATGACAAACATGGAGCTGGAGAAGGCCAAGAACGAGGACAGACAAAGTATACATATCGATATTAGAGGGGCAAAATACACAGTGATTGTAGAACTAAAAACTGCAAGGGATCCCAAAGGGAACAACGTGAAGCTTCAACGAAATTCTAAACACGGTAATTCTATTATCCTTATTAAAGTGAACCTGTAAGGACAGAAAAAGGGAGCTGCCATTGATGACTTTTAATGAAGTTGTCCTTTATTGTCCCCCAATCTTTCTGCTACCCATAGAGGTAAACTCCTCCTTCAGCCTCCTCCAGAGATCTTTTATGATGCTCCACACAGCATTTTAGCTGTAAAAAGTCTTAGCAGGAGGCTGCATAGGTTCCCCTCTGGATGACTGTGTCCTCCCCATGGGCACAGATCAACCATTAGAATGAAGAAGGCCATGGCTCAATGGTGCAGCAGGCATGGGGCATGGCCAGGACCTTTTTCAAGCAAAGGATTTTTTGGGTTGCCACACCATAAAGATCTTCATACCAGGACTAAAGGTAAGTATGAAGTTCTCCTTTGAAGTCCATCTTCCGGGGCTGCCACCATAATCCTGGCTTTATTCTCTAGTGAGCAACTGATCTGAAACAAGTATGTTGTCAAACAAGTCTGAAAAGTCCTATTTTGCATGCTTGTTCCAGGACAGAACCTCAGTAGGGAGTGAAGTCAGGGTTAGGATGAGGCCGCTGGGCACTTTACTCACATAGCCAGTGATGGTGACCAAATTAAGAAGTAAAGTTGAGTAAACAGGTCATGACGGGAATATTGGTGTCACCATTGCTATCATTGTTTGGTAGCTAGTGCTTTGGCTGTAAAGGTCATCCTATGTCTTCACTTCTTAGACCCCTTTCACACTGTGGCGGTTTGCAGGCGTTATTGCGCTAAAAACACCGCCTGCAAACCGCCCCTAAACAGCCTCCGCTGTTTGTTCAGTGTGAAAGCCCGAGGGCTTTCACACTGAAGCGGTGCGCTGGCAGGAGAAGAAAAAATCTCCTGCAAGCTGCATCTTTGGAGCGGGGAAGGAGCGGTGTATTCACCGCTCCTTCACCGCTCCTGCCCATTGAAATTAATGGGACAGCGCGGCTATACCGCGGTAATACCGCGGCTAAAGCCGCGCTATACGAGGGGTTTTAACCCTTTTTCGGCCGCAAGCGGGGGGTTAAAACCGCACCGCTAGCGGCCGAATACCGCTAGCGGCCGAATACCGCGGTAAAACAGCGCTAAAAATAGCGCTGTTTTACCGCCGACGCCCCCTACCGCCCCAGTGTAAAAGGGGCCTTAGTAAGTCATGGACCAAAAAAAATAAACCCTGAAAAATGTAGGAAGAGAATGACAGTCATGGAACTGGAGTGCTTGTAAGCAGGTTGGGAACTGCTTAATAAGTTAGGAACTGGCCCAGCCTGGGTTACGGAAGGGTTCATTTCGGTGCTTCCAGTGCGCAGGCTTTTTGGGTTTCAGCCGACCCATCTGTGGTATAAATTGGGGGAATGCTGAGACCCAGAGAGTCCTTGTGTGCTCTGGTCTGCTGGTGCTGTTCTCGATACAAGGAGGAACTGTATCGTCTACCTTCTATACCAAGGTACCTGGGGTGCCACCAACTATGGACTAACATCTAAAAAGTATGCCTGGGCCATATATCAGTTAGTCAGGGTTAGAGAATGAACCATTGCACTTTTGATAATGACTGCTCTACAGATTATCAGTAAGGACAGGTAAGGACAGGTAAGTGTTTGGTCAAAAAGGGGTGCCTAATGGGGCTGACTATCTAAAAGAACCGGGGCCTGTAACAGCACTAGAGAGGTATGAAGTACTCTACACTACAGTGTCAAGTGAGCATACTAAGGAATGTTGCTAAGGGTAACCAAGTTTACATTAAGAGACACAAAGCAACCAGTCGAGGCATGGTACCTGGGTAAGGTGTGGTATACTACAGTAGTGAGGGGGGTCGCCAATTCGGCTCCCTACCTAGCAGTCCGTCTCCCATAGCAACCAGCATCGCAGAGGCCCTCATCCTGACTATATGGTACAGTAGAGTTAATGCAGAGCACGTATGAGATCCACGTTATGTGCCCAACGGTATCTCATTCTGTTACTGGGAGTGAGGTAACAGAGGTATGCTGGCTGGTGGAGGTAGTGCAGCTTGGCATGCTTCTCCAAATACATCACATACAAGTCACTGAATGTAGAGCTATGTTAGTGTACTTTATAAAGGAACTCAGCTTCATTATTACATGCAATGCTAGCTCAAGTTGGGAGACTGCCTTAATTTTACTGTCCACATGACCGCAGTTCCCGTCTGGTCCCGGGCATTCGTGAGCACACCTTCGGGCAAAGGTACCCCTAGTGCATGGGTGTGGTAGGCCCTGCCCACATGCTTAGAAAAAACTAGAACGTTTTAGACACTAAATAGACAAACGTTTTTGAACACCTGACCATCACACCTATAGCATCTTGTTGGCCATTAATATGGACTCCCCACCCCATACACACACACCTTTGTGGGTAAAACAGCCTCCACTCTTCTGAGAAGTCTTTCCATAAGATTTTGAAGGGTGTTCGTGGGAATTTGTGAGGTCATTTACTGATGTTGGAAGAGAAGACCTGGATCTCAATTCATTCCAAAGGTTGTACATAAGTTTGAGATGCAACTAAGATGTGTTTTATATGCTTCTTTTTGCACTCAAATACAAAAGCAGTCCAGATGAAGGGGAATAGACGATGCCATGAACACAGCTCCAGAAGAGCCAAGTCAAATGCAAACATTGCCTACCAGATCCTTCCCAAATGCTTCATACACACATGGCTCAGAAGAACCCATTTAGAGGAGCCTATTCCTATAAACCCTTGACCAGAAAGAAAACTTAGATCCAAACCAGAAATATCCTGAGCCAGGCTGGTCCAATCTCCCAGGATGGTCATCTGACTTGCAGTGAAGTGGACACCAGCTCCTGAGTCGGCACAGCCTTGCTGGTTGCCATAAAGGAGAATTGGTGATGAGTCTGTCTCGGGGGGAGAACACACCACATATATTGTATATTTCAGGTTTGTAATTAGTGGTCTATTGGAAGTTCTGCTTTAATTTTAATGATCATTTACATTGCAGAAAAAAAGTCTATACCATCATACTGGACCGATATGAAGAACAGTAGTATGGAAGCTGTAGTAGTAGTACAGCTGGTGCCAAAATCCGAAGAGTACATTAAAGTCCAAACAGAGTTTGAAAAGTCATGTCTGATGAAGATCATCAAGGTAATTCAATACACTCTGCAATTTACATTCTTTCCTATCATCACCCAAGCATTTATACAACCCCTCATCACCTGAACATTCTCGCACCTCCTGTCCTGGCATTCGCATACATCCCAGAACATTCTCACACCTCCCCATAAGGTGAACATTCTCATACACCTCTAGCATCACCTGAGGTTTTTCACACGTCCCAGCATCACCTAAACATACTCACACATTTCTGGCATTACCTGAGCGTCCCCACCTAGAAATTCCCCCACAGAGCCCATGTCACAGCTTCCAGACCCATGTATTAAACATTCCCTGCTTAAAATGGTTCATTTTGATTTGATCAACAATTTGTCCATTCATTACTACCAAGAACCCACCAGTGGGTTGCAGATGATGATTTTAAATAGGTAGCACCCTCCTAGTTAGGCTGCTAGGTTTGGCTAGGCAAATTTAGTTGGTTTGCTCTCCTGTAATCAGCAGAGTGGCTTGTTATTGCTTTGGGCTGCTCTGGGTTCTACAGGATACAGGTTTGACTGCTTCCCCCTGATTTCTGGAGATTTCCAGAACATAGTGGGTGGGAGAATCAGAAAGGCAGTCTGAATATTTATGCAGCTCCAGCCAATCCCTGGGGGGTTAGCCTAGATGGCAATTGGAGGATGCATAAAAGTCTGGAGCACCAGAGAGCGGGGTCTTTTCCAGGGAGGAGAGGTTCCCAGCCAGGAGGGCTGTCTGCCCTTCTTGGCTGCCCTGCTGAGGTCCCAGCCTGTTCATCCAAATCTCAGCTGGGGGAGGGGGGGGGGGTCACGAGCCTGTTAGGAACTAAGTTGTGGTGCCACTGGAGATCTGCCCCAGGAGCTTCACAGAGGAGTCTGCCTGCTGGAGTCTGAGGGAGACATTCCAAGCTTTGGGGACACTGTGAGTACGGACTAAGGGAGAAGTGACTGTTCTTGTTAGCCCGTGCTGCACCGACTTGTCTGGTCTGGGACATTGCTACCTTTGCTCCAGTGCTGTCCACTGTCCTTATATTTCCAGTTGGGGTTTTAGAGTATCCCACAGCTCCCTTAACTCCACCAAGTTAACTTTCAATAAACTTTCAATAAAGCAACCCCCTAGACTGTTTGTTTTTTTTGTTTTTTTTAGCCAGAGGAGTGGAAGTTGTTGTTTGCTTGGCTGTTTCTACACCCTAGGACACAAACCATTGGCCCTTGTGGGGGTAGCGCTGCAATTATAAGACCCCCAATCCCCCTTTCCCTCCTTAGATTTGTCTACAGCTCATACCAAAAAGATTTTAACAGCTTAGTTTTTAAAAAATATGGGGCTTTATTTGATCATTTGTTTTTTAAGAATTACCGGAACATATTTTTGTAGTAAGCAGAAAATAAATTTGCCAAGCAGTACTTTATGCTCCAGCGCTGCCCTAAGTGCTCTCCATGTTCCAGTGCTGGTCCATCTTCAGACTGAATGACACCCAGTCTTATTCAACTCAGTTCCTGTGAGTTCAGGGCATCAACGACATGTCCCTCAGCTATGTCCTAAAACCGATATGGACTCATAGGAGAATGCTGTGGAGAGCCACCTTATTACATGGCGCCATATACTGAAACAATTACTTGAGTTAAGGGTTAGGAGTTAAACTGGAACTGGACTTTGGCCAACTTTCTGCAAAGAATAAATTCACAAAGTGGTGAAAAAAGTATCTTTCCTCCCACCTACAACTGGTGTCCATCTGTCCTTTGTCCAGTCCTTGAAATACAAAGTTCATATACCGTATATACTCGAGTATAAGTCGAATTTTTCAGCACATTTTTTTGTGCTGAAAGTGCCCCCCTCGACTTATACTCGAGTCAAGCACTTTTCTGCAGGAAAAAATTTCATTTTCCGAACCGACTTTGAGGCCCTGTATCTCAGGGCCACTTGGTGCTAGGAACCCCAAATTTGGTGTGCAAACCCAGTGGAACTGGTACCACAACATATCCAAAGATGGAGTTCCTAGCACTAAGTGGCCCCGAGATACGGGGCCCCAAAATCGATTCGGAAAATGTCATTCTCTGCTGCAGAAAAGTGCTTGACATTTTCTGAACCGACTTTGGGGCCCCTTATCTCAGAGCCACTTAGTGCTAGGAACCCCAAATTTGGCGTGCAAACCCAGTTGCACTGCTACCATAACATATCCAAAGATGGAGTTCTTAGCATCAAGTGGCCCCGAGATACGGGGCCCCAAATCCGGTTCAGAAAATGTCATTCTCTGCTATAGAAAAGTGCTTGACATTTTCTGAACTGATATTTGGGGCCCTGTATCTCTGGGCCACTTGGTGCTAGAAACCCCAGCTTTGGATATTTTATGGTGCTAGTTCCACTGGGTTTGCACACCAAATTTGGGGTTCTTAGCACTAAGTGGCCCCAAGATACGGGGCCCCAAATTCGGTCAACTGTGTCCATCTGCAGCAATGTCATTTTGGGACCCTTTGGGTTCAGAGACCCCAAATTTTGGCTGCAGCTAGGGGGTATCTAGGAACCCTTAACTACCGAGTTTTAAGTTCAGGGGACCTATGGCTGCAAATGGGCACAGTGAGGCATGCAAATGGGCATTGTTGACCCTCTTTTCCACTTACAGTAGCTGTGCATTTCTCACTCTCGTCTTATACTCGGGTCAATAAGTTTTTCCCATTTTTTTGTGGTAAATTAGGGCCTCGACTTATACTCGGAACGACTTATACTCGAGTATATACGGTACTTAATCATTAAACTGACCATAAAAATTGTTGCAGACATTAATTAGATCTCAAATGAAACAAGCTCAGTCTTTTCTGCATCATCAGTGAAACTTCCTATTTCTATTATTAAATAATTGTTGGCTTTTGTACATCTTGTCATAGCTCCTCCATCATTCTTACTGGGCAGATCCCAGTACTGCACCCCACATTTGAGGGATGGCCCTACAAGTCATTTATATAAGGGCAATTCTGTATTTAATTGTTTAAATACCTCTAACTCTAGGTTTTGGAGTGTGAGAAATGGTTATGGAAGCTGAAGGTCCATGAGAGTCGCTTTAACTGCAAGAGTTTAGACGTGAGGATATGAAAAAAAGAATTGTAATGGATTGATCTTCTTCTGGTGGGTAGAGATAAAATAGATCAATGGTTCCCAACCATAGCTTGCTTGTTCAGAATAGATCTCAATGCAGACCTTTGGTCCTTTCAATGTTCTACAAGGCTCTATCCCATTAGGTTGGTTAGGTTGGAGTCATCAATGGGAGTTCCAGTAAAGAAGGAAAAAACAAATCCCAACAGGCTGGCACTCATTGTTAAGATCTGTCAAATGACTAGAAGGACTTCCCCCAACTCCACAGCCTGTTTCCTCAGCCACCAAGTCAGGGACAACTCGGCCTTCAGTGCCAGGTGAATCATTCTATCCAAGGACTGAACTGACTTGTCTAGTGATGACAGGATGTTGAGTTGTAGGTGTCTGAAGTGAAAATGGACAAATAGAACTGCCACGTACAAGGCTATCTTCAGTTCCGGAACTATTATGCAAAAGGGAAGAGTCGGGAGACTCCTGGACTGAAGAGTCCAAGTTTGGGATGTCTGGGGAAGAATTACTCTGGCTTGAGCTATGTCTAGAATAAGACCAACAGGAGGTTGTCCAGAGATCCTACAATGGAGATAACCTAGGAGTGCATCAAGGTAAGCACAGGGATTTGGGAACACAGAGTGTGGAAGATAGGCCGAATGGCAGTGCCTCGAACTGCAAGTGCTGGGACCCACAGCAAAACGAGGGAACCACTGATGTGCTGAATAAAATGGGGATATGCAATCACACATCTCTGATGCCCACAGAAACCAGAACGTCTCCCTGATGTAGAGAGGCTATGACAGACCTGATGGATTCCATATGAAATTTCTGGGCCTGATTGAAGACATTTGGAACCTTGAGATCCAAGATGGGCCTCATGCCCCTTTTGGTTTGGGAACTTGTAGCAGGTGGAGTAGAACCCTTTGTAGATAAGCTAATCTATGCGGTGACACAGACAGGTTTGAAGACATAAGCCAAGGAGGCGGCTGAGAACAGAATTCTAGCTCATAGCTTCTGGAAACGACCTTTCTTTACTAAGAATCCAAGATGCTGGCTGTCCAAAAGTCCACAAAGGCTAACTGATCTCCCCAAATTTTGGAAAATGGGGGCACCCTGCATGTTGAAGAAGACCTATTCGAGGGCTTGGAGACCTGGAAGTCTCCAAGCCCTCCAGGATTTGCAGGTGAACTGGGTGTCAGGCTTAGACTTAGTAACTCTTGGCCTCTGAGGATGGATGAATCTTCCCGGACTGAGCCCTAGGCTTCTTCTGTTGGTGCAGATGTGTACTCTCATCCCCATGACATCCTCAATAAGGGTATCCAGGGTAGCTCCGAAGAAAGGCTGTCAATCCAACAGCATGCAAAACAGAGGCTTTTTGCTTGCCATTCTCCAGCCCAACACTTGAGCAAGAGTCCTCTTTGTGTTAACTGACAGAGGACTCATATGGGAAATGAGACGAGAGAACTCCATAAAAAGTGGATCAGATGGAACAGCAACCAGGTCCCTTCAGATAAGCCCAATTAGCTTAACCAAACAGGTCATGGCCAGCCCATGGCACACTCAGTCACAGTGGAGTGAGTGTTATCACCCTAGGACAGGAAGTGTGAACAGGATCACCAGGTGAAATTAAAAGGAAAAAAAAGTCTAAAAAAATAGAAAATGAATGCAGCCATCTCATCTAAGCATGGGAAAGCTCCAATATAATACATTTTATTTTAGAAACACTTTAACATATCTAAAGGATCATTCAGCGATTGTCTGTGTACAGCAAGTGTAACGATGTCTGCATAAAGTCAGACCCATTGGTCCCATTACATAATGTGAACAGCACCTGGCGGGTGTATTCTCAGAATATTTTCTATGAATGATGTGGCCGGTATATTTCTTTTTTTCACAGATTGAGAGAATACAAAACAAACCCCTCTGGTTGAACTACGAGATTAAGAAGAGCAGTATTGAGGATAAGAACAAGATGAAAAGCGAGAGATTGCTTTTCCACGGGACAGACGCCAAAACGATCGACAATGTGAATAAGAATGGATTCAACAGGAGCTATGCCGGGAAGAACGGTAAGCTGTGCTACTTTATAGAGTCCATGAACTATTCAATGAACGTGAACTTGTGAGTGACGAATACAAAGTTGCCATTTGATTGCAGCATTTCACCCCTACAGACGAGTTGTTGGTTCGGAGTGAGTTTCAGCTGTTCAGGGAACTAAATTGGGTTTTCGGCTGATCCAAACCTCCGACTGCAGCAAGAAGTGAAACCTTTCATAGCAGTCATATGACCGATGCTAAATGCAACTGCTTTGTGGCCTGCACAGAGAAGGGACAATCATAGATTTGAACCTTTACACAAGTCCCCTAACCCAGCGTTTCTCAACCAGGGTGCCATGACACCCTGGGGTGCCTTTCTTGGCTCTTTAGGGGTGCGGTTTTGCGCTGCATCCCATATTCTTGCACAATGCCATGTGTTTCCATGGTGAAAATGGGTTGGCTGAGGACTTTAATGTGAAAGTAGGGGGCTGAGTGTAACGGAACCTGTCCCACACTCCGCTTGAGTGCTTCTGTCATATACCACTTCCTCCAGTCTGACTATAGATATTAGATATTATAGCCGCATAGTACAACCAAGAACTAGGCAGGACTCGTTTGCCAGCAAAGGGGGAACATGAACTCTTTATTCGAACAGAGGAACACAGAGATATACACTCAGAGGACAATGCCCGCTCCTTTGCATAGTGACACAGGGCGGGGTAGACTTTACCTCCACCAGTAGCATGACACAGAGGTGTATTCAAACTTCTCATCAGTAGACTGTCCTATGAGCAGGGAGAGCTGTTGGAGGAATTCCCCCCTCCCCCCTCACAGCTAATCCACATAGACATACACATCCCATAATAGGTTGCTCCCAAGGCAGACACAAACAAGAGAACAATGGGATACAGCCACACCTCAAACAATCTAGTAAAGAGTCTACAATAGTATATGAGACAATATACAATGTATAGTGTGATTGTACAGTGAGTCTGATTAGTGCAGATCAGACTGGGGTTCTCGGTCACCCAGTGCCCCTAATGGACACAGGTTGATTTACACATGGGGGCTGGGCGAGCTGGACATGGAGTTTCCAGAGCCTTCCAAGGTAAGCTGGGTCCCACTCCTGTCACACCTGATTTAAAAAGGGGGGGGGGGGGGGGCTGAGGACTCTTATGTGAAGAAGGAGCTAGGAACTCTTAATATACTGTGCTGCACTACCTAAATAAACACAAACCTACACCATAACCCAAAACATACAACATAATGACGATTCCAAACATTCGCACTTCGTGCAATAGTTCATAAAATGTCGCTTATATCAAACAAGTGCCCTGGAAGGTGTAATTTCTGACGAAGCGCATCGGACAGAGCTACGTCTCGTGACGTCATCACGTCCCCACAAGTGTCCCCGGAGGTGCCTTCCAGTTATACGAGATTGTTTTACAGACAGCGCTGTTTTTGCATACACTTGTAAGTGCATTTAGGTTGTTTTGATAAAAGAGTTTATCGGGTTTTATTATTATTTGGAGGGCTTGGTCTCTTCTCTTTATCTAGCATGCCCATGTGCATTGAGAGATGAGCAGAAATGAACGAAGTAATCTGGATGGCCGCACACCGGACGTGATAACAAGTGCCTTTATTGATAAACTGGATCATGGAATACACAGGACACTACAGCAGGAACGTACAGGAATCATCTGACGCGTTTCACACTTATGCCAAGTGCTTACTCATAGCTCCGCTCCGCTGATTCCTGTACGTTCCTGCTGTAGTGTTCTGTGTATTCCATGATCCAGCACTTGGCATAAGTGTGAAACGCGTCAGCTGATTCCTGTACGTTCCTGCTGTAGTGTTCTGTGTATTCCATGATCCAGTTTTTATCAATAAAGGCACTTGTTATCTCGTCTGGTGTGCGGCCATCCAGATTACTTCGTTCACTTCTGCTGGTCTCAGCATTAGCCAGCACCCGGGGCTCTTTTCTTTTGGAGGATCAGAATCTTTTCATCTGTCTACCAGCCTAGACCTACCTGAGCGGTGGAGTATTCTTTGCATTGAGAGATGACTGGAGAGAATTGCTTAAAGAGAGATGGTCCCTCGCGGGTGCCAATCTAGTGGATGGAAGCCTGAAGCCCCGTGGAACAGAGACCGCAACTATACCGTGCATTATATGACTTCTCTATAATTAGAGAGTCATATACACTATATTGCCAAAAGTATTGTGACGCCTGCCTTTACACACACATGAACTTTAATGGCATCCCAGTCTTAGTCCGTAGGGTTCAATATTGAGTTGGCTCCGCCCTTTGCAGCTATAACAGCTTCATCTCTTCTGGGAAGGCCGTCCACAAGGTTTAGGAGTGTGTCTATGGGAATGTTTGACCATTCTTCCAGAAGAGCATTTGTGAGGTCAGGCACTGATGTGGATGAGAAGGCCAAAGGTGTTCTATCGGGTTGAGGTCAGGACTCTGTGCAGGCCAGTCAAGTTCCTCTACCCCAAACTCACTCATTCATGTCTTTATGGACCTTTCTTTGTGCACTGGTCCAAATCATTTGGGGGAGGGGGGTTTATGGTGTAGGGGGGGGGGGGGGATTATGGTGTGGGGGAGGGGGATTATGGTGGGGGGTTGTTTTTCAGGGGTTGGGCTTGGCCCCTTAGTTTCAGTGAAGGGAACTCTTAAGGCGTCAGCATAACAAGACAGTTTGGACAATTTCATGCTACCAACTTTGTGGGAGGAGTTTGGGGATGGCCCCTTCCTGTTCCAACATGACTGCCCACCAGTGCAAAAAGCAAGGTCCATAAAGACATGGATGAGCGAGTTTGGGGTGGAGGAACTTGACTGGCCTGCACAGAGTCCTGACCTCAACCCGATAGAACAGAGTCCTGACCTCAACCCGATAGAACAGAGTCCTGACCTCAACCCGATAGAACAGAGTCCTGACCTCAACCAGATAGAACACCTTTAGGATGAATTAGAGCGGAGACTGTGAGCCAGGCCTTCTCGTTCAACATCAGTGCCTGACCTCACAAATGCACTTCTGGAAGAATGGTCAAACATTCCCACAGACACCCTCCTAAACCTTGTGGACAGCCTTGTTAATGGGGGTCTCTGGTGTGAAAGAGGGGCTTCTGAGGCGACAAAGGGACCCAACTTTAGACTTGGGGGCCTTAAGATTTTGCAGAAACTCTGCCCTAGCCCCACCCCGGAGTATCTATGAGAGTATGGAATAAGGACAGGCTCTGGGAAGCTGGGGTCAGTGCACCTGATTCAGGAAATGTACTGCATCAAATCACTGTTTGAAGAGGAGACCAGAATGGTGAACTGCGATGAGGTAAGGATGAGCAACACAATCCCTCTGGAGCTCCTTCTGGAGAACACACTGCAGGGTGTAACAGACCAGGCACTGGAAGAAAATGTGGTGAAGTGAGGAATGCAAAGACCTGTACAGAGGAGAGACAAAGCAACCCAACAATGGATGGCCCAACATTAAGCTGGGGGACCAGAGAAGAAGAAACTAGAAGATGTCACACTTGGCGAGCAGCATAGGAGCAATATAGCGGGAGGTGAGTGGACACCAGAGAGAGAGGAGGATCAGCAAACCAAGGATCAGCAGAGCTGGAGATACTACTGAGTGGGAGATCAGAAGAGCTGGAGATACCACTGAGCTAGGGATCTGCTGCACAAAGGTACTAATGAGCTGGGAATATGCTGGGAGGTGGTATGCTGAATGGGGGTAATAATGAGCTGGGGGTGTTACTGAGTTGAGGGTACTGAGCCCCTAAAAAAAAAAAAAAAAAAAAAAAGGAAAATTTGTCAAGTTTCATTAAAGCTTCAAAAAGGTATCACAAAAGCATCAAAAACACATAAAAAAGCACGTTGAAGCGGTAGGAGCTTTAATGTGTGTTTTAAGTCGAAGCAAAGTGTAAATGAGCCCTATAGGTAGCGGAGGAAATTTCTGATGACGGCTCGATGTTCTTAGATAACGCACTCACCAGATGTAACGATTATTTCTTTTACAGATGCAAAGATCGGAAGAGGGACGTACTTTGCCGTTGAAGCAATTTATTCCTCAGATGACCAATACTCCATACCTGATCAATCCAGCGGCTACAAACACATGTACCTGGCCCGGGTCCTCACCGGCACCTTCTGTAAGGGAGCTCCAGACATAATTGTCCCTCCATCCAAGGATAACGCCAACCCCACCGACCTGTATGACAGCGTAGCTGATAACACTACGAATCCCACCGTGTTCGCCATATTTAATGACGTCCAGGCCTACCCCGAGTACCTCATCACCTTCACCAAGTGACCGGAGCAAAGCATAGCAAGTTACCCGTTTATAGAGAATGGGTAAAGTGACAGGTTCTCTTGATAGGGTGTCCCCATTCCAAACCAATGATATTCACCCTTGCTGCATTCTCCCACAGCTCCATACATCTGCTGGAGGCCTCGGTACTTCCAGGTATGGTGGATCATGTGACCTTCCCCTTTACTCCCAGGATCCAGTATTCAGACCTGGCTGGCCAATCACCATTCCCCAACACTGTAACACGGAGGAAGTGGAGGTGATCATTAAAGTGGAGCTCCACCAAAAAGAGGAAGCTCCATTTGTTTGCTCCTCCCCTCCCTCCGGTGCACCTTTCAGGGGGGGAGGGGACCTGTCTTCGACAGTTGCTCATCCCTACTTCTAGGAGACCAAGCGCTTTCCCCGACTTGTTCATTCCTGGGGTAGGCGGGGAACACTTTGGTGTTGGTGGGTCAGGCTCGCCTCTTGTCCATTGACCTCTGGGGACCTGCCTTCTGATCTTTGACCTTTTGGAGGAGATCCCTATTCCAATCCCTGTGTCCTAACCTTGTTCTTCAAGCGGAAACCCTAACCCCAACCCTAAACCCTAACCCTACCCCTCCCCTAACCCTATGGCCCCCCTCCTCCTTCCCCCACCACTGCGCCATTCAGAAAGCGTAGCGCGCATGCTCAGTAGGTAAACGGCTGTGAAGCTGCAAGGCTTCACTGCCGCTTTTCCTTACGAGGAATGGCAGTGGCAGCACCTGAGAGCCGATTAAAAAAATCAGCTGGGGAGCCGACATCGCGGGATCCCTGGACAGGTAAGTGTCCTAATAGTAAAAGTCAGCAGCTCCGCTTTAACCACTTGTCTACAGGGGCAACTTTCTTCTTTTTTTTTTTTTTTGCACATGTTAAAATCAGCATTATTTGCTAGAAATGACTGTAAACTCCACAAAAGTATATACTGTATTTTCTAAAAGCAGAGACCCTGGAGAATAAAATGCTTTTTTTAAAAAATTCGGATGACATTTGCACAGCTATTGATTAAGCGCATCGTTTCAGGGAAAAAAAAATACAGTAAAATGTATTTTAATGCAAAGAAAAAAAATATATACCCAATTTTTTTGGTAAAATATAAAACATTTAATTGAGTCGAGTATAGATACCAAACATATCAAGCCTGAATAATGCATGTGCCTGTAAAATTGTGAAAAAAAAAAAAATACAGGACCCAAAATTCTCCATAGGCGACACTTTAAAAATCTTTACAGGTCATCAGTTAGCGTTAAATATGAATTACGGCCCCAGAATGATCGCTCTCTCTTCAATGTTCCTGACTATACCTCACATGTGACGTGCTCGCCCTATGGTGGTGTGTATGAGGGGGGGGGGGGGGGGCTTTAAAAAAAAAAAATTATTTCTATTCATTTTACAAAATTCTTTTTTTTTTTTAAAACTTTGTTGTTATCACTTGCAAATATGCGGCCTCTCTGCTGGTTGGCACAGAGCTCCAGTGCACAGTTACTGGCAGCTAACAGAAAGTTCCCGATCACTATTTGGACTTTGCTGATCACGTGACTGCTGTGAAAGCCAATCACGGCAGTCACATGATCATAATCACCACCTCCCGGCACTCCAAAATCTCTTAAATGGCTGGGAGATGCCGGTGCCAAGAGGTTAACAAGCCCGTCATGTGATAGCATGGGCAGGCAACAGGTACTCTTTATGGAGACTTTTAGGGGTGCATTGGACCCCCAATGTCTCCTCTGTCCTCCAATGCAGCTATTCAAGCACAGATTGTGCTTGAACAGCTGCATCCTCAGCTATACTAGCCAAAGAATGACAGCTGTGACCTCAGAATTGATGGTTATACGCATCAGTTCCGGTGTCATTAGTCGCAGGAGGGAAAGGACAATCCGTGAGTCCCTCCTATTCTTACTGTATAAGAAGTTTCCCACAATCCTTGTGTCCCTGGAGGAAGGGGAGAGCCCAGGAACCATTGGACCCCTAATGTCTCCTCTGTCCTCCAATTCAGCTATTCAAGTTTGTCCTAGGATCAGGGTCGGTGCTACCACTAGGCAAACTAGGCAGCCGCCTAGGGCGCACTGCTGCCTAGGGTGCCTGACTACTGGTGTTCCTACTCTCTTCTCTCTGCAGCAAGCAACTAAGTCTCAGCATCAGCAGGCATCCACCGCTCCGTTTGCTTGTAGTGTCAGAGGCGCAGCGACGGTGGAGGACTGTGTCTGTGTCTCGACTCCCGAATGAATGGAAGCAAGCAAGCATTCATTGATGGGCGCTGGTGAGGCTGCATTGATGTTCGCTGGTGAGGCAGCATTGATGGGCGCTGGTGAGGCAGCATTGATGGGCGCTGGTGAGGCTGCATTGATGGGCGCTGGTGAGGCTGCATTGATGGGCGCTGGTGAGGCTGCATTTGATTGGCACTTCATTAAAAAGGTGGGTATACATGGGCAGGGCAAAGGGGGTGGAGTCAGAGGTGGAGACAAGGGGGGGTGGCCGCAGCTAAATGAGGGTGTCAAAAATCCAACCCCGCCTAAGATAGCTGCATCCCTGGCTTCGCTCGCCAGGGAATGACAGCTGTGAGCCCAGAATTGCTATCATACATGTCATTAGTCGGGGAAAGGACGTTACCCGAGTTCCTTCACTCCTGGTGTCCTCGGAGAGCCCGGGAACCACTGCAAGTGCCACCAGTGGGGGGCGCACACTTTGACAGCCCCATAAAATTAGTTGGGCTCCTCTAGAGCCTCTTGGATTCACTTTTTTTTTTTTGCAAAGCCCTTTGCCTGGCTCTTAGGCTCTATTCACATTAATGTGACTTTTTGGTGCGCTTTTGATCCGACTTTACATTCTACGGATCAAAGTTGCATCAAAAGTCGTACCAAAGTACTGCAGAGACCTTTTCAAAGTCGCTGCGACTTTAAGTTGCACCAACTTGAACGGGTGTCATTGAAAAGAATGGGGCACGACTTGTCATGCGACTTTGCCTTCAACCCGATACCAGGCCATTGACTCCAGTAGCTGCTTTAAACCCCTCGTGCACCGTGCCGTTTATAAACGTCCCTTGGCAGACAAGTGGTTAAAGTATATTTGAACGCTAACAATTATTTTCTCTTACTTGTCTCTTTTAGACGTATTAAATATAAACTTGAAAAGCGTTTTATTCTCTCTGTCCCAGAATGCACTGCTCAGGCCTAAATGGCCAACTATTGAGCCCAAACCACTGTAACATGGGGGAGGGGAGCAAGGCAATAAATCTGTGCAAGCTCAGACACCGAGCTTACACTGTGATGTCACTCATTCCTATGGTACGCAAGCAGGGCGGCAGGGGAAGGTAAGGATCAGTAGTCGGGGGTCACCCTCCAAAGAGAACCTGTCACTTCACCCTGAATGGGCATGCAAAGCTCCCGTACATGGAAATCATGAACCGCGCATGCACCACTCTGCCTTCAATAAGGTGTCCTAGACCAATCAACTGTTAGCAGAAGTATAAAAAGTTAGAGCCCCCCCCCCCCCCCCCCGGGAATATGTAGCACTGCCTGAGGGCTGCCATTGTATTCTGTATTCCCTATTGTACTTTGTATTAGGTTATAATAAAACTTTATTTAGTCACACTGCATTGCCTGTTACATGTCTGGTTTGGATTACTGAGATTATACCATGGAGAAGAGGACAGTTTGGATTACCGAGATTAATGTATAACGCCTCACCAATGATAGCGCACTCCCCACCCCCCCAGACTGACCACTACTACAGTAATGTAAGGGGCTCTGTTTTACATACTCCTGACCCCTGCACTGTATACATTCAGTTAACTGTGTTGTACAGTCTACATGCTGCCAACTTCTGAACTTTGTAAACTATGTTGTATAGGGCATACTACTGACTCCCTGCAGTATATACACTATGTAAGCTGTGTGGTACATTACATAATGCTGACCCCTACACTATGTTATAGATTTTCCTGACCCCTGCACTGTGTAAGCGATGTTGTACATTACATACTCCTGACGCCTCCACTTTGAAATGCATTACGTACATTCTCTTGAGATGCCTGAACTGTGTAGGTGATGTTGTACCTTACATACTCCTGACTCCTCCACTATGTTATATATTACATTCTCTTGCACCTTACACAATATTGCACATTTCATATGCCTAACCCCTGCACTATACACTGTTGTACATTTCATACTCCAGATCCCCTCCGCTATGTTATACATTACATTCTCCTGACCAATTAACTGTGTAAGCGATGTTGTACATTTCATACTCCTGACCCCTCCACTATGTTATACATTGCATTCTCCTAAACCCTAAAGTGTGCAAGCAATGTGGTACATTACATTACTACTGACCCCTGCACTATATACACTATGTAAGCTGTGTGGTACATTACATAATGCTGACCCCTGCACTATGTTATAGATTTTCCTGACCCCTGCACTGTGTAATCTATGTTGCACATGCACAGTACATATCCGTGATCCCTACACTACATTGTACATTTCATACTCCTGACCCCTCCACTATGTTATATTTTACATTCTCCTGACCCCTACACTATATTTCATATGCCCAACGCCTGCACTATACACTGTTGTACATTACATACTCCTGACTCCTCCACTATGTTATACATTACGTACATTCTCTTGATGCCTGAAAGTGATGTTGTACATTACATACTTGTAACTCCTCCTCTATTAATACATTACATCCTCCTGACACCTACACTATATTGTACATTTCATATGCCTAACCCTTGCACTATACACAGTTGTACATTTCATACTCCTGACCTCTCCACTATGTTATACTATACATTATATTCTTCTGACCACTGAACTGTGTAAGCAATGTTGTACATTTCATACTCCTGACCCCTCCTCTATTTATACATTACTTTCTCCTGACCTCTGAACTGTGTAAGTGATATTGTACATTGCATACTCCTGACCCCTCCGCTATGTTAAACATTACATTCTCCTGAACCTAAAGTGTGTAAGTGATGTGGTACATTACATACCCCTGACCTCCTCCCCAGTGACCAACCAGGACAGGTTTTTTTTGAGGGGACTATAGCTAGACTTCTACCCCCTGATTATGGCCCATAGAGGAGACTGGGGATTTTGTCTGCTTCTCCCGGTCAGAGCATGGAGGGAGAGCTTGGTCCGGAAACCCTTTGACTGGCCAGGACTCTCTACCAGGATTATGCGGCCAGGAAGTCCCCAGAACAGTGGTGCGCCTGCGGGAACATTGTATCAGACAGAGCGGGCAGATGCACCTTCCCAAGTCGAGGATACGGAACTCTTCTTGGACATATTTCTTATCCTGCCCGGCTGGTCCTTCAGAGCAGCATTTGCCCATTTTGCCCCGGCAATATAACAGAGAAGATTTTGCATTTGAACACTTTGATAATATAAGTGCCTGTTCACACCTGAGCATAGTGTGGCTTGAAGCTTTTAGCCCAAATAAGTACATGGGCTTCTTCTGAACTAATAATGGATTCTATGAATTTTGGATTATTGAACAAGGGAGTGGGGATCCCCCAGCCTGAGCACCAAATCTCAGCTTGTATTTTCCAATTGTGCGGTCGAGCTTGGGCATTTTCTGCTTGTCAAGCTTCTGTGGTAGGTAGCCCATGTGGATTGTCAACTCGGGGTTCTCCAGGGCACAGAGTCTAAGCCCCTGCCTGCTTCTTCACCAGGACCCCTGATGGGGATGGATTTGCAGCAAGCTGGGACCAGGTAGCGGCCCCCCAGGATGCGAAGATCACTGGCGAGGGCAGAACCCAATTTGGCTTGAGGTCAGGAACTGATGGGCGGACATTCTCCTTCGGGATTTTCTGGTAGAGCGCAGAATTCGTTGTTTCATCAATTATGTTCCATCAAGTCTTGGGGGTAATCAAGGTGCTTTTTGGCAAATGTAAGACAAGCCTTTGTTTTCTCTTTGGTCAGCAGTGGCTTGGCCTTGGAACTCTCCCATGGACGCCATTTTTTGCCCAGTCTCTTTGCAGTGTTACCGGAAAGAAAAGCTGGTTTGCTGGAGACACCATGCTGCGGCAAGAGGCCCGAGTGATTGGAGCTACCAACAATTATTTCCAGCGTTTGAGCATGTACATGCATACATCAGGTTACAGGAACATTTTCAGAATTATATTTACTTGTAGAGCTATCCCCAGGGGAGCCGCTGAATTGTTTTGTGCAAAAAGAAAAAATGGCTGCACATCCAAGGGTTCCAAAACGAAATGCCTTTTATTGAAGATGACCAGGATACACCAGGGACACCAGGTATTAGTCACGTAGACGCGTTTGACACATCTGACCTGTGCTTAATCATTATGTAGGTGTAGAGGGTGCTACATGTAGATGGACTTGCAATTTCTACCTTCTCCCTCTTTTCTTCCTCTTTTTTGAAGGCCTGCTTCCTCAGCCATATCGCTTAATCGCCTCCAACAAGCCCCTGCGGCTTCCTCTTTCTCTTGGTTAGCATTCATGAATTCAGCATGTCTGGTTTGTCCATATATCTGGGGGAATTTTTCCATACATTTTTCACAAACCTTTCGTCCACTAACCATCTTATCTAGATTTGTGACATCTACTTCACATTTTTAAAGTACCGTATATACCCTGACATGTTGCTTCCCACTGCTTTAATAAGAAGCTGATGAATGTCAGTAGCAGAAGCCTCATATGCTTCCTGTGCAGCACTAAGTTTGTTTGCAAACCCAGTTGGATTCTTTCTAGGATCTCCCAGTCCCTCTAATATGGCTCTCTTTTTGGGGGGACTAAAAGGTACATGCCATTTAATTTGAGACTTACTGTCAACTTCATTACCTTCAAAAACTAATGGGGTTCTGACAGGATAAACTGCAACAGATTGCTCTGTGACAGGGGCGGAAGGGGTGGTTTCTTCCTTCCTTCTCTCTTCATCTCGCTGCCACAATTGAAAAATTATGGTTTGCTCCGGAAGTTCAGACTCTATCTCTCTTTCTGTGGCCAAAGCCTTAAGTTCAGAGAGATTAAGTTTTGCATATGTGTGTAGCAAGCAATATGGACTACAAACATAAAGCACCGTACCTCGGGGGGAATCGGGGGGCTTCAGTAACCAAAACTGCAGTGTTTACCCTCATGACACAACACAGGAAGCACCTCCATGGTTAACAGAGGACAGAATTAAAATTAGACTTAAGAAACTTAACATTATTAAATCACCGGGACCAGATGGCTTGCATCCGAGGGTACTTAGGGAACTCGGTCAAGTAATTGCCAGACCATTGTTCCTAATTTTTACAGACAGTCTACTGACTGGAATGGTACCAGCTGATTGGAGAAAAGCCAATGTAGCACCAATATTTAAAAAGGGCCCAAAATACATCCCTGGGAATTACAGACCAGTTAGCCTAACATCAATAGTATGTAAACTCTTGGAGGGGATGATAAGGGACTATATACAAGATTTTAGTAATAAGAACAATATCATTAGCAGTAATCAGCATGGATTCATGAAGAATCATTCTTGTCAAACCAATCTACTAACCTTCTATGAGGAGGTGAGTTGCCATCTAGATAAAGGAAGGCCCGTAGACGTGGTGTATCTGGATTTTGCAAAAGCATTTAACACAGTTCCCCATAAACGTTTACTGTACAAAATAAGGTCCGTTGGCATGGACCATAGGGTGAGTACTTGGATTGAAAACTGGCTACAAGGGCGTGTTCAGAGGGTGGTGATAAATGGGGAGTACTCGGAATGGTCAGGGGTGGGTAGTGGGGTCTCCCAGGGTTCTGTGCTGGGACCAATCCTTTTTAATTTGTTTATAAACAATCTGGAGGATGGGATAAACAGTTCAATCTCTGTATTTGCAGACGATACTAAGCTAAGCAGGGCAATAACTTCTCCGCAGGATGTGGAAATCTTGCAAAAAGATCTGAACAAATGAATGGGGGAGGGGCAACTACATGGCAAATGAGGTTCAATGTAGAAAAATGTAAAATAATGCATTTGGGTGGCAAAAATCTGAATGCAATCTATACACTGGGGGGAGAACCTCTGGGGGGAATCTAGGATGGAAAAGGTCCTAGTAGATGATAGGCTCAGCAATGGCATGCAATGCCAAGCTGCTGCTAACAAAGCAAACAGAATATTGGCATTAAAAAGGGGATCAACTCCAGAGATAAAACGATATTCCAGCACTTGTCTCCTACATGTAAAAATCATAATATTTTTGCTAGAAAATTACTCAGAATCCCCAAACATATATATTTTTTACCAGAGACCCTAGGGAATAAAATGGCAGCCATTGCAACTTTTTATGTCACACGGTACTTGCGCAGCAATTTTTCAAACGCTTTTTTTTTTTGAAGATAAACACTTTCATGAATAAAAAAAAAAAAAAAAAAAGAATAAAAAAAACCCCAAAACAGTAAAGTTAGCCCAATTTTTTTTTTATAATGTAAAAGATGATGTTATGCTGAGTAAACAGATACCTCACATGTCACGCTTTAAATTTACATACACTCGTGGTATGGCGCCAAACTTTGGTACTTAAAAATCTCCATAGGCGACACATGTTTAGAGTTACAGAGGAGGTCTTTTGCTAGAATTATTTCTCTCACTCTAACGTTCTTGGTGATACCTCACATGTGTGGTTTGAACGTAGTTTACATATGCGGGCGCGACCTACGTATGTGTTTACTTCTGCATGCGAGTAAGCGGGGACGGGGGCGCTTTAATTTTTTTTTTTTATTAAATTTTTTTTATTTTTACACTTTCCCTATAAAAAAAAAAGGTTTTTGATCTTTTATTCCTTTTACAAGGAATGTAAACGTCCCTTGTAATAGGAATAGTGCGTGACAGGTCCTCTTTATGTTGAGATTTGGGGTCTATAAGACCCCTCCCCCACATCTCTCCTCCAGGCTGGAAAGATTGAGATCCCCCCAAAAAATTAACGATCTCAGGCTTTCCTGCCGAGTCGACGGCATTGTTTACTTCTGCCGGCCCGGACGTGACGTCATAGCATCGCACCCGGGCCTCAGAGAGTCATAGAGATTGCCGGAGACCATCTGTCCCTCAGGTTTCTCTGACTTTCTTTTGGCACTGGCGCATTCCTTCTCCTGTAGCTGCATCCATCATTCAGATATCCCCACTGAAAGCCTAGGACGTCATATGACGTTCAGCGGTATGGAAGTGGTTCAAGGTTTGTCCATTCCACCCATTTATGTAGGTGCTCAGTATAGGCGGAACCGTACCTTCGGTTCATATATTCTCTAGCGCTCCTCTTGCGCTGGGCATTTTCTGAGGGTCTCCCACCCTTCGTTCCCTTATTTAATTTAATGCCCATAATGACTGGCCAGTCTTCTCTACTTGTACTTATACCCCCCTTGCCTCTAAAACAAATAGTAGAGCAAATCTTCAGATTTACAAGAGCAGTCTTCACTTATCTACGTGGATAGAAGGGGTTTATGACAGTAGACAAAACACTCAGGCCCGTTCACACCTCAGCGTTTTGTAGCTTGAAGCCTGAAGGGGGAAAAAAATCAATTATTCTCCATGGAGATGGTTCGCATCTCCACTCCAAAACGCCTGAAGCCAAAACAAGTTCTGGAGCTTCTTTTTAGGCAGATTACAGGTGTTTTTCTTCTTTTTATATTGGTGACCATTTGACCTGTACAAAATCGTGGCAAAAATGTGGCAAGATCGCGATTAAAAACGCCCGACTTTCTGCCTAAAAACAAAACGCTCAGGTGTGAATGCAGACCCTCCTTGTCTCTTCTCTGTGGGTTTTATCTTGTCAGAAACCATGAAGTCAGGCCGAGACAGAAGTACAGTTAAATCACACTTGTTTAATAATAAAAGTAAAAAGAACAAACATAGTCAAAACATAATTGCATTGGCCGGGAATCGAACCCGGGTCTCCCGTGAGAATTCTACCACTGAACCACCAATACTCCACTTTAGACAAAACATAGCCAGATTTCAGTAGCCCAAACAGATAGTCAGCCAAGCCAGAAGTCAGGGATCAATGTAGTAGAACAGCAAGCAGGATCTGGAGCCAGAAGGGATGTCAGCAAAGCAAGTCTTGAACAGGATCGCAGAAGATCGTTTTTGTGATGTTGACCAAGGCGAAGGCAGAGATCCTCTGGTTTAAGTAGGCAGGACTGACAAGCAGGATATCGTCAACAGCTGAGTAACTGTGGAGAGAGATAGAAGCTGGCAATTAGCCGACAGCTGAGCGGCCAGCTCAGAGAAGGAAGGGCTGAGCCCAGCCCTGACATATCTGACCCTACCATGCGCCTCTGACCCAGGTCACCCACAAGGAGTCAACGCAGGGAACTGCAGAGGATTCTCCCTATGTACACATAGTCCAACTCGTGAAGGGGGACACCAACACATTCACACACACACACAAGTTACCCAACCAGAAAGATCAGAGAGTGGTCTGGTTTCCGAGAACCAACAGATAGGATACATAGGAAAGGCAGAAAATATAGCAAGCTTAAGGGCAGCTTACCTAGCCGGCATTTAGAGGTCTGCGTTCCCGATGATCCAGATCAAATCGCGGTTCCTTGGCTTATCTTTGAGCTTGCTGGAACTTAGACCAAGTGGAACTGGACTAAGTGATCATCTGGATGTGAGTGGATGTTTGTTCTTTGAACCTACCATCAAGATCCAGCCCTGACGGTCCTGAGATCCGGCCGACCCGGAAGTCATCCTTTGTCCCCTTGGATCATTCTCTGGAGGCTTCAACCACCTGGCCATCTACATACTTGCCCGATGTGGCACATTGCCTGTATGACTCTATGCCGCCGGCATTAGAGTCCACCTTTTCCGGTAAGAGCACCCACATCTCATTCAGTGTTTGATGATCCTCCCATTGGATGTCTCTTCCATGGATAGAGTTGTGTTCCTGACCTACACCTACACCAGTATATTGGACTTTTTGCTCCCACCTTTGGACACTATTCATTTGATTACATTCTTATTTGAGGTTTATATCACATACATTGTTTTGTTTGCAGATGGATGTTTGCACACACTACCCATTTTTTCTTACACACAGTGTTCATCATTTGTGTACATTTGTCAGCGCTACATTTTGCATTTCTCTGTATTCACGTTTGTCACATTTTTATGTAGCTGCTTTTTGTTCCTCTTTCATTGTTTGGGGTTTAGCGCAGTAATTATTTCCTATTCTAAGATCAGAGAGTGGTCAGGTTTCCCTGAGAACCAACAGATAGGATACATAGGAAAGGCAGAAAATATAGCAAGCTTAAGGGCAGCTTACCTAGCCGGCATTTAGAGGTCTGCGTTCCCGATGATCCAGATCAAATCGCGGTTCCTTTCTGGAGACTCTGCCAAACTCCTGATATGACTCGCCAATTCTTATGGGAATATTTCTGGTTGTGACTCTAAAAACAAAATTGAACTTTGTAATTGCAGGAACAGATTCACAGGACGCTGTCACTATGTTTAAAATGTCCGTTCTGACAAATGTTATTATTACATGATATTTTAAACATAGATAAGAAAGGGGTGGCATGGGATGTTATTAAAAACTAACAAATAGGACTAGGTTATTGTAGCACGAAATAATGTGAAGCGCTCATATATAAGTCACTAATAATAAGAAACTGTGTGACCAGATATAAATTACATAAAGGTATATACATGTGTAATAAAAATTTATTATCACTTTGAAAAAACAAATATGATGAAATAATGGGGGGGGGGGGGGGGGTTGTACTAAAGGCCAGGGCAAACTTCTACTGGTGTTAGCACAGAGATGCATGGCTGCCGTATGCTTATTTAAATCCAACTTAGGGCATGATGGGCAGCACAGTGGTGTAGTGGGTAGCACTCTCGCCTAGCAGTAAGAAGGGTCGCTGGTTCAAATCCCAACCATGACACTACCTGCCTGGAGTTTGCATGTTCTCCCTGTGCCTGCGTGGGTTTCCTCCGGGTACTCCGGTTTCCTCCCACACTCCAAAGACATGCTGGTAGGTTAATTGGCTTCTGTCCAAAAATTGGCCTTGGTATATGAATGTTAGGGACCTTGGATTGTGGGCTCCTTGAGGGTAGGGTCAAATGTGAGTGTGCGATATATGTGTGGCGCGCTGCGTAAAAATTGACACAGCGCTATATGGGTACCTTAAATAAAAATAGGGATAATTGTAGACACGCACCCACACTCGCTCAGGTTGAACTCGATGGACTGGTGTCTTTATTCATCCTTACTAACTATGTAACTATGTAATGTCCACCAACGTGAAGAAAGAAAAAAAGTGAATACAAATCATGTGAAAAAACTGGGACATAAAAGGAGGGTTAAGTCCATATAAGGATTTTGGTATTTATATGTAAAATCAGCTGATTGGCATCACTGAAACATCAATGGAAACACGGCTGAAGAGGATAATTGCAGAGATAACCACCACCGACTATGTGAAGGCTTACCGGAGTGAGTGGACTTTAAGGGGCATATACCTCCTAAGTCATGAAAGCTTGTGGTGATATTCACCATTTAAACAAGGGTTTGACTCCTACGTTCGCTATCCCGGCTCAGGAGCATACACCTTTCATCAGCAGGTTCCCAATGTAATATATGGATGGGTTTCTCATAGAGGGAAGGAGGACCGGAACATATCCCCGTATTCACACGACGCAACCAAAAAATGAAGAAAGGTTCCACATAGTGTGATATTGTTGAGGGAACACTCGCATTTCAGTGGAGATGTGTACACTTGCAAGGACAACGTAAAATGGCACAATGATACTGGCAGGGCTCGACCCGACATGTATCGTCTACATAGACGTCATCTGGGGTGATGACGTCTGTGTAGACGAAACACGTTGACAGGTATCCTGTCCCCACTTCTGGGAGTCTCAGCCACGGCTGTCACCGCTCAGCTCCCTCCTCCTCCATCCCCCTGCCGCTGGGCCAAAAGGAGAGCGCAGCGGTGCCTCGCGCATGCGCAGTAGGGACCCGGCGGGAAGTCGTAATTCTTCATCACCGGGTTCCCTTACTGGCAATGGTGGCGGCAGCACCCGACAGCTGATGGAGACATCAGCTGTGGTGCCGACATCGCTGGTCTCCAGCACAGGTAAGTGTCCTATTATTAAAAGTCAGCAGCTGCAGTATGTGTACAGTATGTGTATCTGCTGGATTTTAATTTTTGCAGCGGTGGGCAGACCTCCTCTTTAAGTGAAGGATACAGAACACTATACAACATTGAGTCTCTTGTGCTTGAATGAACAATACAGTGAAAGTCCATGTCAGTTGGCAAGGTCGAGTATATCATAACAAAATGTGCCAAGTTAATTAATCTAATGATAAACAATGTGATCACAATTATTTTGAATCTGTTTTCCAAACGTTATAATGAAGGTTACATTTAAACATGTATTATATCCTTTAATAGTGGAAACAGTGCATTAAAAGAAGGGAAATTAAGTAAAATGTCCTCCGTTAAAGAAATATATCTGTGGATATATATTAGAAATAGGGTGTGATATTGAAATTATCACTTGAGTATTCATTTCTGATACGAGTTTAACAATTTTATTAATAATATAGATATATTGTAACTGGTTTAGACAACCTTTGGTTGGATGAAAATCAGGTTATTGGGGAAATTTATAATATGGGATTAGTTTAGATTAAGATAACTACTTTGTAATTTTACATTTATACAATAAACCCTTATTGAGAGAAAAAAAGATTAAGATGAGGTTGTTAATTGGAATACAGCTGCCATAATATTTAACAAATATTTACCAAAGCCAAGATGGATGCATAAGAAGTTTTTCTACGAAGATGAAATCTAAAGGTCTGATAATAACTTGATGTGCGGTCCATGATGTGAGAGCAATAATAAAATAACATTTAAATAACAGACCCATCACATCAAGTCCATACACCCTGTCCACCTGCAGCCAGTTGTTTTATAGTTTTTGATCTGCCTGAGAGCTTTCTGTTCTGTCATATACAGATTGTTGGTCCTTTTAGTTTTTATTTATTTTTATTTTTGAAATCCAAAGCAGAATTTGTGGATTGTGAAATGATGTGCCCCTTTTCCTTGTAAACGCCGTGGTATAAGCGGAAGAATACTTTGGATTTATGGACATCTCTACATGACCGCAGGGTATTGTAATCATTTATAATGTTATGACATCAGGGAAATAATGTCAGATGGAAACTAAGGACTTGTGCTATCTAGCTAAAACTAACAACAGATCAAGCAAAGAGAAATGTATAATATTGCCAGGAAGAGGTTGTCTTTTTTTTTAAACATAAAACTGGAGTTCTTACACAAACAGCGTGATAGAAAACAAGATATTGTAATATATTTATGTAAGCTGGACCCAGTAATGAAGGGTTCACCCCGATATATCAGAGCTGTAGCTTTATGCAAAGGTGCTATTAGACAAACTACAGACATTATGTTGGTCAAATATTTAACTTTAATGGTCCCACATTCTGCGCAGCAAATATTGCAAACAGCTAACTAAATGTTTGTCCAATGATAGGTTCAAAATAAGATTTGTACATAAAAAAACAAAACAAATTCAAACAATAAAAAATGCACACATTTGAACCCAGCCACCTTATCGCCTCTATTGGAGGAGGCTGGAGACAAAGGAAAACCACATATGTTACAATGATGACGTAGGAATCAGCTGCTGTGAGCCCTGTGCAGGACACACTCCCTGAAGACCCAGATATTAGACTTTTTGTAGATTTGATCCAGATTTTTTATGGAGGATGTCTATACCCATACTGAGGATGCAGAAGGACATACTCTATATTCAGAGTCATTGGATCCTTCTTCACCAGCTCAAGAAGCAGAGCTCCATGTTTTAGTAAAGATTGTGAGCTATAAAAAGAGTGTATATTTATATAGATAGTCGAGATATCGAGAGCTTTTGGTTCCATTTGAAGGGCCAGAAGTTTGTTTTTACTTCGGCAAGTAAACCAACCAAGCATGCTGAGTTAATTGATTGGATATCTTCAGCCTTCAACGTTCTTGCTGAGGTAGCCATACTAACATTAAAACTCACACATGGAAGCAGACCAGGCGACTCAGGATGCTGCATTACAGCCCCGGACACTTGCTGGGTCTGTGCAACTCTCAGATTCCACCCAGTAGAGCCGGGATTAATAATTCAACTTTAACCACTTCCATACCGGGCATTTTCACCCCCTTCCTGCCCAAGCCAATTTTCAGCTTTCAGCGCTGTCGCACTTTGAATAACAATTACGCGGTCATACAACACTGTACACAAATGAAAGTTTTATCATTTTTTCCCCACAAATAGAGCTTTCTTTTGGTGGCATTTGATCACCTCTGCGGTTTTTATTTCTTGCGCTATAAACAAAACAAGAGTGAAAAGTTTGAAAAAAACACCATATTTTTTAAGTTTTGCTATAATAAATATCCAAATTTTTTTTTTTTTTTTTACCAAATTTTTTCCTCAGTTTCGGCCGATACGTATTCTTCTACATATTTTTGGTAAAAAATATCGCAATAAGCATATATTTATTGGTTTGTGCAAAAGTTATAGCGTCTACAAAATAAGGGGATAGATTTATAGCATTTTTATTATTATTTTCTTTTTACTAGTAATGGCGGCAATCTGCAATTTTTATCATGACTGCGATATTGCGGCGGACATATCGGACATTTTTGACACATTTTTGGGACCATTCACATTTATACAGCCATCCGTGCTATAAAAATGCATTGATTACTGTATAAATGTGACTGGCAATGAAGGGGTTAACCAGGAGGGGGCGCTGTAGGGTTAATTATGTTCCTAGGGAGTGATTCTAACTGTGGGGGGAGGGGACTCACAAGGGGAGGAGACCAATCGGTGTTCCTCTGTACAAGGAACACACCATCGGTCTCCTCCCATCTAACAGGATGTGGATCCGTGTGTTTACATACACAGATCCACGGTCCTGCTCGGTTACCGGGCAATCGTGGGGTCCGGCGGACATCGCGACCGCCGGGCACGCGCACTGGGACCCGAGTGACGCGGCGAGCATGCGCGCCCCCAGGGGGGCCTGGAAGGCCGTCACATCATATGACGATGGTTCAGGATAACAGCTACACCGTCCCGCCGTCATATGATGGTGGGCGGGCAGCAAGTTAAGGACCCCAGAACGAGAAGAACAAGTGGTCCACAGGGGTCAACTTCTTATGAAACAGGACTTTGGAAAAGGTGATCATTTATGTCTGCCAACCACTCTTTTCCCTCCAGCTTGACACATGGACCGTGTCATCAGTCACAAGCAGTTATGGCTGCCTTAGTAAATGAGCGTGGGATAGAGCCAGGGTTCTCCACAGTTGTTTTTATAACATACCACTTCTTGTTTTACCTGTTACCAAAGGTGTTACCAAAAGCTGAACATCCCTTCCAGAGATTACAAAAACATATATCCAGATGTCCAAGTCAGGATCTTACGAGTATGCATTTTGTCTGTATGGACATGTTTTCTGGATGTCCAGTGGCAAATGCTACTGCAAAGGCCACAGTAAAAAAGTGTTATCAGAAGTAGTTTGTAAATACAGAGTGCAGAAAGTACAGAGAGTAACAGAGGAAATCATTTTTATGGGAGAGTCCTTACAAGAGGTTTTGGAGGGTTTTTTTTTATTACGCCCCTAATGCCCTTTACACAGAATTTCAGCCCGCAAAAGTCCGATGAGAGCTTTTGGTCGGAAAATGCGACCGTGTGTATGCTCCATTGGTGGAATTCCAGCCAGCAAAAGATTGAGAATAGGTTCTCTATTTTTCGTTCAGAAAAAGTTTCTATCCGAAAATGCGATCGTCTGTATGCAATTCGGACGAGCAAAAAAAACCACGCCTACTCGGAAACAATTCGACGCATGCTTGGACGCATTGAACTTAATTTTCTCGGCTCGTCGTAGTGTTCAGAGAACTTTTGTGAGACCGTGTTTATGCAAGTCAAGCTTGAGCGGAATTCCGTCGGAACAACCATCCAAGATTTTTCCGACGGAAATTCCAATTGTGTGTACGGGGCATAAGGCCCAAGTGCTTTCACACTGGAGCAGTGCGCTGGCAGGACGCTATAAAAAGTCCTGCAAGCAGCATCCTTGAGGCAGTGGAGGAGCGGTGTATGCACCGCTCCTTCACCGCCCCTGCCCACTGAAATTAATGGCCAGCGATGCAGAAGTGCCTGCAAAGCGCATTGGCATCGGCGCTACAGGGGCGGTATTAACCCCTTCTTCGTTCGCTAGTGGGGGTTAAAAGCGCCACTAGCACTTAAAAACTAGCGGCGCTTTACCGACGACGCTCTCACCGCCCCATTGTGAAAGTAGCCTTAGGGGATGTTGGACTCTCTCCCTATGGGATTTGGTTTGGGAGTGTGTCTGAGGAGTACAAAGACAAGTGTGTCTTGTCTACAGTCAAGCATGGTGGTGGGAGTGTCATGGTCTGGGGCTGCATGAGTGCTGCCGACACTGGGGGGCTACAGATCATTGAGGGACCCATGAATGCCAACATGTACTGTGACATACTGAAGCAGAGCATGATCCCCTCCCTTCAGAGACTGGACCGCAGGGCAGTATTCCAACATGATAACCACCCCAAACACACCTCCAAGACCACCACTGCCTTGCTAAAGAAGGTGAGGGTAAAGATGATGGACTGGCCAAACATGTCTCCAGACCTAAACCCTATTGATCATCTGTGGGACATCCTCAAACAGAAGGTGGAGGAGCGCAAGGTCTCTAACATCCACCAGCTCAGTGATGTCGTCATGGAGGAGGGGAAGAGGACTCCAGTGACAACCTGTGAAGATCTGGTGACCTCCATGCCCAAGAGGGTTAAGGCAGTGCTGGAAAATAATGGCGGCCACACAAAATATTGACACTTTGGGCCCAATTTGGACATTTTCCCTAAGGGGTGTACTGACTTTTGCCAGCGGTTTAGACATTAATGGCTGTGTGTTGAGTTATTTTGAGGGGACAGCAAATGTACACTGTTATACAAGCTGTACACTCACTACTTTACATTGTAGCAAAGTGTCATTTCTTCAGTGTTGTCACATGAAAAGATAGAAGAAAAGATTTACACAAATGTGACTGAGGGGGTGTACTTACTTTTGTGAGATACTGTGTATATTTAATGTGGTTTGAAAAGTAGTTCAGCCATGTTAAAGTCAAATTTGTCTTTTGTACATCTTCCATTTTATGTAGAATTGTCTGTGTTTACATATGCTGATAAGCCAGCATACCAACAATTAAGCTAGAAGGCCATTCTGGCCACAGGAGTGTACAGCCAATACTCAATCATTTGTTTTTCACAATGAAAAGTCATTTTGTAATGAAAAAATCTGCTCAGCTATTATATTCCCCACAATGGAGTTTTGCCTCATTGGCCAGGACTACCTCCACCTAAGCGTGTGGAGGTTCAAGGTTAAAGGTGATAGCAGGTATGGTTATTGATTAAAATATTGATCAAAAGAGGGGAGATTGTAAAGGAAATTTGTAAGTTCTGTATATAATTGTCAGAAACCATGAAATCAGACCGAGACAGAAGTACAGTTAAATCACACTTATTTAATAATAAAAGTAAATAGAACAAACGTAGTCAAAATATAGCCAAAGTTCAGGAACCGGAATGGATAGTCAGACAAGCCAAACATCAGGGAGCCAGAGATGAGCGTAGTAAAACAGCAAGCAGGATCTGGAGCTAGAACGCATGACAGCCAAGAAAGTCTTTTAACAGGAACGCAGGAGAGCGTCTCTGACTTTGTGATGTTGACCAAGGCAAAGGCAGAGATCCTCTGGGCTGGAGAGCTTAAGTAGGCAGGACTGACGAGCAGGATATCATCAACAGATGAGTAACTGTGGAGAGAGATGGGAGCTGGCAATTAGCCGACAGCTGAGAGGCCAGCTCAGAGAAGGAAGGGCTGAGCCCAGCCCTGACAATAATTGTATTCTATTTTGTATGTATTGCACACGGCACTAATGTTTTCTTTACATGTTTACATTCTTTCGAGTCCTGATTAGAATTAGCCTGTCTATGTTACGCCCCTTGTTACCATAAAAGTACAACTGCAATATTAATGTGATACCTACGTAATCATGTGTATAAAAACCTTTAATCGTGTCATAATAAAGCAGAACAGTTACTTGGAAAGATGCGGAGTGTATCCTTTGTGTCTGTTCCCTACTGCAGTCGCTATTATTATTTGGAACCACTAATCAATATGAGGATAGGAGTTGCCTATCTATAAAATTCCATGTCAGTGTTCTTCTCCACAAAGTCATGGATCTGCCGGTAGGCTTCTTCTACAGATGAAGATAGACCAGTGATCACCACCTCATTTCCATCCCCCACAGGGAGCTCCTCTATGAAAACTTTGATCCTGTCAGCATTACACTTCTCATTTAGAAAAGACTTTAATCTTCCCCACTCTGGACTCCGAGTGACACTATCATCCTCAACAGAAAGTCTCTTACAGGCCAATTCTTTCTCCAAGGTTTCTTCAGCATTTTTCAGATCTTTATCAGAGTAACCAAACACCATGACTGCGTTATCTTCCACCTGAAACATTGCTTTAATGTTCTGAAGAAGGTTACGAGACATTTCTTCATTGTCCACTGCCATCAGAAACTGGATGATGCTTGGATCACGATGAACGGATTTGGACCTCAGGCCTTGCCTAGTATTCAGAATATCACATTTGGCAGTGACCACTTCATCTTTTGGCCCATAGAGTTTCATTGACTTAGTAGCTCTATCATAACTAATCTTCACATGTGGGGAATCTTCCTTGATGCTTTTCTCCAGACCATGTGCCAACATTAATTTATAAGCTTCGGGTTCAAGAGGCACCTCATCTTCCACTCTGCTCAGATGTCTGGTGGTTTCTTTTACCAGTTTTTTGAATATTGGCTCAATCTTCTCAACATCTTCTGAAATACCCACAATGAAAGCCTTCTCTGCAGCTATGTCTGGTTTTATGAGGACTCCATCATATGATGAACTGGAGACCTTTGTCCTGATGGCTTCCCACACTGGTGGCTTCAGGTCATACTCTATGACTTTATACTTGGACAGTAGAAGAGAGAACTTTGCCTGGACTTTGTTTCTCCAGGTTGGTGCTATCTTTGACAGGGTGCGTAGATGTGAGGAGAGGTTGCTGGGAAAGGATAGTGTAATGAGTGGTTTGGGGTCTCCTGGATTTGGCCATTTCACATTACAATAGTGATCTGTCATTTGCTTCTCTATACTTTGTTTTATTTCTTCATTGTTAAAGATAAACTCCAGTATTTGTGCACATATAGGACATTCTATGGGTCCAGGTGTCATGATATGCGTTTCTTTCTTTCCGTACAGCCATTGGCCAATGGACGGGTAATACGGGTAAACGGAGAGGACCGAGTTATGAAATCTATGCTGCTTTGTCAGAACCGTCTTTACAACTGCAACAAATAGATGAAAATTGTATTATTATTATACGAGATTTATTAGGAATGTATTAGGAACACATAGTGGCTCATGGACAGCTCTTTGTTCAGATAGCTTTGGTCATGGCCTTCATATCATTTAGAACTGGAACAAAAAATTACCTAAAACTGTTAACCTCATTGGGGTCTCAGATTTGGTAGAATGCACTGTGAAGGGTACACATGATCTGTTGTACAATGTAGCAAGACAGAGTTGATCTAAAACCGTGTAGCGCCAAAGGAGCTGCTTGGTAATTTTGGGTCCCCTGTTCTGCGCCTTACAGTCTCTCCTCCTTGAACCCCCATCCTGTCATTTGCCGGCAGGTAGAGCAAGCAGGAGAGTGATCCATGGCACCCACTACACCAGTAGTATCCAAACTGCAGCCTGCAGGCCAGATGCAACCCTTTGCTTGCATTTATCTGGCCCTTGGGGGCATTTGTTCCTTCCACTGATATGAAGCACTATTCCTTCCACTGACACCAATGATGGGGACACTATTCCTCCCACTGACACCAATGATGGGACACTATTCCTCCCACTGATACCAATAATGGGACACTATTCCTCCCACTGACACCAATGATGGGACACTATTCCTTCCACTGACACCAATGATGGGGACACAATTCCTCCCACTAACACCAATGATGGGACACTATTCCTCCCACTGATACCAATAATGGGACACTATTCCTCCCACTGACACCAATGATGGGACACTATTCCTTCCACTGATACCAATGATGGGACACTATTCCTCCCACTGACACCAATGATGGGACACTATTCCTCCCACTGATACCAATGATGGGACACTATTCCTCCCACTGATACCAATAATGGGATACTATTCCTCCCACTGTCACCAACAGTGGGGCACTAGTCTTTCCGCTGACACCAACAGTGAGAAACTATCCCTCCCACTGACACCAACAGTGGTGTACTATGCCTCTCACTGATGTAAATGATTGGGCCCAAATCCTTCCATTAATACCAATGATGGGACACTATTCCTCCTCCAACTGACCACAGTCGGTTTGTGATATTTTTACTGACACTAATGCCCCGTACACATGGTCGGACATTGATCGGACATTCCGACAACAAAATCCATGGATTTTTTCCGACGGATGTTGGCTCAAACTTGTCTTGCATACACACGGTCACACAAAGTTGTCGGAAAATCCGATCGTTCTGAACGCGGTGACGTAAAACACGTACGTCGGGACTATAAATGGGGCAGTATCCAATAGCTTTCGTCTCTTAATTTATTCTTAGCATGCGTGGCACTTTGTGCGTGGGATTTGTGTACATACGATCGGAATTTCCGACAACGGATTTTGTTGTCGGAAAATTTTATAGCCTGCTCTCAAACTTTGTGTGTCGGAAATTCCTATGGAAAATGTGTGATGGAGCCCACACACGGTCGGAATTTCCCACAACAAGGTCCTATCACACATTTTCCATCGGAACATCCGACCGTGTGTACAGGGCATAAGTCTTAAGACATTGTTTACTCCCACTGACATTGGGGCAGTTTCTACTTCCACTGGCCATAGTCTAACCCTCCTAAAGTCTGAAGGACCGTAAACTGGCCTGGATGCTGAAGCTGCAGAGAGATGACTGAGGGACTGTCTGCTGTAGATCTGGTCTGGTGGTCCCAGGAGAAAGGTGTCGCTTGGAAGTTGGAAGGAAGATTTTCCCTGGACATTTTATGAGTATAGATTGCTGAGAAATCTTGGAGACTTTTGTTCTGCTTCCACTCCTTTTGTGCTAGAAGGTCAGCTGTGTGTTTGCTAAAGGTAACAACGGCTGATATCCTGAAAATCATAGTTTATCTAATTCTTTGTGAAGGGACTATGCTCCTATTTTTCTACTGCTAATTTGTATATACTCTTGATTGCCAATATGTGGAGAGCCACATGGCCTGTGAATTGCTAAACTCCCTTTTCTCCTCCAACTTTGTGGGATACTCCTTCCTATTTTTTGTAAAAAGTTTTAGTTAGAAGCTTTATGCTCAGGCTAATGGAGGTCATGGCCTATTTTTTTGTGCGAGGTGCCAGGATTAGATAGATAGATTTAGTGTGGCTCACTGTGTTTTTGATAGGTAAATTTGGCTCGTCACACTGTATTCAGTGCAGCTGCCTTTGACTAGTTAGGTCTGCTATGTGTTCTCAGCTGCTGCTAGTCTGTTTACGCCCTCTGCTGTCCAGAAAAGCTGTGAGAACTTTCTGGATCATAAGTGTGGAGCTATGCAGAGGGCAGCATATATATTTATACAGCCCCGGCCAATCCCAGGGAGCAGGGCCCTGAAGGTTGCTGGGAAACTGTATAAATTCTCTGAGCACACTAAGCTTGGGGTCTTTTCCTGAAGAGGATTAGTCCAGCCTGGAGGGCTTTCTGCCCTCCAGGGCAGTGCTGCCATGTTCTCGCTGTTCGTGATGGCTCAGGTGGGTGACTTGAGGGCCTGCAAGCTGAAGCTACAGAGAGATGACTGAGGGTCTGTCTGCTGCAGATCTGGTCTGGTATCACTGGAGAAAGATGTCACTTGAAAGCTGGAAGGAGGCAACCAACTGTCCCATGACATTTTGTGAGTACAGACTGGTGTGAGAGATCTTAGAGACTTTTGGGCTGCGGAAACCCTTCTAATACTAGAGAGTCAGCTATGTGTTTGCTAAAGGGGACACAGTCTGGTGTCCTGAAGAGCTCAGTCTTTCTAATTCCTTGTGAAGGGACTCTGCTCTTAGTCCTCTAAAGAACTGCAGCCATTACAAGCCAAGCCCACAGTTTGCTATATGCAAGGACTTCTGCTTCAGTGCTACAGAAAGGAGTTCAGTGTCCTCAACCTGTACATAGTTTCTGTTTTTGGAGTATCCCACTCAATTCCCTCAACCCTATCCAAGTTCTCCAAAAATAAAAACAACACCCCTAGATTTGTTATTGAGGAAAAGTGTGTCTAAGATTGTGTGCCTGGCTGCAGAGCAATCCACTGGGGAAAGAACCCGGGCAAATTTCCAGCGGCTCTTACAGGGGTAAGGGTTACATAATCTTCTGGTAACTGTATGGGGATAATATTTGTAATAATAGTATTGAATATATAAAGCGTTGTATACAACAAAATTTCATTATTGATCTTGAAACAATAATAATAAGAGAAATGAGGAAAATGAAATGTATGGTGTCCCCTAACAGTAGTGGTCAGTGTAGGTATGACCTCTTGAGTCAGTTGAAAATTGTCCTCTTGTATTGGGGGTCTGTGTAGGTGGGAGATGGATTTGCTCCTCCACACTACTAAAGGAACCCTTAGCAACCTCAGGAGAAACCCAGAGTGCCACAGAACCCTGGTTAGAGTTGGACTACTAGAACCTACGGCTTGTAGGAAGCTGCTGGTGCCAGTGGCGTAGCGTGGGTTGTCAGCACCCAGGGCAAGGCAAGTAATTTGCGCCCCCTAACCTGCGGACTTTTAGCTATCCCCGAGT
This sequence comes from Lithobates septentrionalis, assembly GCA_037952835.1. Taxonomy (NCBI): domain Eukaryota; kingdom Metazoa; phylum Chordata; class Amphibia; order Anura; family Ranidae; genus Lithobates; species Lithobates septentrionalis. Next base: position 300,761 of record JBBDGP010004018.1, read on the forward strand.
CCCTTCAAATACAATAGTACTGACCTACCTGATTCCTATACTGACCACTACACTGAGAACTACACTGACCACTATACTATACTGAGTACTACACTGACCACTATACTGTCCACTATACTACACTGACCACTATACTGACCACTATACTGTCCACTATACTACACTGACCACTATACTGTCCACTACACTACACTGTCCACTATACTACACTACACTGTCCACTATACTACACTATACTGTCCACTATACTACACTATACTGTCCACTATACTACACTATACTGTCCACTATACTACACTATACTGTCCACTATACTACACTATACTGTCCACTATACTACACTACACTGTCCACTATACTACACTACACTGTCCACTATACTACACTATACTGACCACTATACTACACTATACTGTCCACTATACTACACTACACTGTCCACTATACTACACTACACTGTCCACTATACTACACTACACTGTCTACTATACTGTCCACTACACTAAACACCATACTAACCACTATACTACACTGACCTCCATACTAAACTACACTATACTAAGCACTATGCTAACCACTATCCACTTGACGACCGCCTCACGCCGATGTACGTCGGCAAAGTGGCACGGACAGGCAAAATCACGTACATGGTACGTGATTTGCCTTCCGCGGGTGGGGGGTCCGATCGGACCCCCCCCCCCCCCCCGGTGCCCGAGGCGGTCGTCTTTTGTCCAGCGGCGATCAGAGGTGAGGGGGAGACCATCCGTTCGTGGCCCCCCCCTCGCGATCGCCGCCGGCCAATCGAATCATTCCTTTGCTGCTGTATGCTAAACAGCAGCAAAGGAAATGATGTCATCTCTCCTCGGCTCGGTAATTTCCGTTCCGGCCCGAGGAGAGAAGACATCAATGTGAGTGCACCAACACACTACACACTCAGTAGAACATGCCAGGCACACTAAACACCCCGATCCCCCCCCCCCCCCCGATCGCCCCCCGATCCCCCCCCAATCACCCCCCCCCCTGTCACAAACTGACACCAGCAGTTTTTTGTTTTTTTCTGATTACTGCATAGTGTCAGTTTGTGACAGTTACAGTGTTGGGACAGTTACTGTTACCCCCCTTTAGGTCTAGGGTACCCCCCTAACCCCCCCTAATAAAGTTTTAACCCCTTGATCACCCCCTGTCACCAGTGTCACTAAGCGATCATTTTTCTGATCGCTGTATTAGTGTCGCTGGTGACGCTAGTTAGGGAGGTAAATATTTAGGTTCGCCGTCAGCGTTTTATAGCGTCAGGGACCCCCATATACTATCTAATAAATGTTTTAACCCCTTGATGGCCCCCTAGTTAACCCTTTCACCACTGATCACCATATAACTGTTACGGGTGACGCTGGTTAGTTCGTTTATTTTTTATAGTGTCAGGGCACCCGCCGTTTATTACCGAATAAAGGTTTAGCCCCCTGATCGCCCGGCGGTGATATGCGTCGCCCCAGGCAGCGTCAGGTTAGCGCCAGTACCGCTAACACCCACGCACGCAGCATACACCTCCCTTAGTGGTATAGTATCTGAACGGATCAATATCTGATCCGATCAGATCTATACTAGCGTCCCCAGCAGTTTAGGGTTCTCACAAACGCAGTGCTAGCGGGATCAGCCCAGATACCTGCTAGCACCTGCGTTTTGCCCCTCCGCCCAGCCCACCCAAGTGCAGTATCGATCGATCACTGTCACTTACAAAAGACTAAAACGCATAACTGCAGCGTTCGCAGAGTCAGGCCTGATCCCTGCGATCGCCAACAGATTTTTTGGTAGCGTTTTGGTGAACTGGCAAGCGCCAGCGGCCTAGTACACCCCGGTCGTAGTCAAACCAGCACTGCAGTAACACTTGGTGACGTGGCGAGTCCCATAAGTGCAGTTCAAGCTGGTGAGGTGGCAAGCACAAGTAGTGTCCCGCTGCCACCAAAAAGACAAACACAGGCCCGTCGTGCCCATAGTGCCCTTCCTGCTGCATTCGCCAATCCTAATTGGGAACCCACCACTTCTGCAGCGCCCGTACTTCCCCCATTCACATCCCCAACCAAATGCAGTCGGCTGCATGAGAGGCATTTTCTTTATGTCCTCCCCATTTTGGAAAGTAGACACCCCAAGCTATTTGCTGAGAGTCATGTCGAGTCCATGGAATATTTTATATTGCGACACAAGTTGCGGGAAAGAGACAAATTTTTTTTTTTTTTGCACAAAATTGTCACTAAATGATATATTGCTCAAACATGCCATGGGAATATGTGAAATTACACCCCAAAATACATTCTGCTGCTTCTCCTGAGTACGGGGATACCACATGTGTGAGACTTTTTGGGAGCCTAGCCGCGTACGGAACCCCGAAAACCAAGCACCGCCTTCAGGCTTTCTAAGGGCGTGAATTTTTGATTTCTCTCTTGACTGCTTATCACAGTTTCGGAGACCATGGAATGCCCAGGTGGCACAAAACCCCCCCAAATGACCCCATTTTGGAAAGTAGACACCCCAAGCTATTTGATGAGAGGTATAGTGAGTATTTTGCAGACCTCACTTTTTGTCACAAAGTTTTGAAAATTGAAAAAAGAAAAAAAAAAAAGTTTTTTCTTGTCTTTCTTCATTTTCAAAAACAAATGAGAGCTGCAAAATACTCACCATGCCTCTCAGCAAATAGCTTGGGGTGTCTACTTTCCAAAATGGGGTCATTTGGGGGGGGGTTTTGTGCCACCTGGGCATTCCATGGCCTCCGAAACTGTGATAGGCAGTGAAGAGTGAAATCAAAAATTTTCACCCTTAGAAATCCTGAAGGCAGTGATTGGTTTTCGGGGTCCCGTACGCGGCTAGGCTCCCAAAAAGTCCCACACATGTGGTATCCCCATACTCAGGAGAAGTAGCTAAATGTATTTTGGGGTGCAATTCCACATATGCCCATGGCCTGTGTGAGCAATATATCATTTAGTGACAACTTTGTGCAAAAAAAAAAAAAATGTGTCACTTTCCCGCAACTTGTGTCAAAATATAAGATATTCCATGGACTCAATATGCCTCTCTGGAAATAGCTTGGGGTGTCTACTTTCCAAAATGGGGTCATTTGGGGGGGTTTTGTGCCACCTGGGCATTCCATGGCCTCCGAAACTGTGATAGGCAGTAAAGAGTGAAATCATAAATTTACACCCTCAGAAATCCTGAAGGCGGTGATTGGATTTCGGGGCCCCGTACGCGGCTAGGCTCCCAAAAAGTCCCACACATGTGGTATCCCCATATTCAGGAGAAGCAGCAGAATGTATTTTGGGGTGCAATTCCACATAGGCCCATGGCCTGTGTGAGCAATATATCATTTAGTGACAACTTTTTGTAAATTTTTTTTTTTTTTTTTGTCATTATTCAATCACTTGGGACAAAAAAAATAAATATTCAATGGGTTCAACATGCCTCTCAGCAATTTCCTTGGGGTGTCTACTTTCCAAAATGGGGTCATTTGGGGGGGTTTTGTACTGCCCTGCCATTTTAGCACCTCAAGAAATGACATAGGCAGTCATAAATTAAAGGCTGTGTAAATTCCAGAAAATGTACCCTAGTTTGTAGACGCTATAACTTTTGCGCAAACCAATAAATATACGCTTATTGACATTTTTTTTACCAAAGACATGTGGTGAATACATTTTGGCCTAAATGTATGACTAAAATTGAGTTTATTGGATTTTTTTTATAACAAAAAGTAGAAAATATCATTTTTTTTTCAAAATTTTCGGTCTTTTTCCATTTATAGCGCAAAAAATAAAAACCGCAGAGGTGATCAAATACCATCAAAAGAAAGCTCTATTTGTGGGAAGAAAAGGACGCAAATTTCGTTTGGGTACAGCATTGCATGACCGCGCAATTAGCAGTTAAAGCGACGCAGTGCCAAATTGGAAAAAGACCTCTGGTCCTTAGGCAGCATAATGGTCCGGGGCTCAAATGGCTATACTACACTAACCACTATACTGTCCACTATACTGACCACCATACTACACTGTCCACTATACTATACTGTCCACTACACTACACTGACCTCCATACTAAACTACACTATACTAACCCCTATACTACACTATACTGACCACTATACTACACTATACTGACCACCATACTACACTGTCCACTATACTATACTGTCCACTACACTACACTGATCTGCATACTAAACTACACTGACCACTATACTATACTGACCACTATACTATAATACACTAACCACTATACTACACTATACTGACCACCATACTACACTGTCCACTATACTACACTGACCACTATACTACACTGTCCACTATACTGACCACCATACTACACTACACTATCCACTATACTACACTGTCCACTATACTGACCACCATACTACACTACACTGTCCACTATACTACACTGACCACTATACTATACTGACCACTATACTACACTACACTGACCACCATACTAACCACTATACTATACTACACTAACCACTATACTGTCCACTATACTACACTATACTGACCACCATACTACACTGTCCACTATACTATACTGTCCACTACACTACACTGACCTCCATACTAAACTAAACTATACTGACCACTATAATACACTATACTGACCACTATACTATACTATACTATACTATACTACACTAACCACTATACTACACTATACTGACCACTATACTATACTATACTGACCACCATACTACACTACACTGTCCACTTTACTACACTGTCCACTATACTGACCACCATACTACACTGTCCACTATACTACACTGACCACTATACTATACTACACTGTCCACTATACTACACTGTCCACTATACTGACCACTATACTATACTACACTGTCCACTATACTGACCACTATACTACACTGTCCACTATACTACACTGTCCAATATACTGACCACTATACTATACTACACTGTCCACTATACTGACCACTATACTACACTGACCACTATACTACACTACACTGACCTCCATACTATACTACACTATACTGACCACTATACTACACTACACTGTCCTGCCTACAGTCTCTCTCTCGCCCCCCCCCCGGCCAGTAACAAGACTCTCACTCACCTTCTTCTCCTGGCTGCATTGATCCGGAGGAGAAGACAGCGGCGGCTCACATTCTTCTCTCCCCTGCGCTCTGCTTGCTGCCATGTTCAGTGTCCAGCGCCCTGTGATTGGGCGTATGGGGGGTCATGTGAGGAGGCGGGACTTCAGGAGCAATCAAGGACAAGCCAGCCCTACGCCTCACATGACCCCCCATACGCCCAATCACAGGGCGCCGGACACTTAACATGGCGGCCGGAGCCCGGGGACACAGGATCGAGAAATTAGGAGGAGGCAGCCAGTGACACATACTGGCGCCCCCCTAAATGTCGCGCCCGGGGCCACGGCACCCCCGGCACCCCCCACGCTACGCCACTGGCTGGTGCTGCCTCCAGATTATTATGACCTCAACAGGAGCCCCCATATCAGTAAAGAAATTCACCTTGTGGTGAGAAATTAAAAATAATACACAAGACTGGATCCCCAACAAGGGCTGAATGACCCTAGTCAAGCCTTTCTCAACATCTTCAACACACCCTTGAAATAACTTTCCAGTCTCAGGGGAACCCCTGCTAACAATTGCTGTATCTACAACCCAATGATACATAAGTGTGATGGTCAGTGGGAAGAATGCTCCTTACACTTGTGGTTATTGGGAAGAAGCCCCCCCTTACAGATAGCTAAAACGATGAATGGTGTCAGGGGGAACTTATCTGAGAGGCAGAAATTGCTCATTGCTCTAGGAACCCCTAGCAACCTCTGGAGGAACCCTGGTTGAGAAACCCTGCCCTGGTCAAACCTGACATTGTTTTAAAATCCTTTTTAATCCATCGAAAATTGAAAGATTTGGCTGAAGTCCCATTCTGTGACTCGGTACAATATATAACCTCAAATACAAAGCACACAGACAGAAACCTTTTACCTTCAGCACTGGAGAATGTAATGATGGCGGCACCTTCTTCTGGTAACATCTCTATCTCCTCTATTGGGTCACCTCCATGCTTTGCACTCTCAAAGTAAAGTCCAAGGAAGTCCTCCGATGTGTTGGCCGGGAGACCCTCTAGCCGGACACTTCTGGTGTTCTCCAGACATTTGGCTCTCAGTTTTTGTTGTTTGACTCTCGGGATTCCAGAAAACCTTCCAATGAATTCTGGAATATCTGTGAGAAGACAAATCACAATCAGCTCCCTGAACAAGCGCACAGTGGTAAAATCCAAAGACATAAAGCAGAACTCCAATTACTTTTTTTTTTTTTTTTTTACTTTTCTGCTGTGAGTAGAGTAGAGAAGGGTTAGAACCTCTGTGATGATTTTAGGCTTCATTTATGCCGTTGATTACGGCCGCACATTGTACAAAGCAGTGTGTCTCTGCAGGTGGGGATCACAGCTGTATGCGATCAGTTGCAGTCAGAAAGCCTACATACAGTAAATCAATGATAGTATAGTATAGTATAGTATAGTATAGTATAGTATAGTATAGTATAGTATAGTATAGTATAGTTGGTGAGTTTGAATAAAGACACCAGTTCATCCAGTTCAACCTGTGGTGTGTGTGTGTGAGTTGTATGTCAATATTAAATTGTATATCCCTGTAGGTTGCAATCCTTAAGGTGCCTATCTAAAAGTTTTTGGAAACTAGTGACACTCCCTACTGATACCACTGCTTGTGGAAGGGAGTTCCAAATCCTCACTGCTCTGACAGTAAAGAACCCTCTACCCAGCTTAAGGTTAAACCACTTCTCCTCCAGTTTCAGTGAATGGCCAAAAGTCTTTTTAAACCCCCTCCAACTGATTTTTTCCCTATGCTAGGGTCACCAGTAAGGTATTTGAATATCTCTATCATGTCTCCTCTCAAGCGTCTCTTCTCCAGAGAGAATAGGTTTAGTGCTTGTAGTCTTTCTCCATAACGGAGATCCTCCAGACCCTTTATTAGCTTTTTTGCCCTTCTCTGGACTTTCTCCAGTTCCAGCACATCCTTCCTGAGGACTGGTGCCCAGAACTGGACAGCATACTCCAGGTGCTGCCGGACCAGAGTCTTGTAGAGCGGGAGAATTATCGTTTTATCTCTGCAGTTGATCCCCTTTTTAATGCCAATATTCTGTTGGCTTTGCTTGCAGCAGCTTGGCATTGCTGAGCCTATCATCTACTAGGACCCCCAGGTCCTTTTCCACCCTAGATTCCCCCAGAGGTTCTCCCTCTAGCGAGTAACTTGCATTCATATTTTTAGCACCCAAATGCATTATTTTACATTAAACCTCAATTATGAAAAAATAATGTTGTGCTAAGAAATAAAAGGATGATAAATAATTAATTGTGAAGAAAAAACAATGAGTCCAAGTGAGCAAATATCTTGACCATTGAATCACCAACAGAATCCTCCACCTTGTGATTAAACCACCACCAATCTAAAGCCTCGTACACACGATCGGATTTTTCGCAGACAAAACTTCAGACTTTTGCCCGAAGGCGTGTGCCTGGATTTTGTCTTGCATACAAACGGCAAGGAATTGTCGGCCAACAAACACGAACGTAGTGACGTATTTTCAGCACTTTAGCACCACCCTTTGGGCTCCTTCTGCTAATTTGGTGTTATTAGAAGTTTGGTGAGTGTTGATTCGCGCTTTTTATTTAGCAGTTTTCATTTAGCGCTTTTCAGTTCGTTTCTGAACGGCCGTTCGCCAACCAGACATGTTGCGGAATCGGAGGAGATAACGTGTTATTTATTATTGGCCTTGGAGTTATTGCTTTGACCCAAGTCCAGTCCAGGAACAGGAGGAGGAGGATTTCTTGGACAAAAAATTTGTTGCTTTATTAATCGTGATCAATTCTGTCATTATGCCTTTGCTGCGGAAGCTCCAGGAGAATAATCTGGATAATTTTTGGAATTATCTCCGGATGACGGACCCCTCTGCTTTCACCAACTCTTGGCATTGTTGACCCCCTATATTAAGAAGCAGGACACATGCATGAGGCTTTTATTTTATTTTTTGGTTGAATAATAATGCTTTGATTTGGTATATTTTCTATATTTTTGGATTCATAGAATGCACTTTTTGGTTAAGTTCTATAGGCAGATAACATGTCTAATTTTATTTGTTTTCTTTTTTTTAATGCACAATAAAAACAATTGTGTAGAATAATACTTGGCTTTGTGTTTTACTTCAAATGACAGTTTGGGAGTCAGCAGTTACATTTAAAAAAATACAATGTAACATTAACAAGAGGCACCAACATAGTTGTATCTTTGATCTTAAAAACTCTGGGATAATCGTGTTGTGGTAACTTGCCCCCCAAAAAAAAGCATAATAAAATTATTCTTGATATCACTAGAAAAAAAAAAAAAACTTTGAAAATTTGTTTGCAATAACTCCATCAGTATCACCAGCAAAGCAGCTTCATTATTATCCCATTAAAGAAGAAGAGAATTGTGCGCTGCATTTCCAGATTTCATAATTTGCTGCGTCACGAATCTTAATTCTCAATTATGAACGCTACTTTACAAGAGCGACCGCTTCCGGCTCGTCCTTGCTTCGGAGCATGCGTGTTTCTACTTTGGACTTTTGTCCGACACACGCTCGGAAAATCTGACAACACGGAATATTTTAAAGCCTGCCATCCAACATTTGTCCGCGGAAAATCCGACAACAATTGTCCGATGGAGCGTACAAACGGTCGGATTTTCCGCCGACAGCCTGTCATCGAACATTTCCCGTCGGAAAATCCGATTGTGTGTACGTGGCTTTAGGATGTTCTCTTACCAGAGAGGGTTGACCACCTGTTACGGGGGGATCAAAGAAGGCTCTTGTATCTCTAATACTTCATCACCGTTTGGTAATCCACACACGGAAGACAGGGGAGATCACTCCAAGCAGCCAGGAAATCAACAAATCCTCTGGTTCCAACTGAAGCACCAAGTGGCAAATTAACCTCTAGGTGTGTGACTATGTAGCCACGTGTAATACCCCTACACATAGAGCACATAAAAACAGTTCAAAACAAATCCACCAAACGTGGCTCCACGATTCCAAATGGTTCGAAGATTCTAAAGAGTGTCCAGATGAAAAAGGGAACTCCCAATAAGGGCTCCATTCAGAGAACCAGGTCCCATGCGGTATATACAGTAGGTGTCCAGATACAGTTTCCGTAAATACCGCATGTGATCCTGAAACTTTCATTCCACGATATTGTTCCGCGGTATTTACCGCAAGACACTGAAAATGCTCGATAGATACCGCATGACCAAGCATTAAACTCAAGGCACAGAAGGAAATAATTAAATGCAATGCCGTAATTAAGTAGTGGCCGAGGCATGCGGTATTTACGGAATGCGTGCTAGTCGTTAAGGAGCGGCCGGCCGCCGGTGTCCTTAGCAACCAGTGACTGTCATGGCTGTTAACCACTTACAGACCGGAAGATTTCCCTCCTTAATGACCAGGCTATTTTTTGCGATACGGCACTGCGTCACGTTAACTGACAATTGCGCGGTCATGCGACGTTCCACCCAAACAAAATTTGTCTTTTCTTCCCCACAAACAGAGCTTTCTTTTGGTGGTATTTGATCACCTCTGCGGTTTTTAATTTTTGCGCTCTAAACAAAAGAAGAGCGCCAATTTTGAAAAAAAAACCCAATATTTTTTACTTTTTGCTTTAACACATATCATAAAAAAAAATGTAAAAAAAACTAATTTCTTCATCAGTTTAGGCCGCAGGGGTCTCAAACAGGCGGCCCTCCAGCTGTTGCGAAACCACAAGTCCCATGAGGCATTGCAAGTCTGACAGTTACAATCATGACTCCCACAGGCAGAGGCATGATGGGACTTGTAGTTTCTCAACAGCTGGAGGGCCGCCAGTTTGAGACCCCTGGTTTAGGCCAATATGTATTCTTCTACATATTTTTGGTAAAAAAAAAAAAATCGCAATAAGTGTATATTGATTGGTTTGCGTGAAAGTTATAGCGTCTACAAAATAGGGGATAGATTTATGGCATTTTTATTATTATATTTTTGTTACTGGTAATGGCAGCGATCTGCGATTTTTAGCGTGGCTGCGACTATGCGGCGGACAGATCGGACACATTTTTCGGACCAGTGAGATTTATACAGCGATCAGAGCTATAAAAATGCACTGATTACTGTGTAAATGTCACTGGCAGGGAAGGGGTTAACACTAGGGGGCGGTCAAGGGGTTAAGTGTGTTCCCTGGAAGGTGTTTCTAACTGTGGGGGGATGGGACTGACTGGAGGAGGAGAGAGATCTCTGTTCCTAATCACTAGGAACAGACGATCTCTCGCTCTCCTCCCCTGTCAGAATGGGGATCTGTCTGTGTACATTGACAGATCCCCGTTCTGGCTCTCTTTCCCACGATCGCAGGTGGCTGGCGGACATCACGGCCACCGGCCACACGCATCGGGTCCCCTCTTAAAGGAGCCGACGTACAGCTATGGCACTTTGCGGGAACGAGCCGAACTGCAGCATAAGGACTGCGGCTAGTCAGCAAGTGGTTACAGAGCGGACGGCCACCACATCCTTACCAAATGATGAATCATCAGCTGTCAGCAGAGTTCCCCCTGACAGCTGAATGTTATGAAAAGAATTACCGGCAATAAAAAAACCAGGGGAAAAATGGCATGGCGTGGCGTGGCGTGGCATGGGATGGACTCCCCCCCCCAATCTATACTAGGCTCTTTGGGCCAAACTTTTAAAGATAAAATGGTGTGTGGTCCACCCCAAAACCTTATCCAAGCATGCAGCCCAGTGGGGCAGGAAAGGGGGGAGAGAGCAAGCAAGCCCCCCCCACCCCCAAACCATAGCAGGTCACATGCCCTCAACGTGGGGGGTGCTTTTGCTTTAAAAGTGAATAAAAACGATCCAAAAGTCTTTGACAAGTCCATTATTTAAAAAAAAAAAAAATTGTCCCCTGGTGTAGATCCAGCGTCAATCGAGATGAATGCCAGGATCCAATCCAAAAAAAGGTAAAAAAATAAAAAAGCTCCGCTTAGCATGCGTTTTTTTTTTTCAGGTCGGTGATGGCGGCGGGCATGGTAATTGACATTGGATCTACACAGAGGGACAATATTTTTAAATTTGTTTTTTTTTTTTTTTTTTTAATAAAGGACTTGTCAAAAACTGCCTCCTGTGTTTCTTTACACGACACTTTTATCTCACCATTTTCAGAAGTGAAGGTGACAACAGCAGATCGAATCTCTGGAATCATTTCCACATGGAAGTCGGTTTCCTCATTCTTCTCACTGACATTCTCCAGCAGGAGGTTTAACATCTCAGGAGTGCAGCTGTCCTGGATGTTCTCAATCAGAACCTGAGACGTTGGGGGGTCCAGAGTCACCTCATCATCTTCTCTGGTGGGCTTCTCTGTTGAAGCAAATACCCAACATGTAAAGCCTTTTCAATGTCAGGTCCTGGTCTATACTGTTACTAGCTAGAACTGTCTACAAACATTGGACAACAGCCAACCATGGACACCTGGCCCTAACGTGAAACAGAGTTTTAAGGAAAAAGCTTTCTACTAAATATGCAAGTTGGCATTCTTATATATTTATGCCCATAGGTGGGGGTGAGCAATGGAGGTGGTGGCCTGTTGAAGGGAAATCGTTAGTGAAGGAAAACACTCCAGTCAATTGACTTTCCCACAAGGAGCTTCAACCGGGGAGTATCTGCCAGGGTTGTGAAGGAGCCTACAAACAGATCTTTCCTGATCCAACCATGAAGAACATTTTTTTTAAATATCAGTATGCACCTTCAATCTGTGTGAGAATAACAAGCCAATAGACCATTAGACCTTTGTGTCATCTTTACCAGAACAGCATCAGAAAAAGGTTCTGTGATCAACACATCTATAAAGGTTAGCCTTATCATTTGGCCTAGGATTGGAGAAGTTGGGAGGGCTGATGGAGATCCTTGTTGTGTTTGCGGAAGACACTTCACATGATATTTGCTACCTCATATTCACCATTTCTTCAGGATCAGACAACCACCTAGCAGTGTATGGGGGATCTAGGAGGACCTCGGGAGACAAAGCTTCCCTCTGACTCATTTCCCTGCTGTCTAGAAGAGGCGAGAGGTCAGACTTTACTGAGGCCTCTCCTGACCAAATAAAGCAGCAAGTAGAGCCTTTAATTTCCAACTGCACCCCGTGATCACCTAAAATGTTCAGGAAATATGAGATGATCTGATTGGTTGCTCTTGGAAAAATATACATGGAAAAAAATCACTTTATTACAGTGCCACCTATTGATGTCCATTACCTTCTTCTCCTGGAATCTGATGTACTTTATGGTCCTACAAAATTGGGGAAAACACAGCATGTTATTGTCAGGGCGGATTCAAAAGTGATTAGAAGAGTCACAGAAGAAATAGACATCCAGACATATGTACACAAAGTTATATTTAGAAACTTCTCTATTTACTTATATTTAGAAACTTCTCTAACCACTACATACCAGATCGAGGATGTGGCCTTCTACAGAATTGAACCCATCTGCTATCAACTGCATTCCATTATCATTAATTTTAAAAAGAAAGTGAATTAGAATGTATTAAAAGGTGTTCATTGAAAGTAGCGACAAATACATTGAGCCAGCGCGTTTCGGGGGGAAGGACGCCCCCTTCTTTAGGGTGGAGAATAAACCGATAAAGTGGCAACTGTTGTTGCAGGTGCAGTTTAATCCCCACCATGAAGAAGGGGGAGTCCTTTCCCCCCAAGACACGTTGGCTCGATGTACTTGTCGCAACTTTCCATGAACACCTTTTTATTCTTTTGGACACCAGGGGCGCTCCTTCCTTCCTAGGCTTTTCTAAGTCTCCACATGGAAACAACCACAAGGCCCTACCAAAAAGGCAGCAGCCCCAACCCAAAGAAGTTTCATTGGCATTATGTAATACTGGGCACACCCTGCGGCAGAAACTCCTTCCTCCTTTGCCCACACAGCTACCCACCCACCACCAGCTACTGATCCGGTCAGTCCAGTACGGTCTCCAACACAAACAAGATTATCATTATTGTGAAACTTAAAATGATACTAAACCCACGCTGTGTAATTTCCATTCTGCCTTCTATTTCTGTATGTGGATGACGGCGCTGTAATTATTTTGTTTAAAAAAAGAAAAAAAAACATCGAAGTCCCTTTTACTTAATGGATATCCACATGACCCGGCTCTCTCCCAGCCTGGTGAGGAGATTAGGACTTTGTGCAATGAGAAGCCTCCTATACAGCAGGTATAGGTAAAGGTAACAGTCTATAGACAACAAATTGAATGTGTTAAGGAAAACATTTTTTATCAAGCTTAGAGCGAGATGTTCCTTTACTCCTTCTTACCGTCCAAAGATACTCAACACCTCAACACCACCGCCGGAGATGTCCCCACCACACCTAGAAATAGGCTGTTACCGACCACGAGACTCTATAAGCCACATGCCTAAGCTGGCCATAGATGGATGGCCGAATTTCATCCACTTGATAGAAGTCGATTGTTGGAAATTTTTTCTTGATCCTCTGGGTCCCCCAAAGCTGAACACCCCCCCCCCCCCCCAGGTGAAAAAATGACCTAGGGCCCTGTTATTAGTCCACCATTGGGTGACTAAGATAACAAAGAGCTTAGAAAAGCTTCGGAGCCTCTGCCAGCCTGGATATAACTGTAATCTATGGTTAGGGCACTTTCACACTGGGGCAGTGGGGGCATTGGCGGTAAAGTGGCGCTAGTTTTAGCGGCGCTTTACCGCCGCTTTAGCCACAATAGCTTTGCAGGCAGGGGTGCAGGCAGGGGTATACACCACTCCTAAAGCGCCCCAAAGATGCCGCTTGCAGGACTTTTTTTAACGTCCCGCAAGCGCACCGCCCCCCAGTGTGGAAGCCCTCGGGCTCTCACACTGGAGTGACAGGAGAGGCGTTATGCAGGCGCTATTTATAGCGCTAAAAGACCTGTAAAGTGCCTCAGTGTGAAAGTGGCCTTAGTGAGCAGGAAAGGTATAGTTGTCAGGAAGGGAATAATGGGCGGAGTATAGTTAGTGGGTGGAGTATAGTTAGTGGGTGGAGTATAGTTAGTGGGTGGGATATAGGTAGTGGGTGGAGTATAGTTGGTGGGTGGAGTATAGTTAGTGGGTGGGATATAGGTAGTGGGTGGAGTATAGTTAGTGGGTGGAGTATAGTTGGTGGGTGGAGTATAGTTAGTGGGTGGAGTATAGTTGGTGGGTGGAGTGTAGGTAGTAGGTGGGGTATAGGTAGTGCGTGGGGTATAGTTAGTGGGTGGAGTATAGTTAGTGGGTGGGGTACAGTTAGTGGGTGGGGTATAGTTAGTGGGTGGAATATAGTTATTGGGTGGGGTGTAGATAGTGGATGGGGTGTAGGTAGTGGGTGGGGTATAGTTAGTGGGTGGAGTATAGTTGGTGGGTGGAGTATAGGTAGTGGATGGGGTGTAGGTAGTGGGTGGGGTATAGTTAGTGGGTGGAGTATAGTTAGTGGGTGAGGTATAGTTAGTGGGTGAGGTATAGTTAGTGGGTGGGGTGTAGGTAGCGGGTGGGGTGTAGTTAGTGGGTGGAGTATAGTTGGTGGGTGGAGTATAGTTGGTGGGTGGAGTGTAGTTGGTGGGTGGGGTGTAGGTAGTGGGTGGAGTATAGTTGGTGGGTGGAGTATAGTTCGTGGGGTGTAGGTAGTGGGTGGAGTATAGTTGGTGGGTGGAATGTAGGTAGTGCGTGGAGTATAGTTAGTGTGTGGAGTATAGTTAGCGGGTGGGGTGTAGGTAGTGGGTGGGGTACAGTTAGTGCGTGGAGTATAGTTGGTGGGTGGAGTATAGTTAGTGGGTGGGGTGTAGGTAGTGGGTGGGGTGTAGGTAGTGGGTGGGGTATAGTTAGTGCGTGGAGTATAGTTGGTGGGTGGAGTATAGTTAGTGGGTGGGGTGTAGATAGTGGGTGGGGTATAGTTGTAGGGTGGAGTATAGTTAGTGGGTGGGGTATAGTTAGTGGGTGCAGTATAGTTGGTGGGTGGGGTATAGTTAGTGTGTGGAGTATAGTTGGTGGGTGGAGTATAGTTAGTGGGTGGGGTGTAGGTAGTGGGTGGGGTGTAGGTAGTGGGTGGAGTGTAGTTGTAGGGTGGAGTATAGTTAGTGGGTGGGGTATAGTTAGTGGGTGGAGTATAGTTAGTGGTGGAATATAGTTATTGGGTGGGGTGTAGATAGTGGGTGGGGTGTAGATAGTGGGTGGAGTATAATTAGTGGGTGGGGTATAGTTAGTGGGTGGGGTGTAGGTAGTGGGTGGGGTATAGTTAGTAGGTGGGGTGTAGGTAGTGGGTAAAGTATAGTTTGTGGGCGAGGTATAGTTAGTGGGTGAAGTATAAATGGTGGGTGGAATTTAGTTAGTGGGTGTAGATAGTGGGTGGAGTATAATTAGTGGGTGGGGTATAGTTAGTGGGTGGGGTGTAGGTAGTGGGTAAAGTATAGTTTGTGGGCGAGGTATAGTTAGTGGGTGAAGTATAAATGGTGGGTGGAATTTAGTTAGTGGGTGTAGATAGTGGGTGGGGTATAGTTAGTGGGTGGGGTGTAGATAGTGGGTGGGGTATAGTTAGTGGGTGGGGTGTAGATAGTGGGTGGGGTGTAGATAGTGGGTGGAGTATAATTAGTGGGTGGAGTATAGTTAGTGGGTGGGGTGTAGGTAGTGGGTGAGGTATAGTTAGTGGATGGAGTATAGTTAGTGGTGGAATATAGTTAGTGGGTGGGGTGTAGATAGTGGGTGGAGTATAATTAGTGGGTGGAGTATATTGAATATTGTGGTTGGTCGGGGTACAGTCATTATTAGTATGGTTGATATAATATAATTGGGGGAACCCGCCCACACTGTACAATCTTCAGAATATTCTCTATCAGACACTTACTGCTGGGTCCTCCTGTGTGGGGGGGCGGAGTCTTTGCGTCCCCTGAGGGGGCGGAGCTCTGTGTACTTTGTCCATCCTCCGGTAATCGGACAATCAGCTGTAATGTCGTCCCATTTGGTAATTTCAGGTGATGGGTCTTCCTCTGCAGAACCCGATCTCGTGCTGTGATAGGAGGAGACAATAATGGAAATCAGACAGTAAAGTACGATGGAAAACACGGGGAAGTGGAATTCCTCCTCCGGGAACACGGACACGTTCTATGATCTTCCACCACAAATGTTTCCACAATGATAAAGATATAATTTGTTCAAAAAAATTCCAAAAAAATTAAATAGATTTGTTCTCTTGTTTGTTTTGCTACATTAAATTTTGCTCTTTGATGTCGGTTGGTATCTCTTCATCTTTACATTTATGGCCCAATGAGAGCAGCCAGGTGAAGAAGTTTCCTTTTAGGGGGAATTCTGCCCGGGACGAGTTATTTTGGGATTCAGAACTGACATCAGAATAATCATTTTCCTATTTAAACTAAATGGAATATTTGGGCGCTACAGTGATTGATTAATCGTCTTTTTTTTTAATCATTTCTCAATAAAGTGAAATTTGCTCAGCGAGATGAAGATCCTCACTTATTGATTATAATCCTGGAGGATCCGCATGGAGGAGGGGTGACTGCGTCCCTGATTTGTTCTCACAATGCAGGAGCAGAATTTTGAGACGGGGACAGAATGTTGTCACCCTATAAGAGGAAGTTCCTCAACAAGGACCTCCATGGCGGGATCACCGGGGATGATTTTAATGAAAGCTGCAGATTTAAAGCTGAACTAAACTGAAAGCACTTTTTAATTCATTTTTACTATTCAAAGCAAACTCCCCCATCCATCCATGTCTCCATCCATCCATGTCTCCATCCATCCATGTCTCCATCCATCCATGTCTCCATCCATCCATCCATGTCTCCATCCATCCATGTCTCCATCCATCCATGTATCTCTCCATCCATCCATCCATGTCTCCATCCATCCATGTCTCCATCCATCCATGTATCTCTCCATCCATCCATCCATGTCTCCATCCATCCATGTCTCCATCCATCCATGTCTCCATCCATCCATCTCTCCATCCATCCATCTCTCCATCCATCCATCCATGTCTCCATCCATCCATGTCTCCATCCATCCATGTCTCCATCCATCCATCTCTCCATCCATCCATCCATCTCTCCATCCATCCATGTCTCCATCCATTCATCTCTCCATCCATCCATCCATGTCTCCATCCATCCATGTCTCCATCCATCCATGTCTCCATCCATCCATCCATGTCTCCATCCATCCATGTCTCCATCCATCCATCTCTCCATCCATCCATGTCTCCATCCATCCATCTCTCCATCCATCCATTTCTCCATCCATCCATGTCTCCATCCATCCATGTCTCCATCCATCCATGTCTCCATCCATCCATCCATGTCTCCATCCATCCATCCATGTCTCCATCCATCCATCCATGTCTCCATCCATCCATCCATCCCTCCATCCATCCATTTCTCCATCCATCCATGTCTCCATCCATCCATGTCTTCATCCATCCATCTCTCCATCCATCCATCCATGTCTCCATCCATCCATGTCTCCATCCATCCATCCATGTCTCCATCCATCCATCCATGTCTCCATCCATCCATCCATCCATGTCTCCATCCATCCACGTCTCCATCCATCCATCCATGTCTCCATCCATCCATGTCTCCATATGTCCATTCATCCCTCCATCCATGTCTCCATCCATCCATCCAAGTCTCCATCCATCCATCTCCTCCCACACACATAACAGAATATTATTGGGCCTCACACTACACTTGGGAATAAATATAGATTACCATCCCTCATCCCCGACTGATAGCCAACCGCACCGCCCCAAATATTGGTGAATAAATAAAACCCCCATAACCACCTACCTGATTGCTTACAGTCATATCCTTCTCCGCTAAGACTCCCTGAACCTCTGCTACAGACCACTGGCCCATTCTCTGGACAATCATGTTCCCTCCTCATTCTTCACCTTCTAATGTATGAACATCCCCTCCAGTCCTCAGTACTTACCTCACTCCTCCTTGTAGTGTATGAACATCCCCTCCAGTCCTCAGTACTTACCTCCCTCCTCCTTGTAGTGTATGAACATCCCCTCCAGTCCTCAGTACTTACCTCCCTCCTCCTTGTAGTGTATGAGGATCCCCTCCAGTCCTCAGTACTTACCTCCCTCCTCCTTGTAGTGTATGAGGATCTCCTCCAGTCCTCAGTACTTACCTCCCTCCTCCTTGTAGTGTATGAGGATCCCCTCCAGTCCTCAGTACTTACCTCCCTCCTCCTTGTAGTGTATGAGGATCTCCTCCAGTCCTCAGTACTTACCTCACTCCTCCTTGTAGTGTATGAGGATCCCCTCCAGTCCTCAGTACTTACCTCCCTCCTCCTTGTAGTGTATGAGGATCTCCTCCAGTCCTCAGTACTTACCTCCCTCCTCCTTGTAGTGTATGAGGATCCCCTCCAGTCCTCAGTACTTACCTCCCTCCTCCTTGTAGTGTATGAGGATCCCCTCCAGTCCTCAGTACTTACCTCCCTCCTCCTTGTAGTGTATGAGGATCTCCTCCAGTCCTCAGTACTTACCTCCCTCCTCCTTGTAGTGTATGAGGATCTCCTCCAGTCCTCAGTACTTACCTCCCTCCTACTTGTAGTGTATGAGGATCTCCCTCCAGTCCTCAGTACTTACCTCCCTCCTCCTTGTAGTGTATGAGGATCCCCTCCAGTCCTCAGTACTTACCTCCTTCCTCCTTGTAGTGTATGAGGATCCCCTCCAGTCCTCAGTACTTACCTCCTTCCTCCTTGTAGTGTATGAGGATCTCCCTCCAGTCCTCAGTACTTACCTCCCTCCTCCTTGTAGTGTATGAGGATCCCCCCCAGTCCTCAGTACTTACCTCCCTCCTCCTTCTAGTGTATGAGGATCCCCTCCAGTCCTCAGTACTTACCTCCTTCCTCCTTGTAGTATATGAGGACATATCCTCGGGTGCAGTCGGTGTCTCGGATCTCACAATCTCCTCCGTCTGATTTGCTTTTACTCCCGAAATACAGCTTCAGTTTATTCTTCAGAGGTTTCAGCTTTTCTGGCCCCTGATCCCAGTGTAGGGCCACAGGGTGCTGGTACTCGCCGTCTCCCATCCTGGAGGGAAATGGGAGAGGCGGTGGTGTAAAGGTTGATGTCTTCAGAGAATGTGAAAGTTTCCCCCCGAGGATACGAGTACATACTATTCCATACTGTACATGTTTGGCACTGGAGGGATTTTATGTCTGCACAATCTGTATCAGTCATCATTGTCTGCAACACACGGTACACATTCTAGAGCTATGGGAGAGGATGACTCTATGTACAGTGCCTTGAAAAAGTATTCATACCCCTTGTAATTTCCCACATTCTGTCATGTTACAACCAAAAACAAAAATGTATTTTATTGGGATTTTATGTGATAGACCAACACAAAGTGGCACATAATTGTGAAGTGGAAAGAAAATGATAAATGATACAAATAAATATGTGAAAAGTGTGGGGGGGTACATTTGTATGGCGCCCCCCGGAGTCAATACTTTGTAGAACCCCCTTTCTCTACAAGTCTTTTTGGGGATGTCTCTACCAGCTTTGCACATCTAGAGAGGACATTTCTGCCCATTCTTCTTTGTAAAATATCTCAAGCTCTGTCAGATTGGATGGAGAGCGTCTGTGAACAGCAATTTTCAAGTCTTGCCACAGATTCTCAGTGGGATTTAGGTCTGGACTGTGACTGGGCCATTCTAACACATGAATATGCTTTGATCTAAACCATTCCATTGTAGCTCTGGCTGGATGTTTCGGGTCGTTGTCCTGCTGGAAGGTGAACCTCCGCCCCGGTCTCAAGTCTTTTGCAGACTCTAAGCCGCATACACACGGGCGGACTATTCGACCGGACTGGTCCGACAGACTTTCAACAGACTTACGATGGACTTTTTAATGAACGGACTTGCCTACATACGATCACACCAAAGTCCGACAGATTCGTACGTGATGACGTACACCGGACTAAAATAAGGAAGTTGATAGCCAATAGCTGCCCTAGTGTCAGTTTTTGTCTGTCGGACTAGCATACAGACGAGCGGATTTCTGGGTCCGGCGGAGTTACGACATAAAGATTTGAAGTATGTTCCAAATCTAAAGTCCGTCAGATTTTCGACTGGAAAAGTCCGCTGAAGGTCCGATGAAGCCCACACACAATCGGATTGTCCGCCGGACTCTGTCCGTCGGACCAGTCCGGTCGAAAAGTCCGCTTGTGTGTACGCTGCATAACAGGTTTTCTTCTAAGATTGTCCTGTATTTGTCTCCATTCATCTTCCCATCAACTCTGACCAGCTTCCCTGTCCCTGCTGAAGAAAAGCATCCCCACCACATGATGCTGCCACCACCATGTTTCACAGTGGGGATGGTGTGTTCAGGGTGATGTGCAGTGTTAGTTTCCCCCACACAAAGCGTTCTGTTTTTAGGCCAAAAAGTTGAATTTTGGTCTCATGTGACCAGATCACCTTCTTCCACATGTTTGCTGTGTCCTCCACCTGGCTTCTCACAAACTACAAACAGGACTTCTTATGACTTTCTTTCACCAATGTCTTTCTTCTTGTCACTCTTCCATAAAGGGCAGATTTGTGGAGAACACGACTAATAGTTGTCCTGTGGACAGATTCTCCCACCTGAGCTGTGGATCTCTGCAGCTCCTCCAGAGTTACCATGGACCTCTTGGCTCTTCTCTGATGAATGCTCTCCTTGCCCGGCCGGTCAGTTTAGGTGGACGGCCATGTCTTGGTAGGTTTGCAGTTGTGCCATACTCTTTCCATTTTCCGATGATGGATTGAACAGAGCTCCGTGAGATGTTCAAAGCTTGGGAGATAATTTTATAACCTAACCCTGCTTTATACTTCTCCACAACTTTATCCCTGACCTGTCTGGTGTGTTCCTTGGCCTTCATGATGCTGTTTGTTCACTGAGGTTCTCTAACAAACCTCAGAGGGCTTCACAGAACAGCCATATTTATACTGAGATTAAATGACACACACACACACACACACACTCTATTTACTAATTAGGTGACTTCTGAAGGCAATCGGTTCCCCTAGATTTTAGTTAGGGGTATCAGAGTAAAGGGGGCTGAATACAAATGCCCCCCCACACTTTTCACATATTTATTTGTATCGTTTATCATTTACCTTCCACTTCACAATTATGAGCCACTTTGTGTTGGTCTATCACATAAAATCCCAATAAAATACATTTATGTTTTCGGTTGTAACATGAGAAAATGTGGAAAATTTAAAGACGTATCAATACTTTTTCAAGGCACTGTAAATATAATCAGAATGAGTTATGTTCACTTCCCTTCTTTTCCACAAAACTGTGCAGCGAATTCTATGCACGCATCCCATATGGATTCCTCTCCCGCCTTTTACTGCACTGGTGTATGCGTGTTCTGGGAGAGAGCTCCTGCCAGCGGGGTCACATACCAGGGCTGGATCTGGCCTGTCTGATGTGGGGGGCAGAGGATGCAAGGTCAGTACAGCTTTGTACTGGGGGTCAGCGGGGCAGTTTATAGGGCAGTGTACAGAGCCCAATCGTTTGTAGGACAGTGTAGAGTGGGTTACCAGGGCAGTGTACAGGGGGCAGCAGGGCAGAAGACAGGGGCAGCAGGGTAGCGTGTAGGGGGTCAGAAGGGGAGTATATGAGGGTTAGTAGGGCAGAGGTTAGGAGTCAGCAGGGCAAAGGATGGGAGGCCAGCAGGGGAGTGTACAAGAGTCAGGAAGGCAGTGTACAGGGGTCAGCAGTGCAGAGGACAGGGGCCAGTAGTGCAGAGGACAGGGGCCAGCAGTGTATAGGGCAGTGTACAGAGCTCATTAGTTTGTAGGGCAGTGTAGAGTTACATAGTTACATAGTTAGTCAGGTTGAAAAAAGACACAAGTACATCCAGTCCAACCATAAAAAAAAAAAAAACGTACAATCCAATATACCCAATACTATACCCACAGTTGATCCAGAAGAAGGCGAAAAACCCCAGCAGAGCATGCTCCAATTTGCTACAGCAGGGGAAAAAAATCCTTCCTGATCCCAGAGAGGCAATCGGATTTTCCCTGGATCAACTTTACCTATAAATGTCAGTACCCAGTTATATTATGTACTTTTAGGAAAGTATCCAGGCCTTTCTTAAAGCAATTTACTGAGCTGGCCAGAACCACCTCTGGAGGGAGTCTATTCCACATTTTCACAGCTCTTACTGTGAAGAAACCTTTCCGTATTTGGAGATGAAATCTCTTGTCCTCCAGTCGTAAAGAGAGCCCCCTTGTCCTCTGTGTTGACCGTAAAGTGAATAACTCAACACCAAGTTCACTATATGGACCCCTTATATATTTAAACATGTTGATCATATCCCCCCTTATTCTCCTCTTCTCAAGAGTGAACAAATTCAGTTCCTCTAATCTTTCCTCATAGCTGAGCTCCCCCATGCCTCTTATCAGTTTGGTTGCCCTTCTCTGCACTTTCTCCAGTTCCCCGATATCCTTTTTGAGAACTGGTGCCCAAAACTGAACTGCATATTCCAGATGAGGTCTTACTAATGATTTGAACAGGGGCAAAATGATATCTCTCTCTCTAGAGTCCATACCTCTCTTAATACAAGAAAGGACTTTGCTCGCTTTGGAAACCGCAGCTTGGCATTGCATGCTATTATTGAGCTTATGATCTACCAAAACCCCCAGATCCTTCTCCACTACGGATTCCCCCAGTTGTACTCCCCCTAGTATGTATGATGCATATTCTTAGCCCCCAAGTGCATAACTTTACATTTCTCAACATTAAACCTCATCTGCCACATAGTCGCCCAATTAGACAGAGCATTGAGGTCAGCTTGTAAATTGGAGACATCCTGTAAGGACGTTATTCCACTGCATAGCTTGGTGTCATCTGCAAAGACAGAAATGTTACTTTTGATCCCAGACCCAATATCATTTATAAAGATATTAAAAAGTAAGGGTCCCAGCACTGAACCTTGGGGTACACCACTGATAACCTTAGACCATTCAGAGTAAGAATCATTAACCACTACTCTCTGAATTCTGTCTTTTAGCCAGTTTTCTATCCATTTACAAACTGATATTTCCAAGCCTGTAGACTTTACCTTACACATGAGCCGTGTGTGGGGAACTGTGTCAAACGCTTTTGCAAAATCCAAGTATACCACGTCCACATCCACCCCTCTGTCCAAGTATACCACGTCCACAGCCACCCCTCTGTCCAAGTATACCACGTCCACAGCCACCCCTCTGTCCAAGTATACCACGTCCACAGCCACCCCTCTGTCCAAGTATACCACGTCCACAGCCACCCCTCTGTCCAAGTATACCACGTCCACAGCCACCCCTCTGTCCAAGGTTTTACTTACCTCTTCATAAAAAGAAATCAGGTTTGTCTGACAACTTCTGTCTTTCATGAACCCATGCTGTCTGTTGCTTATAATGTTTTTTTCCAGCAAGAACTCGTCTATGTGGTCTTTTATTAAACGCTCCAGTATCTTCCCGACTATAGAAGTTACACTAACAGGTCTATAGTGACTTGGTAAAGACTTTGATCCCTTTTTAAATATAGGCACCACGTTCGCCCTGCGCCAATCCAGTGGTACCATTCCTGTCATTAATGAGTCCCTAAAAATTAGATACAATGGCTTTGAAATTACAGAGCTCAATTCTTTTAGGATCCGTGGGTGGATGCCATCAGGTCCAGGTGCTTTATCCACCTTTATTCTGTCTAAATATTTCTGGACCATATCCCTTTTGAGCCATTGTGGATCATTGGGGGCTGTGTCAATACCACCCCCATTATGGACATGAGCTTCCCCATGCTCTTTTGTATACACAGAGCTGAAGAAAGTGTTTAATAAATTTGCCTTCTCCTTGTCCCCAGTCACCCACTTTAGATTATTTTGTAAAGGGCCTACATGCTCAGACCTGACCTTTTTACTATTAATATATTTGAAGAATTTTTTGAGGTTTGTCCTACTATTTTTTGCGATCTGTCGTTCATTTTGAATTTTTGCACCCTTGATTTCCTTTTTACATATTCTGTTAAATTCTTTGTAGCATTTAAACAACTCTAGTGTTCCTTCATTTTTATATTTTTTAAAAGCTCTTTTCTTATTGTTTATAGCTTTTCTAACTTTGACCGTGAGCCACATAGGTTTTCTTTTTAGCCTTTTAAACTTATTGCCCATGGGAATATACTTTGCAGTGAGGTCCCAAACAGTCTTTTTGAAGAATTCCCATTTCTGTTCTGTGTTTATCGCTGCCAATATTCCCTCCCAGTCTAAGTCCTCGAGAGCAGCCCTCATCTTCGGAAAATTTGCTCTCTTGAAGTTAAGTGTTTTTATCTTTCCCTTATGTATTTCTTGTTTACAGCTAACATCAAATGCAATCATGTTATGATCACTGCTACCCAGGTGTTCCTTTATCTGAACATTAGTAATAAGCTCTGCATGGTTTGAGATTACCAGGTCCAACAGAGCTTCATTCCTAGTTGGGGCCTCAATAAACTGGACCATAAAATTGTCCTGTACTAGGTTTATAAATTTTTGCCCTTTAACTGTCCCAGCAGTGCCATTACTGCAGTCAATTTCTGGGTAGTTAAAATCTCCCATTATTATCACTGTCCCAGCCCTTGCAGCCCTTTCCATCTGTGCAAGGAGCTGAGTCTCCACCTCCTCGTTAACATTGGGTGGTCTATAACAAACTCCAATGATTAACTTTGAACTATGCCCATCTATATGCAGTTCCACCCATAATGCTTCAGACTCATCACACTCTCCATCAATCAGGTCCTCTTTCACACTTGATTTGAGATCACTTCTCACATAGAGACAGACCCCGCCTCCTTTCCTTTTTACCCTGTCTCTCCGAAAGAGTGCATAGCCAGGAATATTAATAGCCCAGTCATGTGAGGATTGAAGCCAAGTTTCAGCAATACCGATTACATCATAGTTCACCTCATGCACCAGAGCTTCCAACTCACCTATTTTGCTTGGCAGACTTCTGGCATTGGTGAACAAACACTTTAATGCATTATTACATTTTGGTCTGGTGTTTTTCATATATTTTTTAGTAGTACAAATGGCACTATGGTTTCCAATGGCTGTTTGCAACATGGGAAATTTCTTGACACCTGCCATAACCCTCCCCCCATCTGTCCCCATTCCACCCTCCATTAATGTCTGACCCCTAACTGACCTGTCTTCTTGATGTAATTCTAGTTCACCCTCCCCCCTCAATCCTAGTTTAAATACTCCTCCAGCCTTCCTATAAACCTCTCCCCCAGCACAGCAGACCCCTTCCATTCAAGTGCAAACCGTCTTTAGCATATAGGTTGCACCCCAATGAAAAGTCAGCCCAGTGCTCTAGAAACCCAAATCCCTCCTCCCTACACCAGGTCTTGAGCCATGCATTCAGCTCTCTAATCACCCCCTGCCTTTCCTGTGTTGCGCATGGCACAGGCAATATTTCCGAGAATATCACCTTGGAGGTCCTTCCCTTCAACTTGCAGCCTAGTTCTTTAAATTGATTCTTAAGGAGCCTCCACCTTCCATGTATACTGTCATTGGTTCCAACGTGGACCAAGACAGCTGGGTCATGCCCAGCCCCTCCCAGTAATTTATCCACCCGGTCCACCACATGCCGAACCCTAGCACCAGGGAGACAGCAAACCATTCGGTTGAGGCGATCCTGGCGACAAATTATTCTATCAGTCCTTCTGATTATAGAATCACCTATAACCACCAACTGTCTAGGCCTACCTGCACTCCCCTCACCACCTCTACTAGATGGGCTGCTCTCCCGGCTGTTAGGGGTAGCAGTGACATCTAGGGCTGCCACCTCTGTGTTTGCCACCTCCACATCTTCACCCAACTTGGCAAATTTGTTTTGATGCACAAATACAGGACTGGCCTTCCTATTCTGCGAGCCCCTTCCACTTCCTCTAACTACATTAACCCATCTTCCTATCTGATAATCCTGACTTGCCCCTCCACCCTCCACATCAACCCTACTGACCACCTGCTCAGCGAGCAGAGGACCCCCTTCAAGGTTGTCCTTCCTGCCCAGTGTTGCAACTTGCTCCTCCAGATCTCTAATGCGAGCTTCCAGAAGGGCAACCTGCTCACATCTGTCACAGCGGTATCCATCCTGGAGCTGTTGCACCAATTTTGCATACATGTGGCACACTGTGCACTGAGCAAAACCTTCAACCCTGCTAGCACTCATTTCCCAGTTACAATACAATTACTTAAGGGAAGTTTAAGATGTTACTTACAGATTAGAAGACTTCTGTTTAAACTCCTGGTTTTTAACTCTCCACTTTAGTTCAAAAATTCCACTTGTGTTCACAAAATCCACATGCAAGCCACCATCAGCTGGGAGCAAGCTCCAGGGGAGTGTGTGTAGACACTTTTATACACCTGGGAACAATAAACCACTCCCCTTAATTAGCAGAAAAAAAAGGGTGTTTAAAAAGTGGCAGAAAAAAAAAAAGAAAAAAAAGTATTTTAAAAACTGATAGCAAAGGGAAAAAAATAAATAAATAAATAAAAACCCCTAAAACAACACTTGCAAGCAGAAGCAGTCAAAAGCACAGCTCCTGGTTTTTAACTCTCCACTTTAGTTCAAAAATTCCACTTGTGTTCACAAAATCCACATGCAAGCCACCATCAGCTGGGAGCAAGCTCCAGGGGAGTGTGTGTAGACACTTTTATACACCTGGGAACAATTAACCACTCCCCTTAATTAGCAGGGGAAAAAAAGGGTGTTTAAAAAGTGTCAGAAAAAAAAAGAAAAATAAGTATTTTAGAAAAAAAAGTATGGGTTAAGGGAGTGGGTTACCAGGGCAGTGTACAGGGGCAGCAGGGCAGAAGACAGGGGGCAGCAGGGTAGTGTGCAGGGGGTCAGCAGGGGAGTATATGAGGGTCAGTAGGGCAGAGGTTAGGGGTCAGCAGGGCAAAGGATGGGAGGCCAGCAGGGGAGTGTACAAGAGTCAGGAAGGCAGTGTACAGGGGTCAGCAGTGCAGAGGACAGGGGCCAGTAGTGCAGAGGACAGGGGCCAGCAGTGTATAGGGCAGTGTACAGAGCTCATTAGTTTGTAGGGCAGTGTAGAGTGGGTTACCAGGGCAGTGTACAGGGGCAGCAGGGCAGAAGACAGGGGGCAGCAGGGTAGTGTGCAGGGGGTCAGCAGGGGAGTATATGAGGGTCAGTAGGGCAGAGGTTAGGGGTCAGCAGGGCAAAGGATGGGAGGCCAGCAGGGGAGTGTACAAGAGTCAGTAGGGCAGTGTACAGGGGTCAACAGAACATATGACAGGGGTCAGCAGTGCAGAGGACAGGGGCCAGCAGTGCAGAGGACAGGGGTTAGCAGGGCAGAGGACAGAGGCCAGCAGTGCAGTGTACAGGGGCCAGCAGGGCAGAGGACAGGGGCCAGCAGTGCAGTGTACAGGGGCCAGCAGTGCAGTGTACAGGGGCCAGCAGTGCAGAGGACAGGGGCCAGCAGTGCAGTGTACAGGGGCCAGCAGGGCAGAGGACAGGGGCCAGCAGTGCAGTGTACAGGGGCCAGCAGGGCAGAGGCCAGCAGTGCAGTGTACAGGGTAGGGTTGTCCCGATACCACTTTTTTAGGACCGAGTACAAGTATCAATACTTTTTTTCAAGTACTCACCGATACCGATTACCGATACTTTTTTTTATTTTTTTTATCAAATAACATTTTATTAAATGTATTGGTAATACAAAATAAAGGAACACAAAAAATCACATATAGTATCCAGTATATCCACGTATGGTGTTAAACTTATATTCAATATAGTTTAGTTGTTAATAGTTCTTTTGGTAAACAGAGAAGAAAATGGAAACTTATTTCAGGTACTGAAATGTAGCACATTCTCTCATAATAAAAGAGAGAGAAAAAAAAAACAAAAAAAAAAAAAACAAAGGAAAAAAGTCATAAGAACCAGTAGTATTATAGGTTTGGGGGGGGGGATAGGAGGAAAGAAAAGAGAGGGAAGAAGAAAGGAAGTGAGCCATCCAGTTAGGTTTATTACCTGGTCATGGTGGGTCCTCCCGGAGGTGCCACAGCTCCCAGACTCTGTTGTGAGCCTCCGGCCTGTCCTGTATCTTCAGCAGAGGGCGGGGTACGGCATTTCCAATTTAGGGCTACTAAGCAGCGTGCTGCAGTAAGTATATGTCTCACTAATTTCTTGTAGGGTTTGCAAAGTTTTAGTGGTGATAAGCCCAATAGGAAAAATTTTGGGGACTCTTGAACCTCAACTTCCAAAATACGAGAAAAGAGGTCCCGAACCATTTCCCAGTATGGGGTAATTATTGGGCAAGTCCAATATATGTGTATAAAAGTGCCTTTTGCTTCCTGGCAGCGCCAGCATTTATCTGAGCTAGTAGGGAAGATTGGGTGAAGCACATCTGGGGTCATGTACCAAAAGCAAAGAATTTTATATGAATTTTCCTTATAAAGCGTACATATTGAACTCTTTGCCGTCTGGTTCCATATTGCCTGCCACTGCGCCAATGGGAGTTCTTCATTAAGGATCTTCTCCCATTTAAGCATGTAGTGATGTTTTCCTTGTTCCTCTAGGGGAAGGCATTCAGAATCGTATAGATTCCTGATAAGAGTCCCTTCTGTGTGTTACCTGCTAAGATTATAGTTTCAAACGGGGATGGAGGTGAAAATTGCAAGTTCGGGGCTATGGTTAATGCATAATGTCGTATTTGTAGGTACCCATAAAATGCTTGTCTCGGTAAATCGTGTTTGATCTGTAAGTCTGAGAAAGACAGTAATCTATGGGTTCTGGGGTCTACTATACTCCCGAAGTGAAATAGATTCCTAGAAGACCAAGGGTGTGACATCTGATGTGTGAGACTATCTGGCACTTTAGGGTTACAGACAAAGGAAGTTAAGGTCGATCTCTCCGAAATCAGTTTATTGGATTGGGCCAGCTTACGCCACATCTGCCGTAGCAGGGACATAGGACCCAGCAAACGGTCGAGAGCCACATCCGCATTCGCATTCCATAATAAATTATTCGGGTGTATTGGAGCTAGCCATAATTTCTCAATCTCTGTCCATTTATTGTATGATTTTTGAGTAAACCATGAAGCCACAGCTCTTAGTTGCGCAGCTTGATAATATTTAATGATATTCGGAAAAGCTAGGCCCCCTCACTGCGTGACGCCATCAGCACCGATCTCTGGATCCTATGCCTTTTGTAATTCCACGTGAAGTTGAGCAGATCTGACTGCAGTTTTTTCAATTGTTTAAGTGGTATGGGTATGGGAAGCGTTTGGAAAAGGTATAGGAGCTTCGGGAGGATGGTCATTTTAATAGAGGCAATTCGACCTAAAAGGGAGATACAATGTTTTTTCCACTGAAGTAATAGGGATCTAATGCCGCGTACACACGGTCGTACTTTTCGTCTACAAAAGTCGGACAGCCTGTCCGACAGACTTCCGGCAGACTTTCGGTGGACTTGCGGCGGACTTGCGGCCTACTTTCTAACGAACGGACTTGCCTACACACGACCACACAAAAGTCTAACGGATTCGTACGTGATGACGTACACCGGACTAAAATAAGGAAGTTCATAGCCAGTAGCCAATAGGTGCCCTAGCGTGGCTTTTTGTCCGTCGGACTAGCACACAGACGAGCGGATTTCGGGGTCCGTCGTAGTTACGAAGTAAAGTTTTAAAACATGTTTCAAATCTAAAGTACGTCGGATTTGAGGCTAAAAAAGTCAGTTGAAAGTCCGGAGAAGCCCACACACGATCGGATTACCAGCCAGCTTTAGTCCATCAGCGTCCGTTGGACTTTTGTAGACGAAAAGTAGGACCGTGTGTACGCGGCATTATTGTGCTAAAAAGGGGAGGGAAGTTTTCTTGATATAATGTGTTAAATTGTGGAGTAATATAGGTCCCCAGATACTTCATGGCGGTCGTTTTCCAGTTGTACTGAAAGTTAGATTTTAGAAGCGTGATCTCAGCCTCAGGAATATTGATGGGTAATGCTTCTGATTTAGAGGCGTTGATTTTATATCCTGAGATGGCGCGAAACCTATCTAATTCTGCATGTAGGTTCGGAAGGGTAATATGGGGTCGGGTCAGGATGAGAATAATATCATCGACAAAGAGAGAAATTTTAAATTCTCTGTCTCTAACCGTAATCCCCCGTATATCCAGGTTGTTCCTAATGGATGCCGCTAGGGGTGATACTTTTTTTTTAATGTCACGTGACAGTGTTTTGTTTTTTTTTCTTTAACAGTGCTTTCTTTTTTTTCGGGGGGGGGGGGGGGGGGGGGTGAACGGTGTATGTGTGTGTTTTTTTTTATTATTATTTACAATTTTTATTTTTTACAATATTTTTTTTTTATTCTTTATTGCAATATGTGTTTTTTTTGTTGTTTTTTTTTAATCAGCCCTGTTGGGGGGCTTTGGTGAGATATCAGGGGTCTTAACAGACCTCTGATATTTCCCCTTTGAGACAGAGAAAGAGACCGAGGATAGAGATTCCCCAGTCCCTTTCTCTGCAGCCTCAGCTGCACTGTGAATGGATGGAGAGAAGACAGCGGCTCCTCTCCATTCATAAACTGACACATCGTAATCACAGGAGATTACAATGTTTCAGTTATGTGAATGGACAGAGTCAGCTGACTCTGTCTATTCACAAAGGAAGGAGGAGGAGGACGGCGGAACGGAGGGAGAGAACGGAGGGGGGCAGAGAAGGAGAGGGGAATGGAGGGGACAGCGGAGAGGCACAGCAGAACAGAGGGGACAGCGGAGAGGCACAGCAGAACGGAGGGGACAGAGAAGTAGAGGGGGATAGCAGAACGGAGGGGACAGAGAAGTAGAGGGGGATAGCAGAACGGAGGGGACAGAGAAGTAGAGGGGGATAGCAGAACGAAGGGGACAGAGAAGTAGAGGGGGATAGCAGAACGGAGGGGACAGAGAAGTAGAGGGGGATAGCAGAACGGAGGGGACAGCGGAGGGAGACAGAGAAGGAGAGAGGAATGGAGGGGGACAGAGGAACGGAGGGGACATGGAGGAGGATGTAGTGACAGTCAGCGGTGACCGATCACCGCTGTATGTCACTAAAGCCGCTGAAAGCCTCTGGGGGAGAATCTTGTAACTCCCCCACGCGCCGATCACAGCTGACTGTCCAGGTATCGGCGGAAGCATCGGGAGCATTTGCCCGAGCACTAGTACTTGGGCAAATGCTCGGTATCAGTGCCGATACCGATACTAGTATCGGTATCGGGACAACCCTAGTACAGGGGCCAGCAGTGCATTGTACAGGGGCCAGCAGGGCAGAGGACAGGGGTCAGCAGTGCAGAGGACAGGGGTCAGCAGTGCAGAGGACAGGGGCCAGCAGTGCAGAGGACAGAGGTTAGCAGGGCAGAGTACAGGGGCCAGCAGTGCATTGTACAGGGGCCAGCAGGGCAGAGGACAGGGGTCAGCAGTGCAGTGTACAGGGGTCAGCAGTGCAGAGGACAGGGGTCAGCAGTGCAGTGTACAGGGGTCAGCAGTGCAGAGGACAGGGGCCAGCAGTGCAGAGGACAGGGGCCAGCAGTACAGAGGACAGGGGCCAGCAGTACAGAGGACAGGGGCCAGCAGTGCAGTGTACAGGGGCTAGCAGTGCAGAGGACAGGGGTCAGCAGTGCAGTGTACAGGGGTCAGCAGTGCAGAGGACAGGGGTCAGCAGTGCAGTGTACAGGGGTCAGCAGTGCAGAGGACAGGGGTCAGCAGTGCAGTGTACAGGGGTCAGCAGTGCAGAGGACAGGGGCCAGCAGTGCAGAGGACAGGGGCCAGCAGTGCAGAGGACAGGGGTCAGCAGTGCAGTGTACAGGGGTCAGCAGTGCAGAGAACAGGGGTCAGCAGTGCAGTGTACAGGGGTCAGCAGTGCAGAGGACAGGGGCCAGCAGTGCAGAGGACAGGGGTCAGCAGTGCAGAGGACAGGGGCCAGCAGTGCAGAGGACAGGGGCCAGCAGTGCAGAGGACAGGGGCCAGCAGTGCAGAGGACAGGGGCCAGCAGTGCAGTGTACAGGGGCCAGCAGTGCAGAGGACAGGGGCCAGCAGTGCAGAGGACAGGGGCCAGCAGTGCAGTGTACAGGGGCTAGCAGTGCAGAGGACAGGGGTCAGCAGTGCAGTGTACAGGGGCTAGCAGTGCAGAGGACAGGGGTCAGCAGTGCAGTGTACAGGGGCTAGCAGTGCAGAGGACAGGGGTCAGCAGTGCAGTGTACAGGGGTCAGCAGTGCAGAGGACAGGGGTCAGCAGTGCAGTGTACAGGGGTCAGCAGTGCAGTGTACAGGGGTCAGCAGTGCAGAGGACAGGGGTCAGCAGTGCAGTGTACAGGGGTCAGCAGTGCAGTGTACAGGGGTCAGCAGTGCAGTGTACAGGGGTCAGCAGTGCAGAGGACAGGGGTCAGCAGTGCAGTGTACAGGGGTCAGCAGTGCAGAGGACAGGGGTCAGCAGTGCAGTGTACAGGGGTCAGCAGTGCAGTGTACAGGGGTCAGCAGTGCAGTGTACAGGGGCCAGCAGGGCAGAGGACAGGGGTCAGCAATGCAGTGTACAGGGGCCAGCAGGGCAGAGGACAGGGGCCAGCAGTGCAGTGTACAGGGGCTAGCAGTGCAGAGGACAGGGGTCAGCAGTGCAGTGTACAGGGGCTAGCAGTGCAGAGGACAGGGGTCAGCAGTGCAGTGTACAGGGGCTAGCAGTGCAGAGGACAGGGGTCAGCAGTGCAGTGTACAGGGGTCAGCAGTGCAGAGGACAGGGGTCAGCAGTGCAGTGTACAGGGGTCAGCAGTGCAGAGGACAGGGGCCAGCAGTGCAGAGGACAGGGGCCAGCAGTGCAGAGGACAGGGGTCAGCAGTGCAGTGTACAGGGGTCAGCAGTGCAGAGGACAGGGGTCAGCAGTGCAGAGGACAGGGGTCAGCAGTGCAGAGGACAGGGGTCAGCAGTGCAGTGTACAGGGGTCAGCAGTGCAGAGGACAGGGGTCAGCAGTGCAGTGTACAGGGGTCAGCAGTGCAGAGGACAGGGGTCAGCAGTGCAGTGTACAGGGGTCAGCAGTGCAGTGTACAGGGGTCAGCAGTGCAGTGTACAGGGGCCAGCAGGGCAGAGGACAGGGGTCAGCAATGCAGTGTACAGGGGCCAGCAGGGCAGAGGACAGGGGCCAGCAGTGCAGTGTACAGGGGCCAGCAGGGCAGAGGACAGGGGTCAGCAGTGCAGTGTACAGGGGCCAGCAGGGCAGAGGACAGGGGCCAGCAGTGCAGTGTACAGGGGTCAGCAGTGCAGAGGACAGGGGTCAGCAGTGCAGTGTACAGGGGTCAGCAGTGCAGTGTACAGGGGTCAGCAGTGCAGTGTACAGGGGTCAGCAGTGCAGAGGACAGGGGTCAGCAGTGCAGAGGACAGGGGTCAGCAGTGCAGTGTACAGGGGTCAGCAGTGCAGAGGACAGGGGTCAGCAGTGCAGTGTACAGGGGTCAGCAGTGCAGAGGACAGGGGTCAGCAGTGCAGTGTACAGGGGTCAGCAGTGCAGAGGACAGGGGTCAGCAGTGCAGTGTACAGGGGTCAGCAGTGCAGTGTACAGGGGTCAGCAGTGCAGTGTACAGGGGTCAGCAGTGCAGAGGACAGGGGTCAGCAGTGCAGTGTACAGGGGTCAGCAGTGCAGTGTACAGGGGTCAGCAGTGCAGTGTACAGGGGTCAGCAGTGCAGAGGACAGGGGTCAGCAGTGCAGTGTACAGGGGTCAGCAGTGCAGTGTACAGGGGTCAGCAGTGCAGAGGACAGGGGTCAGCAGTGCAGTGTACAGGGGTCAGCAGTGCAGTGTACAGGGGTCAGCAGTGCAGTGTACAGGGGTCAGCAGTGCAGAGGACAGGGGTCAGCAGTGCAGTGTACAGGGGTCAGCAGTGCAGAGGACAGGGGTCAGCAGTGCAGTGTACAGGGGTCAGCAGTGCAGTGTACAGGGGTCAGCAGTGCAGTGTACAGGGGCCAGCAGGGCAGAGGACAGGGGTCAGCAATGCAGTGTACAGGGGCCAGCAGGGCAGAGGACAGGGGCCAGCAGTGCAGTGTACAGGGGCTAGCAGTGCAGAGGACAGGGGTCAGCAGTGCAGTGTACAGGGGCTAGCAGTGCAGAGGACAGGGGTCAGCAGTGCAGTGTACAGGGGCTAGCAGTGCAGAGGACAGGGGTCAGCAGTGCAGTGTACAGGGGTCAGCAGTGCAGAGGACAGGGGTCAGCAGTGCAGTGTACAGGGGTCAGCAGTGCAGAGGACAGGGGCCAGCAGTGCAGAGGACAGGGGCCAGCAGTGCAGAGGACAGGGGTCAGCAGTGCAGTGTACAGGGGTCAGCAGTGCAGAGGACAGGGGTCAGCAGTGCAGAGGACAGGGGTCAGCAGTGCAGAGGACAGGGGTCAGCAGTGCAGTGTACAGGGGTCAGCAGTGCAGAGGACAGGGGTCAGCAGTGCAGTGTACAGGGGTCAGCAGTGCAGAGGACAGGGGTCAGCAGTGCAGAGGACAGGGGTCAGCAGTGCAGAGGACAGGGGTCAGCAGTGCAGTGTACAGGGGTCAGCAGTGCAGAGGACAGGGGTCAGCAGTGCAGTGTACAGGGGTCAGCAGTGCAGTGTACAGGGGTCAGCAGTGCAGTGTACAGGGGCCAGCAGGGCAGAGGACAGGGGTCAGCAATGCAGTGTACAGGGGCCAGCAGGGCAGAGGACAGGGGCCAGCAGTGCAGTGTACAGGGGCCAGCAGGGCAGAGGACAGGGGTCAGCAGTGCAGTGTACAGGGGCCAGCAGGGCAGAGGACAGGGGCCAGCAGTGCAGTGTACAGGGGTCAGCAGTGCAGAGGACAGGGGTCAGCAGTGCAGTGTACAGGGGTCAGCAGTGCAGTGTACAGGGGTCAGCAGTGCAGTGTACAGGGGTCAGCAGTGCAGAGGACAGGGGTCAGCAGTGCAGAGGACAGGGGTCAGCAGTGCAGTGTACAGGGGTCAGCAGTGCAGAGGACAGGGGTCAGCAGTGCAGTGTACAGGGGTCAGCAGTGCAGAGGACAGGGGTCAGCAGTGCAGTGTACAGGGGTCAGCAGTGCAGTGTACAGGGGTCAGCAGTGCAGTGTACAGGGGTCAGCAGTGCAGAGGACAGGGGTCAGCAGTGCAGAGGACAGGGGTCAGCAGTGCAGTGTACAGGGGTCAGCAGTGCAGAGGACAGGGGTCAGCAGTGCAGAGGACAGGGGTCAGCAGTGCAGAGGACAGGGGTCAGCAGTGCAGTGTACAGGGGTCAGCAGTGCAGAGGACAGGGGTCAGCAGTGCAGTGTACAGGGGTCAGCAGTGCAGTGTACAGGGGTCAGCAGTGCAGAGGACAGGGGTCAGCAGTGCAGTGTACAGGGGTCAGCAGTGCAGTGTACAGGGGTCAGCAGTGCAGTGTACAGGGGTCAGCAGTGCAGAGGACAGGGGTCAGCAGTGCAGTGTACAGGGGTCAGCAGTGCAGTGTACAGGGGTCAGCAGTGCAGTGTACAGGGGTCAGCAGTGCAGAGGACAGGGGTCAGCAGTGCAGAGGACAGGGGTCAGCAGTGCAGTGTACAGGGGTCAGCAGTGCAGAGGACAGGGGTCAGCAGTGCAGTGTACAGGGGTCAGCAGTGCAGAGGACAGGGGTCAGCAGTGCAGTGTACAGGGGTCAGCAGTGCAGTGTACAGGGGTCAGCAGTGCAGTGTACAGGGGTCAGCAGTGCAGAGGACAGGGGTCAGCAGTGCAGAGGACAGGGGTCAGCAGTGCAGTGTACAGGGGTCAGCAGTGCAGAGGACAGGGGTCAGCAGTGCAGAGGACAGGGGTCAGCAGTGCAGAGGACAGGGGTCAGCAGTGCAGTGTACAGGGGTCAGCAGTGCAGAGGACAGGGGTCAGCAGTGCAGTGTACAGGGGTCAGCAGTGCAGTGTACAGGGGTCAGCAGTGCAGAGGACAGGGGTCAGCAGTGCAGTGTACAGGGGTCAG
The DNA here is from genome assembly GCA_037952835.1 of Lithobates septentrionalis. Classification (NCBI taxonomy): domain Eukaryota; kingdom Metazoa; phylum Chordata; class Amphibia; order Anura; family Ranidae; genus Lithobates; species Lithobates septentrionalis. The sequence goes on from JBBDGP010004018.1 coordinate 336,836, forward strand.
CAGTGCAGTGTACAGGGGTCAGCAGTGCAGTGTACAGGGGTCAGCAGTGCAGAGGACAGGGGTCAGCAGTGCAGTGTACAGGGGTCAGCAGTGCAGTGTACAGGGGTCAGCAGTGCAGTGTACAGGGGTCAGCAGTGCAGAGGACAGGGGTCAGCAGTGCAGTGTACAGGGGTCAGCAGTGCAGAGGACAGGGGTCAGCAGTGCAGTGTACAGGGGTCAGCAGTGCAGTGTACAGGGGTCAGCAGTGCAGTGTACAGGGGCCAGCAGGGCAGAGGACAGGGGTCAGCAATGCAGTGTACAGGGGCCAGCAGGGCAGAGGACAGGGGCCAGCAGTGCAGTGTACAGGGGCTAGCAGTGCAGAGGACAGGGGTCAGCAGTGCAGTGTACAGGGGCTAGCAGTGCAGAGGACAGGGGTCAGCAGTGCAGTGTACAGGGGCTAGCAGTGCAGAGGACAGGGGTCAGCAGTGCAGTGTACAGGGGTCAGCAGTGCAGAGGACAGGGGTCAGCAGTGCAGTGTACAGGGGTCAGCAGTGCAGAGGACAGGGGCCAGCAGTGCAGAGGACAGGGGCCAGCAGTGCAGAGGACAGGGGTCAGCAGTGCAGTGTACAGGGGTCAGCAGTGCAGAGGACAGGGGTCAGCAGTGCAGAGGACAGGGGTCAGCAGTGCAGAGGACAGGGGTCAGCAGTGCAGTGTACAGGGGTCAGCAGTGCAGAGGACAGGGGTCAGCAGTGCAGTGTACAGGGGTCAGCAGTGCAGAGGACAGGGGTCAGCAGTGCAGTGTACAGGGGTCAGCAGTGCAGTGTACAGGGGTCAGCAGTGCAGTGTACAGGGGCCAGCAGGGCAGAGGACAGGGGTCAGCAATGCAGTGTACAGGGGCCAGCAGGGCAGAGGACAGGGGCCAGCAGTGCAGTGTACAGGGGCCAGCAGGGCAGAGGACAGGGGTCAGCAGTGCAGTGTACAGGGGCCAGCAGGGCAGAGGACAGGGGCCAGCAGTGCAGTGTACAGGGGTCAGCAGTGCAGAGGACAGGGGTCAGCAGTGCAGTGTACAGGGGTCAGCAGTGCAGTGTACAGGGGTCAGCAGTGCAGTGTACAGGGGTCAGCAGTGCAGAGGACAGGGGTCAGCAGTGCAGAGGACAGGGGTCAGCAGTGCAGTGTACAGGGGTCAGCAGTGCAGAGGACAGGGGTCAGCAGTGCAGTGTACAGGGGTCAGCAGTGCAGAGGACAGGGGTCAGCAGTGCAGTGTACAGGGGTCAGCAGTGCAGAGGACAGGGGTCAGCAGTGCAGTGTACAGGGGTCAGCAGTGCAGTGTACAGGGGTCAGCAGTGCAGTGTACAGGGGTCAGCAGTGCAGAGGACAGGGGTCAGCAGTGCAGTGTACAGGGGTCAGCAGTGCAGTGTACAGGGGTCAGCAGTGCAGTGTACAGGGGTCAGCAGTGCAGAGGACAGGGGTCAGCAGTGCAGTGTACAGGGGTCAGCAGTGCAGTGTACAGGGGTCAGCAGTGCAGAGGACAGGGGTCAGCAGTGCAGTGTACAGGGGTCAGCAGTGCAGTGTACAGGGGTCAGCAGTGCAGTGTACAGGGGTCAGCAGTGCAGAGGACAGGGGTCAGCAGTGCAGTGTACAGGGGTCAGCAGTGCAGAGGACAGGGGTCAGCAGTGCAGTGTACAGGGGTCAGCAGTGCAGTGTACAGGGGTCAGCAGTGCAGTGTACAGGGGCCAGCAGGGCAGAGGACAGGGGTCAGCAATGCAGTGTACAGGGGCCAGCAGGGCAGAGGACAGGGGCCAGCAGTGCAGTGTACAGGGGCTAGCAGTGCAGAGGACAGGGGTCAGCAGTGCAGTGTACAGGGGCTAGCAGTGCAGAGGACAGGGGTCAGCAGTGCAGTGTACAGGGGCTAGCAGTGCAGAGGACAGGGGTCAGCAGTGCAGTGTACAGGGGTCAGCAGTGCAGAGGACAGGGGTCAGCAGTGCAGTGTACAGGGGTCAGCAGTGCAGAGGACAGGGGCCAGCAGTGCAGAGGACAGGGGCCAGCAGTGCAGAGGACAGGGGTCAGCAGTGCAGTGTACAGGGGTCAGCAGTGCAGAGGACAGGGGTCAGCAGTGCAGAGGACAGGGGTCAGCAGTGCAGAGGACAGGGGTCAGCAGTGCAGTGTACAGGGGTCAGCAGTGCAGAGGACAGGGGTCAGCAGTGCAGTGTACAGGGGTCAGCAGTGCAGAGGACAGGGGTCAGCAGTGCAGAGGACAGGGGTCAGCAGTGCAGAGGACAGGGGTCAGCAGTGCAGTGTACAGGGGTCAGCAGTGCAGAGGACAGGGGTCAGCAGTGCAGTGTACAGGGGTCAGCAGTGCAGTGTACAGGGGTCAGCAGTGCAGTGTACAGGGGCCAGCAGGGCAGAGGACAGGGGTCAGCAATGCAGTGTACAGGGGCCAGCAGGGCAGAGGACAGGGGCCAGCAGTGCAGTGTACAGGGGCCAGCAGGGCAGAGGACAGGGGTCAGCAGTGCAGTGTACAGGGGCCAGCAGGGCAGAGGACAGGGGCCAGCAGTGCAGTGTACAGGGGTCAGCAGTGCAGAGGACAGGGGTCAGCAGTGCAGTGTACAGGGGTCAGCAGTGCAGTGTACAGGGGTCAGCAGTGCAGTGTACAGGGGTCAGCAGTGCAGAGGACAGGGGTCAGCAGTGCAGAGGACAGGGGTCAGCAGTGCAGTGTACAGGGGTCAGCAGTGCAGAGGACAGGGGTCAGCAGTGCAGTGTACAGGGGTCAGCAGTGCAGAGGACAGGGGTCAGCAGTGCAGTGTACAGGGGTCAGCAGTGCAGTGTACAGGGGTCAGCAGTGCAGTGTACAGGGGTCAGCAGTGCAGAGGACAGGGGTCAGCAGTGCAGAGGACAGGGGTCAGCAGTGCAGTGTACAGGGGTCAGCAGTGCAGAGGACAGGGGTCAGCAGTGCAGAGGACAGGGGTCAGCAGTGCAGAGGACAGGGGTCAGCAGTGCAGTGTACAGGGGTCAGCAGTGCAGAGGACAGGGGTCAGCAGTGCAGTGTACAGGGGTCAGCAGTGCAGTGTACAGGGGTCAGCAGTGCAGAGGACAGGGGTCAGCAGTGCAGTGTACAGGGGTCAGCAGTGCAGTGTACAGGGGTCAGCAGTGCAGTGTACAGGGGTCAGCAGTGCAGAGGACAGGGGTCAGCAGTGCAGTGTACAGGGGTCAGCAGTGCAGTGTACAGGGGTCAGCAGTGCAGTGTACAGGGGTCAGCAGTGCAGAGGACAGGGGTCAGCAGTGCAGTGTACAGGGGTCAGCAGTGCAGAGGACAGGGGTCAGCAGTGCAGTGTACAGGGGTCAGCAGTGCAGAGGACAGGGGTCAGCAGGGTAACTGCTGGCAAATCACTCAGCAGAGCCCCTCCTCCCTGTACCACACTGCACAGAGCCTGGGCATTCAGCTGATCTCACGTTTCATGTTCGTGTCCCATAGACTTTATCTGTGTTCGAACAAACTTTTTGCATGTTTGCTTGTTCTGCTGCGAACAGAACTGGGGGTTGTTCGGCTCATCCCTAATTATGAACTTTATTATATATCAAAATTGGACAGATACAATAATGTGGACTGCACAATATGGGTTAAAACCTAGAACAAGGTTGCCGTAAAAAGCACACACCCGGCTTCACATGCAGACCACAATCATGAATTAGAATGAAGTGCAGACAATACTGTAAATAGATCTAGATAAGTGTGTGGGGGAGGGGTTCAGTTCTAGTGAGATGGCATGAAATCTCCGTGTTGTTAGCCTGGATATGGCTGTACAGATACACTGAGGACGTCGGCTCCCAAATAGAGATCTGAGATACACCCCTCAAACTTGCTCATCATGCAGCCTTGGTCAGTGTTGGGGGTCAGGTTGCGATGAGATAACAGGAAAGCTCAGTGTTGTTATCCTAGATTCTGGCCAGTACATGGACACTATGGACGTCTGTCCTCACTGATAAGTCTGAGATCACTGGGGAGAACTAATGGCATAGACTACAGAGGCCCTGTAGTCTCTTTGCTTTCATGGGCGATGAAGCGCTTGTGTCATCGATGGCGGTCTTGCTGCTGGTGGTCACTAGGTTCTGGTGTGAACTGGGGTGTGCTTAAGCAAATGCACCGACTAGTTTCGTCCACTAGGTGGCGTGGACTTCCTCAAGGTGCTTGAAGAAGAAGTCCACGCCACCTAGTGGACGAAACTAGTTCACACACTGCACTTTCTGTGCGATCCTCCTACAAGGGAAGACATACTCTTTGGCACAATATGACAGCACTGACTTATTAAAAGTTTCGCCTTTTGGACATTTCTCCCTTCTCTGAAAGTGAGAATATCACAGTGTACATGAATGTTTGTTTCTCTATCTGCCTGCAATGGCGGCCCGTCCATTAGGGGCGCTGCCACCTCTCTCCACGCTACCCCCCTATATGCAGTGCATGCCACAGCCACCTGTGAAGCCTGTGATACTTATGTACATGGGAGGAGCCTGAATACTAATGTACATGGGAGGAGCCTGTGATACTTATGTACATGGGAGGAGCCTGTGATACTTATGTACATGGGAGGAGCCTGTGATACTTATGTACATGGGAGGAGCCTGTGATACTTATGTACATGGGAGGAGCCTGTGATACTTGTGTACATGGGAGGAGCCTGTGATACTTCTGTACATGGGAGGAGTCTGTGATACTTATGTACATGGGAGGAGTCTGTGATACTTATGTACATGGGAGGAGCCTGGATACTTATGTACATGGGAGGAGCCTGAATACTAATGTACATGGGAGGAGCCTGTGATACTTCTGTACATGGGAGGAGTCTGTGATACTTATGTACATGGGAGGAGTCTGTGATACTTATGTACATGGGAGGAGCCTGGATACTTATGTACATGGGAGGAGCCTAAATACTAATGTACATGGGAGGAGCCTAAATACTAATGTACATGGGAGGAGCCTGAATACTAATATACATGGGAGGAGCCTGTAAAACCTATGTACATGGGAGGAGCCTGTGATACTTCTGTACATGGGAGGAGCCTGTGATACTTGTGTACATGGGAGGAGCCTGTGATATTTCTGTACATGGGAGGAGTCTGTGATACTTATGTAGATGGGAGGAGTCTGTGATACTTATGTACATGGGAGGAGCCTGTGATACTTATGTAGATGGGAGGAGTCTGTGATACTTATGTACATGGGAGGAGTCTATTAAACTTATGTACATGGGAGGAGTCTGTGATACTTATGTACATGGGAGGAGTCTGTTAAACATGTACATGGGAGGAGCCTGTGATACTTCTGTACATGGGAGGAGCCTGTGATACTTCTGTACATGGGAGGAGCCTGTGATACTTCTGTACATGGGAGGAGCCTGTGATACTTCTGTACATGGGAGGAGCCTGTGATACTTATGTACATGGGAGGAGCCTGTGATACTTCTGTACATGGGGGGAGTCTGTGATACTTATGTACATGGGAGGAGTCTGTTAAACATGTACATGGGAGGAGCCTGTGATACTTATGTACATGGGAGGAGCCTGTGATACTTCTGTACATGGGAGGAGCCTGTGATACTTCTGTACATGGGAGGAGTCTGTGATATTTTTGTATATGGGAGGAGCCTGTGATACTTATGTACATGGGAGGAGTCTGTGATACTTATGTACATGGGAGGAGCCTGTGATACTTATGTACATGGGAGGAGCCTGTGATACTTATGTACATGGGAGGAGTCTGTGATACTTATGTACATGGGAGGAGTCTGTGATATTTTTGTATATGGGAGGAGCCTGTGATACTTATGTACATGGGAGGAGCCTGTGATACTTATGTACATGGGAGGAGTCTGTGATACTTATGTACATGGGAGGAGCCTGTGATACTTATGTACATGGGATTTTTTCCTTTTTTATTTTCAATGAATTTGTAAAGATTTCAAACAAACTTCTTCCACGTTGTCATTATGGGGGATTGTTTGTGGAATTCTGAGGATAATAATGAATTTAATCCATTTTGGAATAAGGCTGTAACATAAATGTGGAAAAAGTGAAGCGCTGTGAATACTTTCCGGATGCACTGTACATGCGGCTGCAGGCTGGGGAATGTCTGTGCTGCCAATGCATAGCTGGCCCCTTTGACAGCTTCCTGGCAGGATGGATCAGGTGGGCTTAGGTGTCTTTTGTCACCACCCACCCCCCTCAATATAGAACCCCCCCCCCCGCCTCAATGCTAGTACAAAGCTCTTTCACCCACCCCCCAGCTACTTACCCCATCCTCAGTGTAGGAGAAGCGGCTGCCAGGAGGTGGGGCTGTCATTCTTTGTGTGAGCGCCCCCTGCTGGCAGCCGCTCCTCCTGCACTGTGCAGGAACAGGATCCTGGCTTCTGCGGTGAGCGGCGGGAAAGTGCCGGAGGTGGCGCTACACAGCCCTGTGATAGACAGACGGATATTCTTCACCATATGATAACAGCTGCCAGAACAATAATAGACCGAAGATGGTGAAAAACAATAGCGGAATGTGCAATGAATGAGATACAATACATGGAGGAACAGATAGGGAGAGAAGAGAACGTGAGGAATCAAATGCCAAAAATATGGCAACAATGGGAAGAGTTTCGGTTATCGACAAATATCAATTTTGCCAATTCATGAATGTTTCCATTTGTCACTATTTGTCATATACTTATAATGCATTGTTTGTTACTTTATTTTTCTGTAGGTCAGGAGGAAGTCGGAGGTCACCTGCGGGTCGGGAGGAAGTTGGGGGTCTCCTGCGGGTCAGGAGGAAGTCGGGGGTCACCTGCGGGTCGGGAGAAAGTTGGGGGTCACCTGCGGGTCAGGAGGAAGTCGGGGGTCACATGCGGGCCAGGAAGAAGTCGGGGGTCACCTGCGGGTCGGGAGGAAGTCGGGGGTAACCTGCGTGTCAGGGGGAAGTCACGGGTCACCTGAGGGTCGGGAAGAAGTCGGGGTAACCTGCGTGTCAGGAGGAAGTCGGGGGTCACCTGCGGGTCGGGAGAAAGTCGGGGGTCACCTGCGGGTCGGGAGGAAGCCGGGGGTCACCTACGGGTCGGGAGGAAGTCGGGGGTCACCTGCGGGTCAGAAGGAAGTCGGGGGTCACCTGCGAGTCAGGAGGAAGTCGGGGGTCACCTGCGGGTCAGGAAGAAGTTGGGGGTCACCTGCGGGTCAGGAAGAAGTCGGGGGTCACCTGAGGGTCAGGAGGAAGTCGGGGGTCACCTGTGGGTCAGGGGTCACCTGCGTGTCGAGAGGAAGTCGGGGATCACCTGCGTGTCAGGTGGAAGACAGGGGTCACCTGCGGGTCAGGAGGAAGTCGGGGGTCACCTGCGGGTCAGGAGGAAGTCGGGGGTCACCTGCGGGTCAGGAGGAAGTCGGGGGTCACGGGTCACCTGCGTGTCGGGAGGAAGTCGGGGGTCACCTGACGGTCAGGAGGAAGTTGGGGGTCACCTGAGGGTCAGGAGGAAGTCGGGGGTCATCTGAGGGTCAGGAGGAAGTCGGGGGGCCACCTGAGGGTCAGGAGGAAGTCAGGGGTCACCTGCGGGCCAGAAGGAAGTTGGGGGTCACCTGCGGGTCAGGAGGAAGTCGGGGGTCACCTGCGTGTCAGGAGGAAGTCGGGGGTCACCTGCGGGTTGGGAGGAAGTCGGGGGTTACCTGAGGGTCGGGAGGAAGTCGGGGGGTTACCTGAGGGTCGGGAGGAAGTTGGGGGTCTCCTGTGGGTCGGGAGGAAGTTGGGGGTCTCCTTTGGGTCGGGAGGAAGTTGGGGGTCTCCTGTGGGTCAGGAGGAAGTTGGGGGGTCTCCTGTGGGTCAGGAGGAAGTTGGGGGGTCTCCTGCGGATCGGGAGGAAGTTGGGGGGTCTCCTGCGGATCGGGAGGAAGTTGGGGGGGTCTCCTGCGGGTCGGGAGGAAGTTGGGGGGTCTCCTGCGGGTCAGGAGGAAGTTGGGGGGTCATCTGCGGGTCTGGAGGAAGTTGGGGGGTCACCTGCGGGTCGGGAGGAAGTTGGGGGGTCTCCTGCGGGTCGGGAGGAAGTTGGGGGGTCTCCTACGGACCAGGAAGTCGGGGGTCACCTGCGGGCCAGGAGGAAGTTGGGGGTCACCTGCGAGTCGGGAGGAAGTTGGGGGTAACCTGCGTGTCAGGAGGAAGTCGGGGGTAATCTGTGTGTCAGGAGGAAGTTGGGGGTCACCTGTGGGTTGGGAGGAAGTCGGGGGTTACCTGAGGGTCGGGAGGAAGTCGGGGGTTACCTGAGGGTCGGGAGGAAGTCGGGGGTAACCTGCGTGTCAGGAGGAAGTCGGGGGTAACCTGCGGGTCGGAAGTCGGGGGTCACCTGCGTGTCGGGAGGAAGTTGGGGGTCTCCTGTGGGTCGGGAGGAAATTGGGGGTCTCCTGTGGGTCGGGAGGAAGTTGGGGGTCTCCTGTGGGTCGGGAGGAAGTTAGGGGTCTCCTTTGGGTCGGGAGGAAGTTGGGGGTCTCCTGTGGGTCGGGAGGAAGTGGGGGGTCTCCTGCGGGTCGGGAGGAAGTCAGGGGTCACCTGCGGGTCGGGAGGAAGTTGGGGGGTCTTCTGTGGGTCGGGAGGAAGTTGGGGGTCTCCTGTGGGTCCAGAGGAAGTTGGGGGTGTCGGAAGTTGGGGGGTCTCCTGTGGGTCGGGAGGAAGTTGGGGGTCTCCTGTGGGTCGGGAGGAAGTTGGGGGTCTCCTGTGGGTCCAGAGGAAGTTGGGGGGTCTCCTGTGGGTCAGGAGGAAGTTGGGGGTCTCCTGTGGGTCGGGAGGAAGTTGGGGGTCTCCTGTGGGTCGGGAGGAAGTTGGGGGGTCTCCTGTGGGTCAGGAGGAAGTTGGGGGTCTCCTGTGGGTCGGGAGGAAGTTGGGGGGTCTCCTGTGGGTCGGGAGGAAGTTGGGGGGTCTCCTGTGGGTGGGAAGTTGGGGGTCTCCAGCGGGTCGGGAGGAAGTTGGGGGGTCTCCTGCGGGTCGGGAGAAAGTTGGGGGTCTCCTGCGGGTCGGGAGGAAGTTGGGGAGTCTCCTGCGGGTCGGGAGGAAGTTGGGGGGTCTCCTGTGGGTCGGGAGGAAGTTGGGGGGTCACCAGGAAGTTGGGGGGTCTCCTGTGGGTTGGAAGTTGGGGGGTCTCCTGTGGGTCGGGAGGAAGTTGAGGGGTCTCCTGTGGGTCGGGAGGAAGTTGGATCACCAGGAAGTTGGGGGGTCTCCTGTGGGTCGGGAGGAAGTTGGGGGTTACCAGGAAGTTGGGGGGTCTCCTGTGGGTCGGGAGGAAGTTGGGGGGTCACCAGGAAGTTGGGGGGTCTCCTGTGGGTCGGGAGGAAGTTGGGGGGTCTCCTGTGGGTCGGGAGGAAGTTGGGGGGTCACCAGGAAGTTGGGGGGTCTCCTGTGGGTCGGGAGGAAGTTAGGGGTCACCAGGAAGTTGGGGGGCACCTGTGGGTCGGGAGGAAGTTGGGGGTCACCAGGAAGTTGGGGGTCTCCTGTGGGTCGGGAGGAAGTTGGGGGGTCACCAGGAAGTTGGGGGGGTCTCCTGTGGGTCGGGAGGAAGTTGGGGGATCACCAGGAAGTTGGGGGGTCTCCTGTGGGTCGGGAGGAAGTTGGGGGGTTACCAGGAAGTTGGGGGGTCTCCTGTGGGTCGGGAGGAAGTTGGGGGGTCACCAGGAAGTTGGGGGGTCTCCTGTGGGTCGGGAGGAAGTTGGGGGGTCTCCTGTGGGTCGGGAGGAAGTTGGGGGGTCTCCTGTGGGTCGGGAGGAAGTTGGGGGGTCACCAGGAAGTTGGGGGGTCTCCTGTGGGTCGGGAGGAAGTTGGGGGTCACCAGGAAGTTGGGGGGTCTCCTGTGGGTCGGGAGGAAGTTGGGGGATCACCAGGAAGTTGGGGGGTCTCCTGTGGGTCGGGAGGAAGTTGGGGGGTTACCAGGAAGTTGGGGGGTCTCCTGTGGGTCGGGAGGAAGTTGGGGGGTCACCAGGAAGTTGGGGGGTCTCCTGTGGGTCACCAGGAAGTTGGGGGGTCTCCTGTGGGTCGGGAGGAAGTTGGGGGGTCACCAGGAAGTTGGGGGGCACTGTGGGTCGGGAGGAAGTTGGGGGGTCACCAGGAAGTTGGGGGTCTCCTGTGGCTCGGGAGGAAGTTGGGGGGTCACCAGGAAGTTGGGGGGCACCTGTGGGTCGGGAGGAAGTTGGGGGGTCACCAGGAAGTTGGGGGGTCTCCTGTGGGTCGGGAGGAAGTTGGGGGTCACCAGGAAGTTGGGGGGTCTCCTGTGGGTCGGGAGGAAGTTGGGGGGTCACCAGGAAGTTGGGGGGTCTCCTGTGGGTCGGGAGGAAGTTGGGGGGTCACCAGGAAGTTGGGGTAGTGCTTTGTACTGCATAAGCGCACTCCCAGTACAGGGGGTCCTTATCCGCCTAGCGGTCTTTTCTTGGCTGAACACCGGTAATATGGCGGAGGGGGCGGAGCTCTGTACGTAGCGATCGGGACTCCGGTAATATGGCGGAGGGGGCGGGATTTAGAACGAGTACCAGGATCGTTGCCGGGGTAACCTGTCACGTGGTGCGGAAGCGGCTGCGAGGAGTGACGTCACGTTGGGGGGTCTCCTGTGGGTGGGAAGTTGGGGGTCTCCAGCGGGTCGGGAGGAAGTTGGGGGGTCTCCTGCGGGTCGGGAGAAAGTTGGGGGTCTCCTGCGGGTCGGGAGGAAGTTGGGGAGTCTCCTGCGGGTCGGGAGGAAGTTGGGGGGTCTCCTGTGGGTCGGGAGGAAGTTGGGGGGTCACCAGGAAGTTGGGGGGTCTCCTGTGGGTTGGAAGTTGGGGGGTCTCCTGTGGGTCGGGAGGAAGTTGAGGGGTCTCCTGTGGGTCGGGAGGAAGTTGGATCACCAGGAAGTTGGGGGGTCTCCTGTGGGTCGGGAGGAAGTTGGGGGGTTACCAGGAAGTTGGGGGGTCTCCTGTGGGTCGGGAGGAAGTTGGGGGGTCACCAGGAAGTTGGGGGGTCTCCTGTGGGTCGGGAGGAAGTTGGGGGGTCTCCTGTGGGTCGGGAGGAAGTTGGGGGGTCACCAGGAAGTTGGGGGGTCTCCTGTGGGTCGGGAGGAAGTTAGGGGTCACCAGGAAGTTGGGGGGCACCTGTGGGTCGGGAGGAAGTTGGGGGTCACCAGGAAGTTGGGGGTCTCCTGTGGGTCGGGAGGAAGTTGGGGGGTCACCAGGAAGTTGGGGGGGTCTCCTGTGGGTCGGGAGGAAGTTGGGGGATCACCAGGAAGTTGGGGGGTCTCCTGTGGGTCGGGAGGAAGTTGGGGGGTTACCAGGAAGTTGGGGGGTCTCCTGTGGGTCGGGAGGAAGTTGGGGGGTCACCAGGAAGTTGGGGGGTCTCCTGTGGGTCGGGAGGAAGTTGGGGGGTCTCCTGTGGGTCGGGAGGAAGTTGGGGGGTCTCCTGTGGGTCGGGAGGAAGTTGGGGGGTCACCAGGAAGTTGGGGGGTCTCCTGTGGGTCGGGAGGAAGTTGGGGGTCACCAGGAAGTTGGGGGGTCTCCTGTGGGTCGGGAGGAAGTTGGGGGGTCACCAGGAAGTTGGGGGGCACTGTGGGTCGGGAGGAAGTTGGGGGGTCACCAGGAAGTTGGGGGTCTCCTGTGGCTCGGGAGGAAGTTGGGGGGTCACCAGGAAGTTGGGGGGCACCTGTGGGTCGGGAGGAAGTTGGGGGGTCACCAGGAAGTTGGGGGGTCTCCTGTGGGTCGGGAGGAAGTTGGGGGTCACCAGGAAGTTGGGGGGTCTCCTGTGGGTCGGGAGGAAGTTGGGGGGTCACCAGGAAGTTGGGGGGTCTCCTGTGGGTCGGGAGGAAGTTGGGGGGTCACCAGGAAGTTGGGGTAGTGCTTTGTACTGCATAAGCGCACTCCCAGTACAGGGGGTCCTTATCCGCCTAGCGGTCTTTTCTTGGCTGAACACCGGTAATATGGCGGAGGGGGCGGAGCTCTGTACGTAGCGATCGGGACTCCGGTAATATGGCGGAGGGGGCGGGATTTAGAACGAGTACCAGGATCGTTGCCGGGGTAACCTGTCACGTGGTGCGGAAGCGGCTGCGAGGAGTGACGTCACGTTGCCGGGGTGACGGATGGATGAAGATGGCGGCTCGTTTCGGGGGGTCTCTGCTCACTGTGGGGGCCCTGCTCGTCCTGACCTGCCAATCACCGACCACCGCCATCAACTGCCGACACCGAGCCCCGGGACCGGAGGAGGTGAGGGGGAGGGGCCACACTGACATTATGTGACACCCTCCTCACCTGTATTCACCCCCCTCCCCCCCTACACTGACCTCTCCTGTATATATATATATATATATATATATATATATATATATATATATATATATATACCGGCTGTACATACGTCACACACAGCGCAATACACCCCCATCACCTGGAAGTGTCCTCCTCATCTTCATCCCCATCATTATTCTCATCATCAACCCCATCCCTATAATCATCATCATTATTATTATATATACAGGATTTATATTATTATTATATATACAGGATTTTTATTATTATATATACAGGATTTTTATTATTATTATATATACAGGATTTTTATTATTATTATTATATATACAGGATTTATATTATTATATATACAGGATTTTTATTATTATTATATATACAGGATTTTTATCACACCAGCCGCTTTACAATATAAAGGGAGAGAATACACCAACAGTACAATTGAATACACGAGGGTTAGAGGAGCCCTGGTCCCGAGAGCTGACAATCTAAGAGGGAGGGGCTGTGAGGGATGAAGTGATGAAGGAAGTAGAAAATGTAATTAAAAACAGAACAGAAATTTTGGGACTTTAAATGAGGTTTATTAGGGGGCGTTCAAATCCCCTCCTCCATCCCGGTTCAATATATACGAAAAAAGAGAGCAAAGGGCGGGACTTTAAATGAGGCACACGGGGGGGGGGGGCACACAAAAATCAGGTAAAAAGCTGGTTTTATTGTATTCAAAATGATGATATATTCACGTAGTTTTAATTGCACAACATAGCTACTATTATTACTCTATATTTCATCACAGTACACATTCCCACAAGGACTTCTATTTACAATTACATGAACAGTTAAATAGCTAAAATCAAGTAATATAGATATATGACACATTCAAGTGTCCAATGAAAAAGGTTACAGAAAGGGAACAATGAATGGAAATGGAACGTTCATACATGGTTATTAGTGGGGTACGCCTATGGGTAGATGTAAGCTCTACGCGTTTCAGGACCTTAACGGCTCTACGCGTTTCAGGACCTTAACGCCACTCGTCAGGAGCAAAGCCAAGGGTAACCTAGGGAATATGGTAAACAGTCGTATTTAAAAGGGGAAAAAAAATAAAGAAAAAATGGTGGGTAAATGTAGAGTATGTCCCCCACATAGTACACTTAACCCATCAAACTTACACACATATACTTGCGGACAGGCGGCGGGGACCCCGCAGGTCAGGCCAGCCGATGATACCACGTCCCGGAGCTGAGGGGTAAGTGAAATAAAGTGAAAAGAAAGGGAAGGGCAGAGACAAAGGGAAAGTGAGAAACGATCAGAGAAAAGAGAGACTGGGGGAGAAAAAAAGGGAAGAAAAAAGAGATGCTTAGGGTGATGAAAAGGAAATGTACCTGCTGCAAGGTGAATGGAGGCGAGAATGCCATGAGCCTCCCCCGGATTTGGGTCCCCCACTCTGGTTTTTTCCGGTCACCTTCCTCTTTGGCACTTATATGTATCATGGCATTCTCGCCTCCATTCACCTTGCAGCAGGTACATTTTCTTTTCATCTTTTCATGTATACTATGATGAAATATAGAGTAACAATAGTAGCTATGTTGTGCAATTAAAACTATGTGAATATATGACCATTTTGAATACAATAAAACCAGCTTTTTACCTGATTTTTGTGTTTGCCCCCCCCCCCCCCCCGTTTGCCTCATTTAAAGTCCCGCCCTTTGCTCTCTTTTCTCGGAGCAGAGAGGGGGAGGTCTGGAGAGGAGGAGGTCTTGGGAGGAGCGGAGAGGGGGAGGTCTGGGGAGGAGCGGAGAGGGGGAGGAGCGGAGAGGGGGAGGAGCGGAGAGGGGGAGGTCTGGGGAGGAGCGGAGAGGGGGAGGAGCGGAGAGGGGGAGGAGCGGAGAGGGGGAGGTCTGGGGAGGAGCGGAGAGGGGGAGGTCTGGGGAGGAGCGGAGAGAGGGAGGAGCGGAGAGGGGGAGGTCTGGGGAGGAGCGGAGAGGGGGAGGTCTGGGGAGGAGCGGAGAGGGGGAGGTCTGGGGAGGAGCGGAGAGGGGGAGGTCTGGGGAGGAGCGGAGAGAGGGAGGTCTGGGGAGGAGCGGAGAGGGGGAGGTCTGGGGAGGAGCGGAGAGGGGGAGGTCTGGGGAGGAGTGGAGAGGAGGAGGTCTGGGGAGGAGTGGAGAGGAGGAGGTCTGGGGAGGAGAGGAGGAGGTCTGGGGAGGAGTGGAGAGGAGGAGGTCTGGGGAGGAGTGGAGAGGAGGAGGTCTGGGGAGGAGCGGAGAGGAGGAGGTCTGGGGAGGAGCGGAGAGGGGGAGGTCTGGGGAGGAGCGGAGAGGGGGAGGTCTGGGGAGGAGCGGAGAGGGGAAGGTCTGGGGAGGAGCGGAGAGGGGGAGGTCTGGGGAGGAGCGGAGAGGGGGAGGTCTGGGGAGGAGCGGAGAGGGGGAGGTCTGGGGAGGAGCGGAGAGGGGGAGGTCTGGGGAGGAGCGGAGAGGGGAAGGTCTGGGGAGGAGCGGAGAGGGGGAGGTCTGGGGAGGAGCGGAGAGGGGGAGGTCTGGGGAGGAGCGGAGAGGGGAAGGTCTGGGGAGGAGCGGAGAGGGGAAGGTCTGGGGAGGAGCGGAGAGGGGGAGGTCTGGGGAGGAGCGGAGAGGGGGAGGTCTGGGGAGGAGCGGAGAGGGGGAGGTCTGGGGAGGAGCGGAGAGGGGGAGGTCTGGGGAGGAGCGGAGAGGGGGAGGTCTGGGGAGGAGCGGAGAGGGGAGGTCTGGGGAGGAGCGGAGAGGGGGAGGTCTGGGGAGGAGCGGAGAGGGGGAGGTCTGGGGAGGAGCGGAGAGGAGGAGGTCTGGGGAGGAGCGAAGAGGAGGAGGTCTGGGGAGGAGCGGAGAGGAGGAGGTCTGGGGAGGAGCGGAGAGGGGAAGGTCTGGAGGGGAGGAGGTCTGGGGAGGAGCGGAGAGGGGAAGGTCTGCAGAGGAGTGGAGAGGGGAAGGTCTGGAGAGGGGAAGGTCTGGGGAGGAGCGGAGAGGAGGAGGTCTGGGGAGGAGCGGAGAGGAGGAGGTCTGGGGAGGAGTGGAGAGGAGGAGGTCTGGGGAGGAGAGGAGGAGGTCTGGGGAGGAGTGGAGAGGAGGAGGTCTGGGGAGGAGTGGAGAGGAGGAGGTCTGGGGAGGAGAGGAGGAGGTCTGGGGAGGAGAGGAGGAGGTCTGGAGAGGAGTGGAGAGGGGAAGGTCTGGAGAGGAGTGGAGAGGGGAAGGTCTGGAGAGGGGAAGGTCTGGGGAGGAGCGGAGAGGAGGAGGTCTGGGGAGGAGTGGAGAGGAGGAGGTCTGGGGAGGAGAGGAGAGGAGGAGGTCTGGGGAGGAGTGGAGAGGAGGAGGTCTGGGAGGAGAGGAGGAGGTCTGGGGAGGAGAGGAGGAGGTCTGGGGAGGAGAGGAGGAGGTCTGGGGAGGAGTGGAGAGGAGGAGGTCTGGGGAGGAGTGGAGAGGAGGAGGTCTGGGGAGGAGCGGAGAGGAGGAGGTCTGGGGAGGAGCGGAGAGGAGGGTTTGGGTGATATTCGGAGATTAGGTCGGGGATGGAGTTTTGGACGGCTTTGTATGTTATTGTCAGTGTTTTGAATTGAATTCATTGGGTGATTGGAGGAGAGGAGTAGCAGAGAGGGGAGGAGGACACGGAGCGATTGGTAAGGTGGATGAGTCTGACAGCAGCATTCATGATGTATTGAAGAAGGGGGAGTAGCCTATGTAGAGGTAAGCCAATGAGGAGGGAGTTGCAGTAGTCGAGGTGAGAGATGATCAGGGAGTGAATGAAGAGTTATGGTGTCATTTAGAAAGGGGCGTATTTTGGAGATGTTGCGGAGGTTGAGGCGGCAGGATTTGGACAGTGATTGGACGTGGGGCTTAACCACTTCAGCCCCGCCCAGGAGAAACTACCCCCTTCCTGACCAGAGCACTTTTTTGCGATTCGGCACTGCGTCGATTTAACTGACAATTGCGCGGTCGTGCGACCTGGCTCCCAAACAAAATTGACGTCCTTTTTTCCCACAATTAGAACTTTCTTTTGGTGATATTTGATCATCTCTGCGGTTTTTATTTTTTGCGCTATAAACAAAAAAATAGCGACAATTTTGAAAAAAAAACAGTATTTTTTACTTTTTTGCTATAATAAATATCCCCAAAAAATATTAAAAAAATTTTTTTTTTCCCTCAGTTTAGGCCGATACGTATTCTTCTACATATTTTTGGTAAAAAAAAAAAAAATTGCAACAGTGTTTATTGATTGGTTTGCGCAAAAGTTATAGCGTCTACAAAATAGGGGATAGAATTATGGCATTTTTATTATAATTTTTTTTTTTTTTACTAGTAATGGCGGAGATCTGCGATTTTTATCATGACTGCGACATTATGGAGGACACATCGGACATTTTTTTTACACATTTTTGGGACCATTCACATTTATACAGCAATCGGTGCTATACAAATGCACTGATTCCTGTGTAAATGACACTGGCAGTGAAGGGGTTAACCACTAGGGGCAGGGGGGTTAAGTATGTCCTGGGGGAGTGTTTCTAACTGTGGGGGGGGGGCATGGCTACGTGTGTCACATCACTGATCTCTGCTCCCAATCACAGGGAGCAGAGATCAGTGACACTGTCACTAGGCAGTGAAGGGGTTAACCACTAGGGGGCGGGGAGGGGTTAGGTATGTCCTGGGGGAGTGTTACTAACTGTGGGGGGGCGTGGCTACGTGTGACATGTCGCTGATCTCTACTTCGATGACAGGGAGCAGAGATCAGTGTCCTGTCACTAGGCAGAACGGGGAGATGCTTGTTTACATCAGCATCTCCCTGTTCGTCCTCTCCGTGAGGCGATCGTGGCGATCGAGTCCGCGGGACCCGCAACCTGACTCACGGAGCTCCGGGCCGGGGCACACGCAATGGCACGGCGGCAAATTTAAAGGGACGTACGGGTACGGCCGTTTGCCCAGCCGTGCCATTCTGCCGATGTACATCGGCGTGCGCCGGTCGGGAAGCGGTTAAAGGAGAGTTCAGAGTCCAGGATGATACCTAGAACCTTGGCATGTGGGGGATGGGCTGATAGTTGTGCCATCGATTTTGACAGAGAGATCAGGGGAAGGGAAAGGGGCATGGGGGGGGGGGGGGGGGTATACATTCGGTTCTGGATAGATTGAGTTTGAGGAAGTGGTGTGATATCCAGACTGATATATCTGATAATAAATTAGTGATAAGTCATTGAGACCAGAGGGGGAGGAGGAGGGGGGGGGGAGGAGGAGGAGGAGGAGAAGGGGGGGAGGAGGAGGAGGAGAAGGGGGGGGGGAGGAGGAGGAGAGGGTGGGGGTGGGGGTGGGTCAGCCGTATCGATGGCAGCAGAGAGGTCCAGGAGTAGAGGACAGAATAGTGTCGATTGGTTTTGGCCGTTAGCAGATCGTTTGTTAGTTTTAGGAGAGATGTTTCTGTGGAGTGTTGAGGATGAAATCCGGACTGAAGGCGATCAAGAAGGTTATTATCAGCGAGTAGAGCGTCACGATTCTGACCAAAATGAGAATCACGATTTTTTTGCTTAGAATAAAAGATCTCAATTCTCATGACATAAAATTTTTCACATTACACAGAAAAATGGGCTAATTTTACTGGTTAGTTTTTTTTTTGTTTGTTTGTTTTTTTAATTCATTAAAGTAATTTTTTCCAAAAAAATTGCATTTAAAAGACGGCTGCGCAAATACAGTGTGACATAAAATATTGCAACAATCACCATTTTATTCTCTAGGGTCTCTGCTAAAATATATATATAATGTTTGGGGCATTCTAAGTATTTTTCTAGCAAAAAAAAAAAAAAAAAAGATTTTAACTTGAAACCAACAAATGTCAGAAAAGGTTTAGTGTTTAAGCGGTTAAAGTGGAGTTCCACCCAAAAAAAAAAAAAAAAAAATGTAACTTATGTGCATAAAAAAAAAAAAAAACATTTGGAGAAAATTTTTTTTTTTTTTTACTCACCTCCAAATGTCTGTTGCTAGGGGGCCCCTCGTAATCTGCCTCCTTCAGCGCCTGGGCTCCTGACGTCACTTCCCCTCGGCGCAGGAAGGGGAGATCAGCTCTCCCACCTCCCTCTTGTCAATCATCTGGGACACATCACAGGTCCCAGATGACTGCGCGGCCAATTATGGCGCACGGCGACCTGCAAGTCGTGTTGCCCCTGTGTGAATGGGCTCTTAAAGCGGAGCTCCACCCGATTTTCCTACACTAACTGCAGCTGATTACTGCAATGTCCTATTGACAAAACGGCACTTTTTTTTTTTTACAGCCTTTACCTTTGTTCTTCCAGCTGTCTTTGTTTTCTGCAGGAAGCATAGGCTGCGGTTAGGGGCGTGTCTGGAGCGGCTAATTACTCACTTCCTGTAAGCCGCACTGGCTCCTGGGAGCTTGTGTCATTGTTCCCAGGAGTCAGTGCGGCCGCCTGTTGCAAGAGTTCTCGAGAGACTTCCATAGTGGGAGTGACGTCATTACGACAGGCACGGCGCGCCAATTGCGGTCTAATGCGCATGCGCGAGAACTGAAAAGAACGGGCGGTGCATGCTGGTCGATCAGCAGCGCCGTATCCCGGAAGAGGATGCCTGTGGGTTTCACATGCCCACAGGCAAGATGACAACCATGAACAGTTCGTTTTAAAAGTTACTTTATTAAAGAAAAAAAAAAACGCAATGTCACTGAAAAACGGGGCAGTTGAGTTACCTATTGCTATATAGCAATCAATGTCATTAGCAAAAAAAAAAAAAATTATCAGAGAGAGTGGAACCCCGCTTTAAGTTCAACTGATAAAGAATGTTTTGATTCTTGGCAGACTGCCCGGATTTTCTCTTCCTTTCTTTTGAGGGCTTCAGAAGAGCAGAGAGAATTCTTTGCATAGAAAGAATCGGGAAACACTTTTATCAAGATCGGCACGGGGGGGGAATCGCGATAACGATTCTTGGCGATTAATCTTGCAGCTCTATCAGCGAGGTGGACGCTCAGTCGGTTGTAGACCAGACGTTCGAGGAGTTTGGATAAGAAGGAGAGCAAAGAGATGGGGAGTAGGTTGTTAAGACTGGATGGTCTTTTTAACCACTTCAGCCCCGGAAGGATTTACCCCCTTCCTGACCAGAGCACTTTTTCCAATTTGGCACTGCGTCGCTTTAACTGCTAATTGCGCGGTCATGCAATGCTGTACCCAAACCAAATTTGCGTCCTTTTCTTCCCACAAATAGAGCTTTTATTTGATGGTATTTGATCACCTCTGGGGTTTTTATTTTTTGCGCTATAAACGGAAAAAGACCGAAAATTTTGAAAAAAAACGATATTTTCTACTTTTTGTTATTAAAAAAATCCAATAAACTCAATTTTAGTCATACATTTAGGCCAAAATGTATTCGGCCACATGTCTTTGGTAAAAAAAATGTCAATAAGCGTATATTTATTGGTTTGCGCAAAAGTTATAGCGCCTACAAACTTAGGGTACATTTTCTGGAATTTACACAGCTTTTAGTTTATGACTGCCTATGTCATTTCTTGAGGTGCTAAAATAGCAGGGCAGTACAAACCCCCCCCCCCCCCCAATGACCCCATTTTGGAAAGTAGACACCCCAAGGAAATTGCTGAGAGGCATGTTGAACCCATTGAATATTTTTTTTTTTGTCCCAAGTGATTGAATGACAAAAAAAAAAAATTTACAGAAAGTTGTCACTAAATGATATATTGCTCACACAATCACCGCCTTCAGGCTTTCTAAGGGCGTAAATTTTTGATTTCACTCCTCACTGCCTATCACAGTTTTGAAGGCCATAAAATGCCCAGATGGCACAAAACACCCCCAAATGACCCCATTTTGGAAAGTAGACACCCCAAGCTATTTGCTGGGAGGTATGGTGAGTATTTTGCAGCTCTCATTTGTTTTTGAAAACTTTGTGACCAAAAGTGAGGTCTGCAAAATACTCACCATGCCTCTCAGCAAATAGCTTGGGGTGTCTACTTTCCAAAATGGGGTCATTTGGGGGGGTTTGTGCCACCTGGGCATTCCATGGCCTCCGAAACTGTGATAGGCAGTGAAGAGTGACATCAAAAATTTACACCCTTAGAAAGCCTGAAGGCGGTGATTGGTTTTCGGGGTCCCGTACGCGGCTAGGTTCCCAAAAAGTCCCACACATGTGGTATCCCCGTACTCAGGAGAAGTAGCAGAATGCATTTTGGGGTGTAATTTCACATATTCCCATGGCATGTTTGAGCAATATATCATTTAGTGACAACTTTGTGCAAAAAAAAAAAAAAAAAATTGTCTTTTTGTCTTTTTCCCGCAACTTGTGTCACAATATAAAATATTCCATGGACTCGACATGCCTCTCAGCAAATAGCTTGGGGTGTCTACTTTCCAAAATGGGGTCATTTGGGGGGGTTTTGAACTGTCCTGGCATTTTATGCACAACATTTAGAAGCTTATGTCACATATCACCCACTCTTCTAACCACTTGAAGACAAAGCCCTTTCTGACACTTTTTGTTTACATGAAAAAATATATTTTTTTTTGCAAGAAAATTACATTGAACCCCCAAACATTATATATTTTTTTAAAGCAAAGGCCCTACAGATTAAAATGGTGGGTGGTTCATTTTTTTTACCACACAGTATTTGCGCAGCGTTTATTCAAACGCATTTTTTGAGGAAAAAACACACTTTTTAAAATTTTAATGCACTAAAACACACTATATTGCCCAAATGTTTGATGAAATAAAAACGATGATCTTAGGCCGAGTACATGGATACCAAACACGACATGCTTTAAAATTGTGCACAAACGTGCAGTGGCGACAAACAAAATACATTTTTAAAAGCCTTTACAGGTTACCACTTTAGATTTACAGAGGAGGTCTACTTCTAAAATTACTGCCCTCGATCTGACCTTCGCGGTGACACCTCACATGCATGGTGCAATTGCTGTTTACATTTGACGCCAGACCGACGCTTGTGTTCGCCTTTGCGCAAGAGCAGGGGGGGGACAGGGGTGCTTTTTTTTTTTTTTTTTTTTTTTTTTTCTTTATTACTTTTTTTGCTTTTTTTATCTTATTTTTAAACTGTTCCTTTCATTTTTTTTTTTTTTATAATTTTTATTGTTATGTCAGGGAATGTAAATATCCCCTATGATAGCAGTAGGTAGTGACAGTAGGGTTGTCCCGATACCACTTTTTTAGGACCGAGTACAAGTACCGATACTTTTATACAGAGCAACAGAGGGGGACAGCGGAGGGGGACAGAGGAATGGAGGGGGACTGGAGGAGGATGAGGTGACAGTCAGCGCTGATCGCGTGTGGGGGAGTTACAAGGACCGATCACCGCTGTATGTCACTAAAGCAGCTGAAAGCCGCAGGGGGGGAGAAGCTTGTAACTCCCCCACGCGCCGATCACTGCTGACTGTCCAGGTATCGGGGGAAGCATCGGGAGCATTTGCCCGAGTACAAGTACTTGGGCAAATGCTCGGTATCGGTGCCGATACTGATACTAGTATCGGTATCGGGACAACCCTAAGTGACAGGTACTCTTTTTCGAAAAAAATGGGGTCTATTAGACCCTAGATCTCTCCTCTGCCCTCAAAGCATCTGACCACACCAAGATCGGTGTGATAAAATGCTTTCCCAATTTCCCAATGGCGCTCTATGGTCAGCTTGCTGAATCACCGGCTGCATTCTCAGGTTCCCTGTTGGGACAGGAGAGCCAGAGAAAAACATGGAAGACGGTGGGAGGGAGGGGGGACATTCCCTCCCACTGCTTGTAAAAGCAGTCTAGAGGCTAATTAGCCGCTAGGATTGCTTTTACATGAAAGCCGACCGCTGGCTGAAAAGAATGATACCAAGATGATACCTAAACCTGCAGGCATCATTCTGGTATAACCATTCAAAGTCCAGCAGCATACCAGTACGTTGCTGGTCCTTGTTGGGCATATATTGTAATCTTTTTTTTTTTTTTTTCATGCAGCCTGTGGGCTGAACGAAAAAAAAGAGATTGATTGGTGGGTATGCCCACCATTAGAATACCTCCCTTCATCCACCCACTTCTAATGATGGGCATACATGCACCATTTATATATGGCGAAGCAGGGGGGCATCCTCCCCAAAAGTTAGGAGCAAATCGCTCCTCCGCCCACTGCTGCCCCCACGCTTCGGCATATATCACCTCCGACAGCGCTGGAGTCACGGCTTTATGTATCGTGGGAGCAAACGCTGTTGCTGTCAAGATAAATAAATCCGCGCTGCAGCTGAATGGCATACCTGAAGACAAAAAAATGGTTAACAATAAAACACAGTAAACGGTAAAGTATAAAATATTTAACAATAAAACATTTCAGAATAGAATACAGTAAAAAATAGCAGAACAATAGAGAGAATAGAGAGAGAGAGAACAAAAAAACAACTATTTTTTTATATATATATTTATTTTTTTTTACACTTTTTTTTGTAACTGTAACTTTTATAACTGTAACCGGTTCCAGGTTCGGGTCTCTCAAAATGCGATGGCATCTTGGGAGACCCTGTGAAAGTGCGCCTAGTCTGTGCAATGCTGTACCCTACGCTAATACTCAACTAGTGCATGGTAGCGTTCAAAACATTCACCAATGCAAAGACCAGGATTGTCAGGACAGGAGGGACAATAATAGCGGGTGTCACGCCTATATCCGCGCTTGCTGCAGACACAACATTTTTTTGGGGGGTTCGTTGGGTAGGGGTACTCGGGAGGACATAAAAATGCCTCTCATGCAGCCGACTGCATTTGGTTGGGGATGTGAATGGGGGAAGTACGGGCGCTGCAGAAGCGGTGGGTTCCCAATTGGGATTGGCGAATGCAGCAGGAAGGGCACTATGGGCACGACGGGCCTGTGTTTTATCTTCTTGGTGGCAGCGGGACACTACTTGTACTTGCCACCTCACCAGCTTGAACTGCACTTATGGGACTCGCCACGTCACCAAGTGTTACTGCAGTGCGGGTTTGACTACGACCGGGGTGTACTAGGCCGCTGGTGCTTGCCAGTTCACCAAAATGCTACCAAAAAAACTGTTAGCGATCGCAGGGATCAGGCCTGACTCTGCGAACGCTGCAGTTATGCGTTTAGTGTTCTGTAAGTGTCAGTGATCGATCGATACTGCACTTGGGTGGGCTGGGCTGGGCCGGAGGGGCAAAACGCAGGTGCTAGCAGGTATCTGGGCTGATCCCACTAACACTGCGTTTTTGGGAACCCTAAACTGCTGGGGACGCTAGTATAGATCTGATCGGATCAGATATTGATCCGTTCAGATACTATACCACTAAGGGAGGTGTACGGTGCGTGCGTGGGTGTTAGCGGTACTGGCGCTAATCTGACGCTGCCTAGGGCGATGCAGACCCTATCTGACCCTAAAACCTAAGTTATATCACCGTCGGGCGATCAGGGGGCTAAACCTTTATAAGGTAATAAACGGCGGGTGCCCTGACACTATAAAAAATAAACGAACTAACCAGCGTCACCCGTAACGGTTATACGGTGATCAGTGGTGAAAGGGTTAACTAGGGGGCAATCAAGGGGTTAAAACCTTTATTAGGTAGTATATGGGGGTCCCTGACACTATAAAACGCTGACGGCGAACCTATATACTTACCTCCCTAACTAGCGTCACCAGTGACACTAATACAGCGATCAGAAAAACGATCGCTTAGTGACACTGGCGACGGGGGGTGATCACGGGGGTTAAAACTTTATTAGGGGGGGTTAGGGGGGTACCCTGGACCTAAAGGGGGGTAACACTAACTGCCCTACCACACTAACTGTCACAAACTGACACCAATGCAGTAATCAGAAAAAACAACAAACTGGTGTAATGTGTGCCTGGCATGTTCTGCTGTGTGTGTGTTTTTACTCACATCGATGTCTTCTCTCCTTGGCGCCGGAACGGAAAATACCGAGCCGAGGAGAGATGACATAATTTCCTCTGTCGCTGTTTACTATACAGCAGCAGAGGAAGAATCTCATTCGTGGAGAGCGATCGCGAGGGGGTGGCCACGAATGAGTGGTCTCCCCCTCAGCCTGGATCGCTCCCCTAACGAAGCCGACCGCCTCGGGCACTGGGGGGAGCGCGGTGCGCCCCTAGCCCGCGGGAGGCAGATCACGTCCCAGGTACCTGATTTTGCCTGCCCGTGCCATTCTGCCGCAGTATATCTGCGTTAGGTGGTCGGCAAGTGATTAAGTATGGGTCTGACAAGTGCATGGTTTAGAGCAGGGGTCTTCAAACTGCGGCCCTCCAGGTGTTCAGGAACTACAATTCCCATCATGCCTAGTGATGTCTGTGAATGTCAGAGTTTTACAATGCCTCATGGGATGTGTAGTTCTGCAACAGCTGGAGGGCCGTAGTTTGAGGATCCCTGATTTAGAGAGTTGAGGAAGATGCCAGAAGAGAGGGAGAGATTGAAGATGTGGGTTAGAGAGTGTAGAATAGAGCCAGAGGGTGAACGTAGCATTTGTGAGGGAACAGGATCCAGAGGGCAGGTGGTAAGGTGGACATTACCAAGTAGTTTAGCAATCTGGTCTATACTGGTGGGGTTGAAAGAGGGAAGTAATGATTGTGGGCATGAAGTGTAAAGCCTGGAGGGTATCGGAACAGTAGAGATCTCCTCACAAATTGTATCAATCTTCTGTTTGAAGTGATTTGGCGGGTGGAGGCGGTGGAGGATGAAGTAGAGAGTTGAAGGTAGAGAAGAGTTGACGAGGACGGGATGATAAGTTGCTAATGAGAGTGATAAAATAGGTCTGCTGGGCAGAGAGGAGGCTGGAATTGTATTTTTTGGAGGGCAGGTTTATATTGGTTGAAATCTCTCTGAGACTTGGTCTTACGCCACAGGCGCTCGTGAGCATGACTATGTTTTTTCAGACTTCTAGTATCATCTGTTTGCCAAGGTTGAAGGGTCGGGGCCTGATTCTATGTGTAGTGAGGGGGGCCAGTGAGTCCAGTGAGGCTAGAAGTGAAGCGTTGTACACAGAAGTGGCTAGGTTGGTGCAGGATAGGGGTGAGATTTTGTCGTAGAGGTTGTCGATAGCAGAGTAGAGAAGGGTTGAGATGACGTAGGTTTCTGTGGGTAACTTTAAGGTGGTTGGAGGGAGAGGAGGTGAAGGAAAGGGAGAGAGTGAAACTAATAAGGTGGTGATCAGAGAGAGGCAATGGATAGTTAGAGAGGTTGCACGGAGTGCAAAGGTGAGAGAAAACGAGGTCAGGGGTATTGCCTTCGGAGTGAGTAGGAGCATGTATCCATTGCTTCAGGTCAAAGGAGGAGGTTAGGCTGAGAAGTTTGGAAGGGGCAGGAGTGTTAGTATTAATAGGGATGTTGAAGTCCCCGAGAATGATTGTGGGAATTTCAGAAGAAAATAGGGTAGCCAGGCAGAGAAGTCATCAAGAAAGGTTGTTCCAGGGGGCCTGTAGATCACAACTATCCTTAGAGAAACTGGGGAGAAGAGACGAATACAGTGTGCTTCGAAAGAGGAGAGTGACAGAGAGGGAGGTGGGTGAAGTACCTGGAAGGTGCTATGTGGGGCTAGAAGGATTCCGACACCTCCTCCCTTACATCCACTGGATCTGGGGGAGTGAGTCCAGAGAAGACCACTATGGGGTAGGGCAGCAGAAGATGCAGTGTTGGATTCGTGGAGCCAGGTTTCGGTAATGGCGAGTAGATTAAATGAGTTGGCAATAAAGAGGTCATGGAGAGAGGTGAGTTTGTTGCAGAGCAGGAATTCCAAAGGGCACAAGAGAAATGGGGGCTGGTCTTGGGAAGAATGGAAATGGGAATTAATATGTGTTGATTGCAGCTGCTGCCAGAGGGTGCAGGGTGATGGGTGCATGGGGTACAGTTAAATGATGGAGGCCCGGGGTTTGGGGATATATCTCCAGAGAAGCAGCAGGGTGAGGGAGGTAATATGGGAGTGGGATTTATATGAAGGGACATGGCCCAGGGTCCTGGAGATTTTTAGCGTGTGTGGATTTAGAATTAGCAGGAGTTGGTGGGTGCAGTAATAAAGAGAGGATAGAAGTGAGGGGGATATATATATATATATATATATATATGCTGTGGGGGGGAGAAGAGGGGTGAAGGAGAGATAGTTTTAGGATAGAGGACAGAGCTGTCCAAAGGAGTGGTAGAGAATGCAAGGAGAAAGATCTGAAGGGGTAAACAAGGTCACCTGATGTCTTTGTGGTGTTTTTCAAAGAATTTTCTTGTGTTCATTTGCTGAAGTGCAGAGTCAGAAGTGCTCCCACTTATAGAAATAGCCCCACTTTAGGAATGAGCCCCAGTTGCAAATGCTTCCCCCAAAAGAAGCTTATATTTATACTGATAGGGATGGGTGGTGGGTGCATTTTCAGTTATCAATCAGGAGGTAATAAAAGTTGGCTGGTTAACAGGGCAAAATTCTTACTTCAGAAACAGACTAGCAAAAGGGCACTGAAGTTAACGGGCAATAATTCTGGGTAAGACGAGGGAGATAATAAAGCATTGTAATGTGGACAGGTCTACAGACGGTTAAGCAAAATAACCTACCAGCTATTATTAAATAGACAAATGAAAAGCAGATAGCAGTGTTTCAGTTTTTGGGTGGAGATGTTTCAGTAGCAAATCATCAACCCCATCCCTATCATCATCCCATCCCTATCATCATCCCTATCATCAACCCCATCCCTATCATCAACCCCATCCCTATCATCAACCCCATCCCTATCATCAACCCCATCCCAATCATCAACCCCATCCCAATCATCATCCCCATCCCTATCATCAACCCCATCCCTATCATCAACCCCATCCCAATCATCAACCCCATCCCAATCATCAACCCCATCCCTATCATCAACCCCATCCCTATCATCAACCCCATCCCAATCATCATCCCCATCCCTATCATCAACCCCATCCCTATCATCAACCCCATCCCTATCATCAACCCCATCCCTATCATCAACCCCATCCCAATCATCATCCCCATCCCTATCATCAACCCATCCCTATCATCAACCCCATCCCTATCATCAACCCCATCCCTATCATCAACCCCATCCCTATCATCAACCCCATCCCAATCATCATCCCCATCCCTATCATCAACCCCATCCCTATCATCAACCCCATCCCTATCATCAACCCCATCCCTATCATCAACCCCATCCCAATCATCATCCCCATCCCTATCATCAACCCCATCCCTATCATCAACCCCATCCCAATCATCATCCCCATCCCTATCATCAACCCCATCCCTATCATCAACCCCATCCCTATCATCAACCCCATCCCTATCATCAACCCCATCCCAATCATCATCCCCATCCCTATCATCAACCCCATCCCTATCATCAACCCCATCCCTATCATCAACCCCATCCCAATCATCATCCCCATCCCAATCATCAACCCCATCCCAATCATCAACCCCATCCCTATCATCAACCCCATCCCAATCATCAACCCCATCCCTATCATCATCCCCATCCCTATCATCAACCCCATCCCAATCATCATCCCCATCCCAATCATCAACCCCATCCCAATCATCAACCCCATCCCTATCATCAACCCCATCCCTATCATCAACCCCATCCCTATCATCAACCCCATCCCAATCATCAACCCCATCCCTATCATCATCCCCATCCCTATCATCAACCCCATCCCTATCATCATCCCCATCCCTATCATCATCCCCATCCCTATCATCATCCCCATCCCTATCATCAACCCCATCCCTATCATCAACCCCATCCCAATCATCAACCCCATCCCAATCATCAACCCCATCCCTATCATCAACCCCATCCCTATCATCAACCCCATCCCTATCATCAACCCCATCCCTATCATCAACCCCATCCCAATCATCATCCCCATCCCTATCATCAACCCCATCCCTATCATCAACCCCATCCCTATCATCAACCCCATCCCTATCATCAACCCCATCCCAATCATCATCCCCATCCCTATCATCAACCCCATCCCTATCATCAACCCCATCCCAATCATCATCCCCATCCCTATCATCAACCCCATCCCTATCATCAACCCCATCCCTATCATCAACCCCATCCCAATCATCATCCCCATCCCAATCATCAACCCCATCCCAATCATCAACCCCATCCCAATCATCAACCCCATCCCTATCATCAACCCCATCCCAATCATCATCCCCATCCCTATCATCAACCCCATCCCAATCATCAACCCCATCCCTATCATCAACCCCATCCCAATCATCAACCCCATCCCTATCATCATCCCCATCCCTATCATCAACCCCATCCCAATCATCATCCCCATCCCAATCATCAACCCCATCCCAATCATCAACCCCATCCCTATCATCAACCCCATCCCTATCATCAACCCCATCCCTATCATCAACCCCATCCCAATCATCAACCCCATCCCTATCATCATCCCCATCCCTATCATCAACCCCATCCCTATCATCATCCCCATCCCTATCATCATCCCCATCCCTATCATCATCCCCATCCCTATCATCATCCCCATCCCTATCATCAACCCCATCCCTATCATCATCCCCATCCCAATCATCATCCCCATCCCAATCAGCATCCCCATCCCAATCATCATCCCCATCCCAATCATCAACCCCATCCCAATCATCAACCCCATCCCTATCATCAACCCCATCCCTATCATCAACCCCATCCCTATCATCATCCCTATCATCAACCCCATCCCTATCATCAAACCCATCACAATCATCAACCCCATCTCTATCATCCCTATCCGTATAATCATCAGAATCATTCCTATCATCATCCGCATCATCACTAATCCCTATCATCATCATCCTCATCCCTAGGGATCCCCATCCTTATCAGCTTCATTCCTATCACCCCCATCCCTATCCTTATCATCATCCCTATCCTCATCCTTATCATCATCATCCCTATCATCATCCCTATCCTCATCCTTATCATCATCATCATCCCTATCATCATCATCCCTATCATCATCCCTATCCTTATCATCAGCATCATCCCTATGCCAATTATCTTTCCAATCTTTATCATCCTCCTCATTGGGTATAGTGTCCTGTGTATAGATGGGTGATCTCTGTGTCTCCTCACATCTCTCATTTTCTCTAATAGATCATCTACCAAGTCCAGCAGAAGAGCCGCCACCTGTGGAAGAGACACGCCGACCAGCAACTCCGAGTGATGATTCAGTATGACACCAGTATAGACCAGTAAGTGTATCCCTCACTTCCTGTATAGACCAGTAAGTGTATCCCTCACTTCCTGTATAGACCAGTAAGTGTATCCCTCACTTCCTGTATAGACCAGTAAGTGTATCCCTCACTTCCTGTATAGGCCAGTGAGCGTATCCCCCACTTCCTATATAGACCAGTAAGTGTATCCCCCACTTCCTATATAGACCAGTGGCGTATCCCCCACTTCCTGTATAGGCCAGTGAGCGTATCCCCCACTTCCTATATAGACCAGTAAGTGTATCCCCCACTTCCTATATAGACCAGTGAGCGTATCCCCCACTTCCTGTATATACCAGTGAGTGTATCCCCCACTTCCTATATAGACCAGTAAGTGTATCCCCCACTTCCTGTATAGACCAGTGAGCGTATCCCCCACTTCCTGTATAGACCAGTGAGCGTATCCCCCACTTCCTGTATAGACCAGTGAGCGTATCCCCCACTTACTGTATAGACCAGTGAGCGTATCCCCCACTTCCTGTATATACCAGTGAGTGTATCCCCCACTTCCTATATAGACCAGTAAGTGTATCCCCCACTTCCTGTATAGACCAGTGAGCGTATCCCCCACTTCCTGTATAGACCAGTGAGCGTATCCCCCACTTCCTATATAGACCAGTGAGTGTATCCCCCACTTCCTGTATAGACCAGTGAGTGTATCCCCCACTTCCTGTATAGACCAGTGAGTGTATCCCCCACTTCCTGTTCAGACCAGTGAGTGTATCCCTCACTTCCTGTATAGACCAGTAAGTGTATCCCCCACTTCCTGTATAGAGCAGTAAGTGTATCCCCCACTTCCTATATAGACCAGTGGCGTATCCCCCACTTCCTGTATAGACCAGTGAGCGTATCCCCCACTTCCTGTATAGACCAGTGAGTGTATCCCCCACTTCCTATATAGACCAGTAAGTGTATCCCCCACTTCCTGTATAGACCAGTGAGCGTATCCCCCACTTCCTGTATAGACCAGTGAGCGTATCCCCCACTTCCTGTATAGACCAGTGAGCGTATCCCCCACTTCCTATATAGACCAGTGAGCGTATCCCCCACTTCCTGTATAGACCAGTGAGTGTATCCCTCACTTCCTGTATAGACCAGTAAGTGTATCCCCCACTTCCTATATAGACCAGTGGCGTATCCCCCACTTCCTTTTTAGACCAGTGAGTGTATCCCCCACTTCCTGTATAGACCAGTGAGCGTATCCCCCACTTCCTGTATAGACCAGTGAGCGTATCCCCCACTTCCTGTATAGACCAGTGAGCGTATCCCCCACTTCCTGTATAGACCAGTGAGCGTATCCCCCACTTCCTGTATAGACCAGTGAGCGTATCCCCCACTTCCTGTATAGACCAGTGAGCGTATCCCCCACTTCCTGTATAGACCAGTGAGCGTATCCCCCACTTCCTGTATAGACCAGTGAGTGTATCCCCCACTTCCTGTATAGACCAGTGAGTGTATCCCCCGCTTTCTGTCACTCTGCATGGCTCTCACCTATACCATAGCGCTGTACACTGACCACAGGAGCTTACACCGCTGTATAAAATATCCAATAAAATGACATTTCTTCATCAGTTTCGGCCAAAATGTATCTGGCCCCATTTCTTTGGTGAAAGTCCCCCAAATCAGTGTGTATTATTTAGCATGTAGGAAAGTTAATGGGATATATATCTAATAATCGATCGATCGTGATGTACTGATGGCCGATCTCATTTCTTGATGCCCCTAAAATGCCAGGACAGAACAAATGCCCCCCAGTGACCCCTATGTGGAAAGTAGACAGTCCGAGGTGTTTAGTAGGAGGCACGGCGGGTTTTTTGACGTTATTATTTATTTCTCACAATTTTTTGGGGAAAAAAAAGAAATGAATCATTTTTTTTCCATATTGTGACCAGCGCAGTACGGCGCCATCTTGTGTCTGGTGTGATATGAATTAGGGGCACTGACTGGTGACAGGATGTCAAGAAAATAATATTTCTTTTCTCGGACATCACGGGACACAGAGCCACAGTAATTACTGATGGGTTATAGGGTATCACTAGGTATTGGACACTGGTCACACCCTAATCAGGAAGTTCAACCCCCTATATAACCCCTCCCCTTCCAGGGATACCTCAGTTTTTACACCAGTGTCTTAGGTGTTGGACGTGTAAAGATGTCCTGTGCTGAAGCTCCAAAAGGAATATCCCAAAGATCCTATACTGGGGCAAGCCAGGCGACCGGATCCATTCAAAGTGTCTTTTCATGGCCGAATTGAATGGTACCCGGGCCTCGTGTCCGAAGAAACGAGGTTTTACCTGTAACGCTTCTCTTTTTAGAGAGCTGGACCCGCGGATCAGAAAATGGCTTTAAACTTCCTAATTTCTGGCGAGGTGCTTTACAGGCCCAGAACTGAAGGATCCCCCTACTGATGGGGGCCCCAGTCTCTGACGGTTTTTTCACAAACGGAGCCCACCGTGAGAGGCGAAGGCTGGGTCTGTGTAAACTGAACCCTGCGGCCTGGATAAGGTAAGAGGAGATTCCACAGAATTTTAAATTCTAGTGGCTCTTCTCCTTTAAAGTGTATGCATGCTGTGCCTATTGTGACCACCGGGGGCGGCCAAAGAGCACAAACCTTCTCATGCTTGATCTGTCTCAGCGTCCGCTGCAAGGCTCGTCCTCCAGCTCCAAAGGTAGATGGTGGGGGGTTTTCTCTGCTGGGATGGTCCCCCCAGGCTAGGGAAAGGCTCAGGTACGCTGTAAGGCGGGTGAGACCGCACTGTCACAGCCGCTACCGCGCCGCCACCGAAGCCGCATTGCGAAGCAGGGCCCATCACTGCCGGCCTCCTCCTTATTCCCCCATCCCCAGCCTCCCTTCAGGTTGTCAGAAAGGGTCGGCTCGCGCGGGAAGCGCTCGTTTTTCAAAAACGAGGGGGGGGGGAGGGGGGGGCGGGGCGTCAGCACAGCGTCAGCGTGCCCAGACGCCCACATTGCCTGAAAGCATGGCTATTTAAAGCACACTGTATAGGTGCTCTGAGCTTTGGAGAGACACAGAGCTGACAGTCACATTGTAAGGTGGGACACAGGCATTCCCCTAGGCTGCATTCACTAAGGAACACCGGATTGGGGCATTTGGTAGCAAGGCTTTCAGCCAGACTACATCGCTCAGCAGTCAGTGTTCGTTTTTGATACCTCACACCTTGTTGCTTTGCACTATGGGTAGAAGAGGTTCAAGCACCCCTAGAACCAGAGGCACTAGGGGGTCTCGTTCAGGTTCTGAGGACCCCCCGTCTGCTACACCATCCCCTCCTGAGGGACCAGGGGCAGCTGGACAGGGAGAGCCATTGGGGTTAGGGGCTACATCTGCTGCCGGCACTTCAGCCCCTGTGTACATTACACAAGAAGTTTTTTCCTCAACCATTTCTGGATTAGAGAAAAAACTAATGGCCGCGATTACATCTTCACTGAGTGGAAGAAAACGCACAAGGCCTTCCTCTGCTCCCCAAGACCCTCAGTCAGAGGAGCTCTGGGATAAAGGAGATGAATCCCTTTCAGAGGATCAGGATGGGACAGATGATTCCTCTTCGGAGGATTCAGGTGTAGAGGGACCCTCTGCGACTTCCCAAGAGGAGAAAGTCTTAGTGCAGATCCTCACTGGTTTGGTCCGCTCCACATTTAAGTTGCCCATACCTGAAACTACTACAGAAACCTCTTCTGCTTTGGGGTCACTGAAACCTTTCCAAGCAGCACATGCTTTTCCTGTTCATAATTTACTTGAAAAGCTGCTTTACTCTGAGTGGGAACACCCAGATAAGCGTTTTCTTCCGCCGAAAAAGTTTTCTACACTTTATCCTATGGAAGAAAAGTTTGTTAAGAGGTGGGGAATACCGGCCATTGATGCGGCCATTTCCTCTGTAAATAGTAATCTGACTTGTCCTGTAGACAACGCTCAGATGCTCAAAGATCCTGTGGATAAAAAGATGGACTTCTTATTGAAAGATGTGTTCTCTTTAGCAGGATCAGTGGCCCAACCTGCAATAGCAGCGATTGGAGTCTGTCAATACTTAAGAGACCATGTTAAGCAGGTCATCAAAGTATTGCCTGAACAGCAGGCCCAGGGGTTTGCAAACCTTCCTGCGGCTTTATGTTACGCTGTTAACGCCATTAGAGATTCTATCGTGCAAACCTCTCACCTCTCGCTTGGGTTGGTGCATATACGTAGAATCTTATGGTTGAAAAACTGGTCAGCCGAAGCACCATGTAAAAAGCTTCTGGCTGGGTTTCCCTTCCGTGGTGAAAGGTTGTTTGGAGAGGACTTGGATAATTATATCAAGACGATCTCCTGTGGGAAAAGCACTCTCTTACCTGATAAGAAGAAGAGTAAGCGTCCCTCTTTTAAACGGACTCTTTCCCCAGCGCCAGGGGCAGCAGCCTCCAGGCAGTCACGACGGTCTCCTCCGTCTGGGACAAGAAACAAGAGTCGACCCCAGGGACACAAGAAATCCTGGGGGAAAAGGTCTTCTAAGCAAGACACTAAGACCTCTTCATGAAGGGGCGCCCCACTCGCTCGAGTGAGGAGAAAGACTGCTGCAACTCTCAGGGCCCTGGCAGAAGGACTTCCAGGACAGATGGGTAATCTCCATGGTAACCTTAGGGTACAGACTGGAGTTCCAAGAATGTCCCTCTCCTCGTTTCCTCAGATCAGGTGTTCCCAGAAAACCAGAAGAGAAGCAGTCGCTCCTTCTAGCGATAAAGCGACTTTGGTCGCAAGAGGTCATTGTGGGGGCTCCCACAAAGGATCAAGGATTGAGACTCCGTTCCAATCTTGCTATGGTCCGAAAACCAAATGGGGACGACAGACCCACTTTGGATTTAAGAGATCTGAGACGATTCCCAAGGATGCAGTCCTTTTGTTTGGAATCAATTCAGACAGTAATCTCCGTCCTGCAGGGAGGAGAATTTTTGATGTCAATAGGCATCAGAGATACAGGCCTATATGTGCCCATTTTTCCTGCTTAACTGAAATGTCTGCAGGCAAGAATCACTGCTCTGAGGGAGCTGATTCTGACAGTCAGGGCCAAGAAGGGTCTTTCTGTCCGCCTTTGTATGAGGCTGCAGGGGAAGATGGTGGCTTCATTCGAAGCACTTCCCTATCCGCAGTTCCAAGCAGAACTGTTGCAACACAGTATTCTGTTGACCTGGAACAGGAAGGTGCAGGCATAAGTTTTTCCAATGCACCTATCGCATGCGATGCGTCAGAGCCTCAGCTGATGGCTCATACCCAAAGACCTACAGAAGGGGAAATCCTTCCTACCGGTTGCCTGGGATCTTCTTGCAGGCAGGACGGATGCGTTGGTGATTCCGTGGCATCGGCTCTCACCGATTTATGCATTCCCTCCCATTCTGCTACTGCCACGGCTCCTTCGCAGACTCAGGCAAGAAGGGAAGTCGGCACTTCTGGTGGCCCCCGTTTGGCCCAGAAGAACCTGATAAGCAGAAATAGCAGGGAGGATGGTGGGTTTCCGGTGGACCCTACCGATACACCCAGACCTGTTAGCTCAAGGTCCGGTGTTCCAGCCTGCCTCACAAATGCTAGATTTGACGGGTGGGCTATTGAATCCCACGTTCTGAAAAATCGTGGGCTTTCAGGTCCTGTCATATCTACCTTGATCAATGCAAGGAAGCCAGCTTCCAGAATGATTTATCATAGAGTCTGGAAAGCTTATGTATCCTGGTGTGAATCCAGGGGTTGGCATCCCAGGAAATATGTCATAAGTAGAATTCTGGATTTTCTACAATTGGGATTAGAGATGAAGCTGGCCTTGAGTACCATCAAGGGCCAGGTGTCGGCCTTATCAGTGTTGTTTCAACGGCCGCTTGCTTCGCATTCTCTGATCCGAAACTTTATACAGGGGGTGATGCGTCTTAATCCTCCGGTTAAGGCGCCCCTAAACCCCTGGGACTTGAACTTGGTTCTATCGGTGTTACAAAAACAGCCTTTTGAACCAATACGTCAGATTCCTTTGGTTTTACTGACGAGGAAACTAATTTTCCTGGTAGCTATCTCTTCTGCTAGAAGAGTATCAGAAATAGCAGCTCTTTCCTGTAAGGAGCCTTACCTGATTATACACAAGGATAGAGTGGTACTGCGCCCTCATCCTAGTTTTTTACCGAAGGTGGTTTCAGATTTTCATCTAAACCAAGACATTGTGCTACCTTCCTTTTTTCCAGAACCTTGTTCTTCGGAAGAAAGGTCATTACATTCTTTGGATGTAGTAAGAGCAGTCAAGACCTATCTGGAGGCAACTGCTCAGATTCGCAAGACGGATGTCTTGTTCGTGCTGCCGGAGGGTCCCAATAGAGGACAGGCAGCATCAAAAGCGACCATTTCTAAATGGATCCGACAGTTGATTATTCAAGCTTACGGTTTGAAACAGAAGATTCCTCCGTTTCAGATCAAGGCACATTCCACAAGGGCTATTGGTGCTTCTTGGGCAGTGCATCACCGGGCCTCCATGGCTCAGATCTGCAAGGCCGCAACCTGGTCTTCAGTTCATACATTCACCAGATTCTATCAGGTGGATGTAGGAAGGCATGAGGATATCGCCTTTGGGCGTAGTGTGCTGCAGACAGCGGTACAGGGTCCTCAGGTCTGATAGCACCCTACTTGGTTGTGATCCCCCCCCCCCCCTCAGTTGGCATTGCTTTGGGACATCCCATCAGTAATTACTGTGGCTCTGTGTCCCGTGATGTCCGAGAAAAGAAAATAGGATTTTTTATTACAGCTTACCTGTAAAATCCTTTTCTTTCGACGGACATCACGGGACACAGAGGTCCCGCCCCTCTTCTAATACACCTATACTGCTTTGCTACAAAACTGAGGTATCCCTGGAAGGGGAGGGGTTATATAGGGGGTTGAACTTCCTGATTAGGGTGTGACCAGTGTCCAATACCTAGTGATACCCTATAACCCATCAGTAATTACTGTGGCTCTGTGTCCCGTGATGTCCGTCGAAAGAAAAGGATTTTACAGGTAAGCTGTAATAAAAAA
The DNA here is from genome assembly GCA_037952835.1 of Lithobates septentrionalis. Taxonomy (NCBI): domain Eukaryota; kingdom Metazoa; phylum Chordata; class Amphibia; order Anura; family Ranidae; genus Lithobates; species Lithobates septentrionalis. Next base: position 373,375 of record JBBDGP010004018.1, read on the forward strand.
TCCTATTTTTTTTTTTTATTTAAGTTCTAAACATTTCTTTGTCTTCTTTTAACATTTCTTTCTTTTGTTACTATTTTTTTCCCATCATTGTAGCTCATTGTCACCACTATACGATGTGGGGGATGGTCAGCGATTTATTTTTTGCACTGATGATCACTGATATAAGCACTCATTTTCGTTTTTATCGATCAGGGACGGCTTTCTATTCGTGACATTTTGCTTCTTGTTGACACGGCAGGATCGGCTTGAAGATCTTTACAATTTGGCACTGCGTCGCTTTAACTGCTAATTGCGCGGTCATGCAATGCTGTACCCAAACGAAATTTGCGTCCTTTTTTTCCCAAAAATAGAACTTTCTTTTGATGGTATTTGATCACCTCTGCGGTTTTTATTTTTTGCGCTATAAACGAAAAAAAAAAAGGAAAATTTTGAAAAAAAATGATATTTTCTACTTTTTGTTATAAACAAAATCCAATAAACTCAATTTTAGTCATACATTTAGGCCAAAATGTATTCATCACATGTCTTTGGTAAAAAAAATGTCAATAAGCGTATATTTATTGGTTTGCGCAAAAGTTATAGCGTCTACAATCTAGGGTACATTTTCTGGAATTTACACAGCTTTTAGTTTATGACTGCCTATGTCATTTCTTGAGGTGCTAAAATGGCAGGGCAGTACAACCCCCCCAAATGTGAGCCCATCGAATATTAATTTTTTTTGTCCCAAGTGATTGAATAATGACAAAAAAAAAAAAAAAATTACAAAAAGATGTTACTAAATGATATATTGCTCACACAGGCCATGGGAATATGTGGAATTGCACCCCAAAATATATTCAGCTGCTTCTCCTGAATACGGGGATACCACATGTGTGGGACTTTTTGAGAGCCTAGCCGCGTACGGGACCCCGAAAACCAATCACCGCCTTCAGGATTTCTAAGGGCGTAAATTTTTGATTTCACTCTTCACTGCCTATCACAGTTTCGAAGGCCATAAAATGCCCAGGTGGCACAAAACCCCCCAAAATTACCCTATTTTGGAAAGTAGACACCCCAAGCAATTTGCTGGGAGGTATAGTGAGTATTTTGCAGACCTCACTTTTTGTCACAAAGTTTTGAAAATTGAAAAAAGAAAAAAAAATATTTTTTTTTTCTTGTCTTTCTTCATTTTCAAAAACAAATGAGAGCTGCAAAATACTCACCATGCCTCTCAGCAAATAGCTTGGGGTGTCTACTTTCCAAAATGGGGTCATTTGGGGGGTTTTGAACTTTCCTGGCATTTTATGCACAACATTTAGAAGCTTATGTCACACATCACCCACTCTTCTAACCACTTGAAGACAAAGCCCTTTCTGACACTTTTTTTTACATGAAAAAAAAATATTTTTTTGCAAGAAAATTACTTTGAACCCCCAAACATTATATATTTTTTTAAAGCAAAGGCCCTACAGATTAAAATGGTGGGTGTTTCATTTTTTTTTTTTTCACACAGTATTTGCGCAGCGATTTTTCAAACGCATTTTTTTGGGAAAAAACACACTTTTTTACATTTTAATGCGCTAAGACACACTATATTGCCCAAATGTTTGATGAAATAAAAAAGATGATCTTAGGCCGAGTACATGGATACCAAACATGACATGCTTTAAAATTGCGCACAAACGTGCAGTGGTGACAAACTAAATACATTTTTGAAAGCCTTTAAAAGCCTTTACAGGTTACCATTTTAGATTTACAGAGGAGGTCTACTGCTAAAATTACTGCCCTCGATCTGACCTTCGCGGTGATACCTCACATGCATGGTGCAATTGCTGTTTACATTTGACGCCAGACCGACGCTTGCGTTTGCCTTTGCGCGAGAGCAGGGGGGGACAGGGGTGTTTTTTTTTTTCTTTATTATTTTTTTGCTTTTTTATCTTATTTTTAAACTGTTCCTTTCATATTTTTTTTTAATCATTTTTATTGTTATCTCAGGGAATGTAAATATCCCCTATGATAGCAATAGGTAGTGACAGGTACTCTTTTTTGAAAAAATTGGGGTCTATTAGACCCTAGATCTCTCCTCTGCCCTCAAAGCATCTGACCACACCAAGATCGGTGTGATAAAATGCTTTCCCAATTTCCCAATGGCGCTGTTTACATCCGGCGAAATCTAAGTCATGAAATGCTCGTAGCTTCTGGTTTCTTAGGCCATAGAGATGTTTGGAGCCATTCTGGTCTCTGATCAGCTCTATGGTCAGCTGGCTGAATCACCGGCTGCATTCTCAGGTTCCCTTTTGGGACAGGAGAGCCAGAGAAAAACATGGAAGACGGTGGGGGGGGGGGGTCATTCCCTCCCACTGCTTGTAAAAGCAGTCTAGAGGCTAATTAGCCACTAGGATTGCTTTTACATGAAAGCCGACCGCTGGCTGAAAAGAATGATACCAAGATGATACCTAAACCTGCAGGCATCATTCTGGTATAACCACTCAAAGTCCAGCAACATACCAGTACGTTGCTTGTCCTTGTTGGGCATGTATTGTAATCTTTTTTTTTCATGTGGCCTGTGGGCTGAACGAAAAAAAGAGATTGATTGGTGGGTATGCCCAGCATTAGAATACCTCCCTTCATCCACCCACTTCTAATGATAGGCATACATGCACCATTTATATATGCCGAAGCATGGGGGCATCCTCCCACAAAAGGCAGGAGCAAATCGCTCCTCCACCCACTGCTGCCCCCACGCTTCGGCATATATGCTGAAGAATGTAACTGTGGTGGTGAAATCACCTCCGACAGCGCTGGAGTCACGGCTTTATGTATCGTGGGAGCAAACGCTGTTGCTGTCAAGATAAATAAATCCGCTCTGCAGCTGAATGGCGTACCTGAAAACAACAAAATGGTTAACAATAAAACACAGTAAACAGTAAAGTATAAAAAAATTGCATACCTGAAAAGCAAACATGGTAAAACATAACAACAATAAAACATTGCAGAATAGAATACAGTAAAAAAGAGCAGAACAATAGAGAGAGAATAGAGAGAGAGAGAACAATAAAATGACAACTATTTTTTTTTTTTTTTATTGTATATTTTTTTTGTGTTTTTATTTTTTTTACTTTTTTTTTTTTACACTTTTTTTAGTAACTTTAACTTTTGTAACCGGTTCCACGTTCGGGTCTCTCAAAATGCGATGGCATCTTGGGAGACCCTGTGTTAGTGTGCCTAGTCTGTGCAATGCTGTACCCTACGCTAATACTCTAGTGAATGGTAGCGTTCAAAACATTCACCAATGCATAGACCAGGATTGTCAGGACAGGAGGGACAATAATACCGGGTGTCACGCATATATCCACGCTTTCTGCAGACATGACATCTTTTTTTGGGGGGCTCATTGGGTAGGGGTACTCGGGAGGACATAAAGAAAATGCCTCTCATGCAGCCGGCTTACTGCATTTGGTTGGGGAAGGTGAGGTGGAGCACCGTCTGGAAACAGAAGGGCTCTGACGATCTCTTCCTGGAATGTAAGGAAGGATCCAGTCCGTCCTGAAGCTCTGTATAGCACATGAGCGTTCAGCAAAGTCAATTGAAATAAATAAACAGACACTTTTTTGTACCAGCGTCTGGCCTTACGGGCAACTAGGTACGGCGCCAACAACTGGTTGTTGAGGTCCACCCCTCCCATATTTTGGTTATATTCGTGGACACAGAGGGGTTTCTCCACAACACCAGTCGCCGTAGTAATTTAGGTCGTCGTGTCTGCATGAAGGGAGGTGAGAACGAAAACATTCTTCTTATCCCTCCACTTCATAGCGAGCAAATTATTATACTTCAAGCAGGCTCTCTCCCCCAGCCTAAGACGGGAATCTACAAGCCGCTGGGGAAAGCCCCGGCGATTAGATCGCACGGTGCCACATGCTCCAATCTGCTGATCAAACAAGTGACTAAAAAGTGGCACGCTCGTATAATAATTGTCCACGTACAAGTGGTACCCCTTTCCGAATAAGGGTGACACCAAGTCCCACACTATCTTGCCAGCGCTTCCTATGTAGTCAGGGCAGTTTGTCGGCTCTACGTGACTATCTTTGCCCTCGTAAACCATAAAACTACATGTATAGCCTGTGGCCCTGTCACAGAGCTTATACATCTTGACCCCGTATCTGGCACGCTTGCTGGGAAGGTACTGTTTGAATGACAAGTGGCCAGAAAATGTAATCAGGGACTCATCAACGCAGACAACTTGATGGGGGGTAAACAAGTCTGCAAAACGTTGGTTGAAGTGGTTTACGAGGGGCCGAATTTTGTAGAGCCGATCGTATTCAGGGTCTCCACGAGGACAACAGAGTTCTTTGTCGTTGAAGTGCATGAACCGCAAAATCTGCTCGTATCGTGCCCTGGCCATGGAGGCAGAGAACACGGGCGAATGGTAAATTGGGTCAGTGGACCAATATGACCACAACTCGCTCTTTTTATTCAAGCCCATGAGGAGGGAAAGGCCCAGAAAGATCTTAATTTCGGAGACCGTAATTGGTCTCCAATCTCTGGCAAGGAAGGACTGGGGAATAGTGGCGATGTGTTGACCAGCGTACAAATTGCTTTGGTCCACAATAGATCTATAGAGATCTTCGGTGAAAAACAGCGAATAAAAATCCAGTGGCGTAAAGTCAACTGTTTCCACCTGAATTCCGGGTTGGTCAGTGAATGGGGGAAGTACGGGTGCTGCAGAAGTGGTGGGTTCCCAATTAGGATTGGCGAATGCAGCAGGAAGGGCACTATGGGCACGACGGGCCTGTGTTCGTCTTCTTGGTGGCAGCGGGACACTACTAGTGCTTGCCACCTCGCCAGCTTGATATGCACTTATGGGAATCGCCACGTCACCACGTGATACTGCAGTGCTGGATGTACGACCAGGGTGTACTAGGCCGCTGGTGCTTGCCAGTTCACCAGAAGGAATAGCGGCACTAGTACTTCTCTGCTCCATACGAGAGCCCTGCGGTTCTTGCACTTCAAGGACAGAATAAGTTCGGGGTCTGGTACGCCTGACCCTAGCAGGGACCACAACTCCGTCATCAGAGCTATCTGTCATGGAGCCACTGTCCTCTACAGGATCGTATTCTGAGCCTGAATCTGACAGATGAGTGACTTCCTCTTCACTATCTGTCATGCTCAGAAACGTGTAGGCCTCTTCTCTAGTGTACCTTCGATTTGCCATTTTGGGCTCTAAATTTAGGGGTACACTAGTGAGACTCACAGGCAAAAAAGCTCCTGACTGTTAGTGACTGATTCAAAACGCTACCAAAAAACTGTTAGCGATCGCAGGGATCAGGCCTGACTCTGCGAACGCTGCAGTTATGCGTTTAGTGTTTTGTAAGTGTCAGTGATCGCTCGATACTGCACTTGGGTGGGCTGGGCCGGGCGGAGGGGCAAAACGCAGGTGCTAGCAGGTATCTGGGCTGATCCCGCTAACACTGCGTTTTTGGGAATCCTAAACTGCTGGGGACGCTAGTATAGATCTGATCGGATCAGATATTGATCCGTTCAGATACTTTAGCACTAAGGGAGGTGTATGCTGCGTGCGTGGGTGTTAGCGGTACTGGCGCTAACCTGACGCTGCCTAGGGCGACGCAGACCTTATCTGACCCTAGAACCTAACTTATATCACCGCCAGGCGATCAGGGGGCTAAACCTTTATTCGGTAATAAACGGCGGGTGCCCTAAAACTATAATAACTAACTGACCAGCGTCACCCGTAACAGTTATATGGTGATCACTGGTGAAAGAGTTAACTAGGGGGCAATCAGGGGGTTAAAACCTTTATCAGGTAGTATATAGGAGTCCCTGTCGCTATAAAACGCTGACAGCGCACCTATATACTTACCTCCCTAACTAGCGTCACCTGTGTCACTAATACAGCGATCAGAAAAACGATCGCTTAGTGACACTGGCAACGGGGGGTGATCAAGGGGTTAACCTTTATTAGGGGGGTTGGGGGGTATCCTAGACCTAAAGGGGGGCTAACACTAACTGCCCTACCACACTAACTGTCACAAACTAAAACCAATGCAAAAAAAAAAAAACTGCTATTGGTGTCACTGTGACAGGGGGTACAGGGGGGTGATCGGGGGGTGAAAAGTGTGCCTAGTGTGTTCTACTGTTAGTGTAGTGTTTGGTGCACTTACTTGATGTCTTTTCTCCTCGGCACCCGAACGAAAAGACCGGCTCGAGGAGAGATGACATCACTTCCTCTGCCTCTGTTTACATTACAGAGGCAGAGGAATGATTTCATTGGCCGGGAGCAATCGCAAGGGGGTGGCCACGAATGAATGGCCTCGCCCTCACCTCCGAACGCCGTCGGAGACATACCGACCGCCTCAGGCACCGGGGGGGGTGGGGGGGGCGGGGGGCACGGGAATTGTCCCGCGGGAGGCAAGTAACGTACCTGTACTTTACTTTGCCTGCCCGTGCCATTCTGCCGACATATATCATCGTGAGGCGGTCGGCAACTGATTAATGGGATATATATCTGATAATCGATCAATCGTGATGTACTGATGCCCGATCTCATTTCTTGATGCCCCTAAAATGCCAGGACAAAACAAATTACCCCCCCCCCCCCAGTGACCCCTATGTGGAAAGTAGACAGTCCGAGGTGTTTAGTAGGAGGCACGGCGGGTTTTTCGACGGTATTATTTTTTTAACACAATTTTTGGGGGAAAAAAAGAAATGAATCATTTTTTTTTCCATAGTGTGACGAGCGCAGTACAGCGCCATCTTGTGTCTGGTGTGATATGAATTAGGGGCACTGACTGGTGACAGGATGTCAAGAAAATAATAATACATTTTTTTTTATTTAGTTTCTAAACATTTCTTTGTCTTCTTTTAACATTTCTTTCGTTACTATTTTGTTTTTCCCATCATTGTCGCTCATTGTCACCACTATACGATGTGGGGGATGGTCAGGGATTTATTTTTTGCACTGATGATCACTGATATAAGCAATCATTTTATCGATCAGGGACGGATTTCTATTCGTGACATTTTGCTTCTTGTTGACACAGCAGGATCGGCTTGAAGATCGGCGCCCAGCAATAGCGGTAAAATCGCGGGACACCCGTGTGTTCCCGGTGCGTTGCCCATTGATTTTAATTGCACCCCAAACGCGTTGATTTCCCCCCTGATTTGTCGTAAAAACACGCGAACAGAATCGCAGGACGCCCTTCGCCCAAAAGAAATACAGGAGCTTCTTTTGGGGTAGGGGCATCCCGCGATTCTATTAGCGTGTTTTTACCGCGATTGTCACCGCCATACACAGAGATGTGAACGGAGCCTTAAGGCTGGGTTCACACTGATGCGATCTGCTGAATCGCACCAGATTCCTGTACAAATGATATGAAAATTCAGTGCAGTGCGAATCGAGCCTTACATTTATGTGTGGTTCAATTCATAATGGATCCACACCAAAAACGTGCAGGACTCTGTTTTTTTTTTTTTTTCTTTTGTCTGCACTGGAATCGCATCGCACGATGTTAAGGTGTGAATCCAGCCTGACTCCTCAGGGGTGGGGCCATTTCAGACCCCTAAACCCTCCAATGATCCAGAGGAAGGCAAACAAAAACCCCCAAAGGGGAAAAAAATTCCTTCCTGACCCCCTAAGGCGATCGGATGGTCCCTGGATCATCAATGTAGGGCGCCCCGTTACATATTTAGTGTTGCTGAACAAAGAGACAAGTCCATGTAGTTCATCTCTCTGTAAAATGCTCAGAATATAGAGACAGGGCCACAACATCAGGGGGGCCCCATCCAGAAACACGAAGTCAGACATTTAAGGTTCCCACTTTTGGACAATCTAGTAAGACCTCGATTTTTGCAAAGATCGGCAAGAGGAATGCAGAGGACCCCCAATCCTTCTACATTGCTCTTGCCGACCTTTGTCTCAGGAAAGTGCTTCTTGGTGCCACTTGTCTCATGAGAGTGCCCGCCTCCTTCCTAGCCATGGGGCACCAATTCATAGGTCCCCCTGTGAACGGGGCCTCCTCCCCCCCATAGCCCACTCCTCCTCCACAAGTCCTGCCCCTAACAGGGTGGAGCTTGGGATTGCACCTCTCTCTGGATGGCCTTCCAGATTGTGGTCCACCCATGAGTACATGAAGATGGATTGTTCACTATTGCAGTATGGAATGATGAGACTGAAGATGGTCCGTTCCGTACTGCCATGTAGTATGATCCATATGAAGTATTGGATATTGTACTTCGGATCGATTTGCAAGAATGAGAACGATTCCGTATTGCTCTGAAGAGTGATCTGAATGAAGATAGACCATTCCTTCTTGCTCTGAGGTCATACCCGTTCCGTACTGCCATGTAGTATGATCCATATGAAGTGTTGGATTTTGTACTGTAGATAGATTCGGATGAAGGAGGACAAGTCATTGTTGCATTGTAGAATGATCTAGATAAAGATGGACCATCCATTGTTGCACTGTTGTATAATTCGGGTGTAGATAGACCACTCCGTATTTCTCTGTAGTATGATACGGATGGAGATGGTCTTGGCAATGTTGCTCCATGGAACGCTCCAGATGGAGATGGACCATTCCTTTGTGGGGCTGTATAGTGGGGCTGAGCAGCTGGTTGGCGGTCCTCTGCTGAAGGTCCTGCTCTCCCCTGTGTTGGATTCTCCTTGTTGGTTTTCGGAGGATCAACTTTCTTGTTTTTCTTAAAAAGCCGCCTAATTGCCCTAAGCAGACCCCTTTGTGGGGCAGTAGTTTCAGGCTGAGCAGCTGGTTGGTGGTCTTCTGCTGAAGGTCCCGCTCTCCCCTGTGTTGGATCCTCTTTGTTGCTGTTCAGAGGGTCAACCTTGTTTTTCTGCAGTAGATGCCTAATTGCCCCATGCACACTGTTTTGCTGGGCAGTAATTTGGGGCTGGGCAGCTGGTTGGTGGTCCCCTGCTGAGGGTTCCACCCTCCCCTGGGTTAGATCCTCTTTGTTGCAGTTCAGAGGATCAACCTTCTTGTTTTTCTTCAGTAGGAGCCTAATTGCCCCATGCACACCCCTTTGTGGGGCAGTATCTTGCGGCTGTGCAGCTGGTTGGTGGTCCTCTGCTGAGGGTCTCCAGCGCCCAGGGTGAAGATGCCAAACTGCGCCCCCCCAAGATGTAAGAGCACTGTGTGTTATTAAAAAAGGTGGCCCCCTCCACCTCCCATAATACCAGCGCCTGGGGCAGCCGCCCCTCCTGCCCTCTCTTGTTGTCCCATGATGCTAGGAGCTTCCTAAGCCCAGCTATGAGGTCAGACTGGCGCCCCCTGTACCCCTGCAACTGTCCAACAACATGGCTAGGAAGGAGGCGGGCACTCTGATGAGACAAGTGGCACCAAGAAGCACTTTCCTGAGACAAAGATCGGCAAGAGGAATGCAGAGGACCCCCCAATCCTTCTACATTGCTCTTGCCGACCTTTGTCTCAGGAAAGTGCTTCTTGGTGCCACTTGTCTCATGAGAGTGCCCGCCTCCTTCCTAGCCATGGGGCACCAATTCATAGGTCCCCCTGTGAACGGGGCCTCCTCCCCCCCATAGCCCACTCCTCCTCCACATGTCCTGCCCCTAAGGGGGTGGAGTTTGAGTTTGCACCTCTCTCTGGCTAGCCTTCCAGATTGTGGGCGGTCCACCCATGAGTACATGAAGATGGATTGTTCACTATTGCAGTATGGAATGATCAGACTGAAGATGGTCCGTTCTGTACTGCCATGTAGTATGATCCATATGAAGTATTGGATATTGTACTACGGATCGATTCGCATGAATGGGAACGATTCGGTTTTGCTCTGAAGAGTGATCTGAATGAAGATAGACCATTCCTTCTTCCTCTGGGGTCATACCCGTTCCGTACTGCCATGTAGTATGATCCATATGAAGTATTAGATATTGTACTTCGGATCGATTCGCATGAATGGGAACGATTCGGTTTTGCTCTGAAGAGTGATCTGAATGAAGATAGACCATTCCTTCTTCCTCTGGGGTCATACCCGTTCCGAACTGCCATGTAGTATGATCCATATGAAGTATTAGATATTGTACTTCGGATCGATTCGCATGAATGGGAACGATTCGGTTTTGCTCTGAAGAGTGATCTGAATGAAGATAGACCATTCCTTCTTGCTCTGAGGTCATACCCGTTCCGTACTGCCATGTAGTATGATCCATATGAAGTATTAGATATTGTACTTCGGATCGATTCGCATGAATGGGAACGATTCGGTTTTGCTCTGAAGAGTGATCTGAATGAAGATAGACCATTCCTTCTTCCTCTGGGGTCATACCCGTTCCGAACTGCCATGTAGTATGATCCATATGAAGTATTAGATATTGTACTTCGGATCGATTCGCATGAATGGGAACGATTCAGTTTTGCTCTGATGAGGGATCTGAATGAAGATAGACCATTCCTTCTTCCTCTGGGGTCATACCCGTTCCGTACTGCCATGTAGTATGATCCATATGAAGTATTAGATATTGTACTTCGGATCGATTCGCATGAATGGGAACGATTCAGTTTTGCTCTGATGAGGGATCTGAATGAAGATAGACCATTCCTTCTTCCTCTGGGGTCATACCCGTTCCGTACTGCCATGTAGTATGATCCATATGAAGTATTAGATATTGTACTTCGGATCGATTCGCATGAATGGGAACGATTCGGTTTTGCTCTGAAGAATGATCTGAATGAAGATAGACCATTCCTTCTTGCTCTGAGGTCATACCCGTTCCGTACTGCCATGTAGTATGATCCATATGAAGTATTAGATATTGTACTTCGGATCGATTCGCATGAATGGGAACGATTCAGTTTTGCTCTGAAGAGTGATCTGAATGAAGATAGACCATTCCTTCTTCCTCTGGGGTCATACCCGTTCCGTACTGCCATGTAGTATGATCCATATGAAGTATTAGATATTGTACTTCGGATCGATTCGCATGAATGGGAACGATTTGGTTTTGTTCTGAAGAATGATCTGAATGAAGATAGACCATTCCTTCTTCCTCTGGGGTCATACCCGTTCCGTACTGCCATGTAGTATGATCCATATGAAGTATTAGATATTGTACTTCGGATCGATTCGCATGAATGGGAACGATTCGGTTTTGCTCTGAAGAGTGATCTGAATGAAGATAGACCATTCCTTCTTCCTCTGGGGTCATACCCGTTCCGTACTGCCATGTAGTATGATCCATATGAAGTATTCGATATTGTACTTCGGATCGATTCGCATGAATGGGAACGGTTCCGTTTTGCTCTGAAGAATGATCTGAATGAAGATAGACCATTCCTTCTTGCTCTGAGGTCATACCCGTTCCGTACTGCCATGTAGTATGATCCATATGAAGTATTAGATATTGTACTTCGGATCGATTCGCATGAATGGGAACGATTCAGTTTTGCTCTGAAGAGTGATCTGAATGAAGATAGACCATTCCTTCTTCCTCTGGGGTCATACCCGTTCCGTACTGCCATGTAGTATGATCCATATGAAGTATTAGATATTGTACTTCGGATCGATTCGCATGAATGGGAACGATTCAGTTTTGCTCTGAAGAGTGATCTGAATGAAGATAGACCATTCCTTCTTCCTCTGGGGTCATACCCGTTCCGTACTGCCATGTAGTATGATCCATATGAAGTATTAGATATTGTACTTCGGATCGATTCGCATGAATGGGAACGATTCGGTTTTGCTCTGAAGAGTGATCTGAATGAAGATAGACCATTCCTTCTTCCTCTGGGGTCATACCCGTTCTGTACTGCCATGTAGTATGATCCATATGAAGTATTAGATATTGTACTTCGGATCGATTCGCATGAATGGGAACGGTTCAGTTTTGCTCTGAAGAGTGATCTGAATGAAGATAGACCATTCCTTCTTCCTCTGGGGTCATACCCGTTCCGTACTGCCATGTAGTATGATCCATATGAAGTATTAGATATTGTACTTCGGATCGATTCGCATGAATGGGAACGATTTGGTTTTGTTCTGAAGAATGATCTGAATGAAGATAGACCATTCCTTCTTCCTCTGGGGTCATACCCGTTCCGTACTGCCATGTAGTATGATCCATATGAAGTATTAGATATTGTACTTCGGATCGATTCGCATGAATGGGAACGATTCGGTTTTGCTCTGAAGAGTGATCTGAATGAAGATAGACCATTCCTTCTTCCTCTGGGGTCATACCCGTTCCGTACTGCCATGTAGTATGATCCATATGAAGTATTAGATATTGTACTTCGGATCGATTCGCATGAATGGGAACGATTCGGTTTTGCTCTGAAGAATGATCTGAATGAAGATAGACCATTCCTTCTTCCTCTGGGGTCATACCCGTTCCGTACTGCCATGTAGTATGATCCATATGAAGTATTAGATATTGTACTTCGGATCGATTCGCATGAATGGGAACGATTCAGTTTTGCTCTGAAGAGTGATCTGAATGAAGATAGACCATTCCTTCTTCCTCTGGGGTCATACCCGTTCCGTACTGCCATGTAGTATGATCCATATGAAGTATTAGATATTGTACTTCGGATCGATTCGCATGAATGGGAACGATTCAGTTTTGCTCTGAAGAGTGATCTGAATGAAGATAGACCATTCCTTCTTCCTCTGGGGTCATACCCGTTCCGTACTGCCATGTAGTATGATCCATATGAAGTATTAGATATTGTACTTCGGATCGATTCGCATGAATGGGAACGATTCGGTTTTGCTCTGAAGAGTGATCTGAATGAAGATAGACCATTCCTTCTTCCTCTGGGGTCATACCCGTTCTGTACTGCCATGTAGTATGATCCATATGAAGTATTAGATATTGTACTTCGGATCGATTCGCATGAATGGGAACGGTTCAGTTTTGCTCTGAAGAGTGATCTGAATGAAGATAGACCATTCCTTCTTCCTCTGGGGTCATACCCGTTCCGTACTGCCATGTAGTATGATCCATATGAAGTATTAGATATTGTACTTCGGATCGATTCGCATGAATGGGAACGATTTGGTTTTGTTCTGAAGAATGATCTGAATGAAGATAGACCATTCCTTCTTCCTCTGGGGTCATACCCGTTCCGTACTGCCATGTAGTATGATCCATATGAAGTATTAGATATTGTACTTCGGATCGATTCGCATGAATGGGAACGATTCGGTTTTGCTCTGAAGAATGATCTGAATGAAGATAGACCATTCCTTCTTGCTCTGAGGTCATACCCGTTCCGTACTGCCATGTAGTATGATCCATATGAAGTATTAGATATTGTACTTCGGATCGATTCGCATGAATGGGAACGATTCAGTTTTGCTCTGAAGAGTGATCTGAATGAAGATAGACCATTCCTTCTTCCTCTGGGGTCATACCCGTTCCGTACTGCCATGTAGTATGATCCATATGAAGTATTAGATATTGTACTTCGGATCGATTCGCATGAATGGGAACGATTCAGTTTTGCTCTGAAGAGTGATCTGAATGAAGATAGACCATTCCTTCTTCCTCTGGGGTCATACCCGTTCCGTACTGCCATGTAGTATGATCCATATGAAGTATTAGATATTGTACTTCGGATCGATTCGCATGAATGGGAACGGTTCAGTTTTGCTCTGAAGAGTGATCTGAATGAAGATAGACCATTCCTTCTTCCTCTGGGGTCATACCCGTTCCGTACTGCCATGTAGTATGATCCATATGAAGTATTAGATATTGTACTTCGGATCGATTCGCATGAATGGGAACGATTTGGTTTTGTTCTGAAGAATGATCTGAATGAAGATAGACCATTCCTTCTTCCTCTGGGGTCATACCCGTTCCGTACTGCCATGTAGTATGATCCATATGAAGTATTAGATATTGTACTTCGGATCGATTCGCATGAATGGGAACGATTCGGTTTTGCTCTGAAGAGTGATCTGAATGAAGATAGACCATTCCTTCTTCCTCTGGGGTCATACCCGTTCCGCACTGCCATGTAGTATGATCCATATGAAGTATTCGATATTGTACTTCGGATCGATTCGCATGAATGGGAACGGTTCCGTTTTGCTCTGAAGAATGATCTGAATGAAGATAGACCATTCCTTCTTGCTCTGAGGTCATACCCGTTCCGTACTGCCATGTAGTATGATCCATATGAAGTATTAGATATTGTACGTCGGATCGATTCGCATGAATGGGAACGATTCGGTTTTGCTCTGAAGAATGATCTGAATGAAGATAGACCATTCCTTCTTCCTCTGGGGTCATACCCGTTCCGTACTGCCATGTAGTATGATCCATATGAAGTATTAGATATTGTACTTCGGATCGATTCGCATGAATGGGAACGGTTCAGTTTTGCTCTGAAGAGTGATCTGAATGAAGATAGACCATTCCTTCTTCCTCTGGGGTCATACCCGTTCCGTACTGCCATGTAGTATGATCCATATGAAGTATTAGATATTGTACTTCGGATCGATTCGCATGAATGGGAACGATTTGGTTTTGTTCTGAAGAATGATCTGAATGAAGATAGACCATTCCTTCTTCCTCTGGGGTCATACCCGTTCCGTACTGCCATGTAGTATGATCCATATGAAGTATTAGATATTGTACTTCGGATCGATTCGCATGAATGGGAACGATTCGGTTTTGCTCTGAAGAGTGATCTGAATGAAGATAGACCATTCCTTCTTCCTCTGGGGTCATACCCGTTCCGCACTGCCATGTAGTATGATCCATATGAAGTATTCGATATTGTACTTCGGATCGATTCGCATGAATGGGAACGGTTCCGTTTTGCTCTGAAGAATGATCTGAATGAAGATAGACCATTCCTTCTTCCTCTGGGGTCATACCCGTTCCGTACTGCCATGTAGTATGATCCATATGAAGTATTCGATATTGTACTTCGGATCGATTCGCATGAATGGGAACGGTTCCGTTTTGCTCTGAAGAATGATCTGAATGAAGATAGACCATTCCTTCTTGCTCTGAGGTCATACCCGTTCCGTACTGCCATGTAGTATGATCCATATGAAGTATTAGATATTGTACGTCGGATCGATTCGCATGAATGGGAACAATTCGGTTTTGCTCTGAAGAATGATCTGAATGAAGATAGACCATTCCTTCTTCCTCTGGGGTCATACCCGTTCCGTACTGCCATGTAGTATGATCCATATGAAGTATTCGATATTGTACTTCGGATCGATTCGCATGAATGGGAACGGTTCCGTTTTGCTCTGAAGAATGATCTGAATGAAGATAGACCATTCCTTCTTGCTCTGAGGTCATACCCGTTCCGTACTGCCATGTAGTATGATCCATATGAAGTATTAGATATTGTACTTCGGATCGATTCGCATGAATGGGAACGATTCGGTTTTGCTCTGAAGAGTGATCTGAATGAAGATAGACCATTCCTTCTTGCTCTGAGGTCATACCCGTTCCGTACTGCCATGTAGTATGATCCATATGAAGTATTAGATATTGTACTTCGGATCGATTCGCATGAATGGGAACGATTCAGTTTTGCTCTGAAGAGTGATCTGAATGAAGATAGACCATTCCTTCTTCCTCTGGGGTCATACCCGTTCCGTACTGCCATGTAGTATGATCCATATGAAGTATTAGATATTGTACTTCGGATCGATTCGCATGAATGGGAACGATTCAGTTTTGCTCTGAAGAGTGATCTGAATGAAGATAGACCATTCCTTCTTCCTCTGGGGTCATACCCGTTCCGTACTGCCATGTAGTATGATCCATATGAAGTATTAGATATTGTACTTCGGATCGATTCGCATGAATGGGAACGGTTCAGTTTTGCTCTGAAGAGTGATCTGAATGAAGATAGACCATTCCTTCTTCCTCTGGGGTCATACCCGTTCCGTACTGCCATGTAGTATGATCCATATGAAGTATTAGATATTGTACTTCGGATCGATTCACATGAATGGGAACGATTTGGTTTTGTTCTGAAGAATGATCTGAATGAAGATAGACCATTCCTTCTTCCTCTGGGGTCATACCCGTTCCGTACTGCCATGTAGTATGATCCATATGAAGTATTAGATATTGTACTTCGGATCGATTCGCATGAATGGGAACGATTCGGTTTTGCTCTGAAGAGTGATCTGAATGAAGATAGACCATTCCTTCTTCCTCTGGGGTCATACCCGTTCCGCACTGCCATGTAGTATGATCCATATGAAGTATTCGATATTGTACTTCGGATCGATTCGCATGAATGGGAACGGTTCCGTTTTGCTCTGAAGAATGATCTGAATGAAGATAGACCATTCCTTCTTGCTCTGAGGTCATACCCGTTCCGTACTGCCATGTAGTATGATCCATATGAAGTATTAGATATTGTACGTCGGATCGATTCGCATGAATGGGAACGATTCGGTTTTGCTCTGAAGAATGATCTGAATGAAGATAGACCATTCCTTCTTCCTCTGGGGTCATACCCGTTCCGTACTGCCATGTAGTATGATCCATATGAAGTATTCGATATTGTACTTCGGATCGATTCGCATGAATGGGAACGGTTCCGTTTTGCTCTGAAGAATGATCTGAATGAAGATAGACCATTCCTTCTTGCTCTGAGGTCATACCCGTTCCGTACTGCCATGTAGTATGATCCATATGAAGTATTAGATATTGTACTTCGGATCGATTCGCATGAATGGGAACGATTCGGTTTTGCTCTGAAGAGTGATCTGAATGAAGATAGACCATTCCTTCTTCCTCTGGGGTCATACCCGTTCCGTACTGCCATGTAGTATGATCCATATGAAGTGTTGGATTTTGTACTGTAGATAGATTCAGATGAAGGAGGACAAGTCATTGTTGCATTGTAGAATGATCTAGATAAAGATGGACCATCCATTGTTGCACTGTTGTATAATTCGGGTGTAGATAGACCACTCCGTATTTCTCTGTAGTATGATACGGATGGAGATGGTCTTGGCAATGATGCTCCATGGAACGCTCCAGATGGAGATGGACCATTCCTTTGTGGGGCAGTATAGTGGGGCTGAGCAGCTGGTTGGCGGTCCTCTGCTGAAGGTCCTGCTCTCCCCTGTCTTGGATTCTCCTTGTTGGTTTTCGGAGGATCAACTTTCTTGTTTTTCTTAAAAAGCCGCCTAATTGCCCTAAGCAGACCCCTTTGTGGGGCAGTAGTTTCAGGCTGTGTGGCTGGTTGGTGGTCTTCTGCTGAAGGTCCCGCTCTCCCCTGTGTTGGATCCTCCTTGTTGGTTTTCGGAGGGTCAACCTTGTTTTTCTGCAGTAGATGCCTAATTGCCCCATGCACACTGTTTTGCTTGGCAGTAACTTGGGGCTGGGCAGCTGGTTGGTGGTCCTCTGCTGAGGGTTCCACCCTCCCCTGGGTTTGATCCTCTTTGTTGCTGTTCAGAGGGTCAACCTTCTTGTTTTTCTTCAGTAGATGCCTAATTGCCCCATTCACACCCCTATGTGGGGCAGTAATTTGGGGCTGTGAGGCTGGTTGGTGGTCTCCTGCTGAGGGTTCCACCCTCCCCTGGGTTTGATCCTCTTTGTTGCTGTATAGAGGATCAACCTTCTTGTTTTTCTTTAGTAGGAGCCTAATTGCCCCATTCACACCCCTGTGTGGGGCAGTAATTTGGGGCAGTGAGGCTGGTTGGTGGTCCTCTGCTGAGGCTTCCACCCTCCCCTGGGTTTGATCCTCTTTGTTGCTGTTCAGAGGGTCAACCTTCTTGTTTTTCTTCAGTAGATGCCTAATTGCCCCATTCACACCCCTGTGTGGGGCAGTAATTTGGGGCTGTGAGGCTGGTTGGTGGTCTCCTGCTGAGGGTTCCACCCTCCCCTGGGATTGACCCTCTTTGTTGCTGTTCAGAGGGTCAACCTTCTTGTTTTTCTTCAGTAGATGCCTAATTGCCCCATTCACACCCCTATGTGGGGCAGTAATTTGGGGCTGTGAGGCTGGTTGGTGGTCTCCTGCTGAGGGTTCCACCCTCCCCTGGGTTTGACCCTCTTTGTTGCTGTTCAGAGGGTCAACCTTCTTGTTTTTCTTCAGTAGATGCCTAATTGCCCCATTCACACCCCTATGTGGGGCAGTAATTTGGGGCTGTGCGGCTTTCTCTATGAAGAGTCCTGCCTTCTCCTGTGCTGGTTCCTCCAGAAATCTGTTAATATAATAAGATTTCTCTTTTTTATGGCGCTTCGTCATCAAATGATGACCAGCTCTATAGACAGAGAACGCATACATCCTTCTCTCTCTGAGTAATCTCTCACTCTGAGCTGCCTGGGAGCTTCTTCTATAGGAGGGTCAGGCTCTATGACGTCATCATAGCAGCTGGGTGGGCTGCGTTGCCATGACAATAACGGCCATCACCACATCCTAGTACCGTATATACTCGAGTATAAGCGGGGGTGTGTGCATAAACAATGTGCTGGAAAAACTCGGCTTATACTCGAGTATATACGGTAAACAGCTGTGCGTCCATCCCTACAAGTGTGCATTCCTCGGGGGAGGGGCTTAAAGGAAATCACAGGAGGAAAATCAATACATATCATTACAATCAGATCTGATTCCTCCCAATAACAACTGCATTGGGCCTTCTATGGGAAGGAGTTAGAAATGGGATTTCTTCATGTGTAATGGTGACATCCCATAATAACATCCCGCTATTCCCGTCTGTCACCGGGAGCTGCGACACAATTATAATCCGCTGCCGAAAAATAACTGACTTTTATTTTCAATCACAAACATCAGTTAGTGGGGGGGGGGGGGTCCCCTATATCTGGTATATAGTATCAGTGGCGTAGCTTGGGGGGGTGCCGTGGCCGCGGGAGGGGGGGGCCGCAGCATCCGATGCCAGTGACACTCCGTCCAAATGCTGTGTAGGGACAGCTGTGCTCCGGCCACCAAGTTCCGGTTCCGGCATGGGCAGCGGGTGCCCGGTGATTGGACGAACGGGGGTCACGTGCGGTGGCAGGACTGGATTGCTGTGTGACCCGCCCCCTTCTTCTCTTCCTCCGCTCTGGACGGGACCTCCCCTTCTCCATTGTGGCGCCATCTCTACCCCACATGTAATGACGTCACCGGGGACCCGGATCTACCCGAGCAACTGTGATATGAGAAACGGATTTACACTTCATATACCCAGAGCGTCCCCCCCAATGTCCCCCACTTATCCCCAATGTCCCCCACTTATCCCCAATGTCCCCCACTTATCCCCAATGTCCCCCACTTATCCCCAATGTCCCCCACTTATCCCCAATGTCCCTCCTGTCCCCCACTTATCCCCAATGTCCCTCCTGTCCCCCACTTATCCCCAATGTCCCTCCTGTCCCCCCACTTATCCCCAATGTCCCTCCTGTCCCCCACCTATCCCCAATGTCTCTCCTGTCCCCCACTTATCCCCAATGTCCCTCCTGTCCCCCCACTTATCCCCAATGTCTCTCCTGTCCCCCACTTATCCCCAATGTCCCTCCTGTCCCCCACTTATCCCCAATGTCCCTCCTGTCCCCCACCTATCCCCAATGTCTCTCCTGTCCCCCACTTATCCCCAATGTCCCTCCTGTCCCCCCACTTATCCCCAATGTCCCTCCTGTCCCCCACCTATCCCCAATGTCCCTCCTGTCCCCCACTTATCCCCAATGTCCCTCCTGTCCCCCCACTTATCCCCAATGTCCCTCCTGTCCCCCACCTATCCCCAATGTCTCTCCTGTCCCCCACTTATCCCCAATGTCCCTCCTGTCCCCCCACTTATCCCCAATGTCTCTCCTGTCCCCCACTTATCCCCAATGTCCCTCCTGTCCCCCACTTATCCCCAATGTCCCTCCTGTCCCCCACCTATCCCCAATGTCTCTCCTGTCCCCCACTTATCCCCAATGTCCCTCCTGTCCCCCCACTTATCCCCAATGTCCCTCCTGTCCCCCACCTATCCCCAATGTCTCTCCTGTCCCCCACTTATCCCCAATGTCCCTCCTGTCCCCCCACTTATCCCCAATGTCCCTCCTGTCCCCCCACTTATCCCCAATGTCCCTCCTGTCCCCCACCTATCCCCAATGTCTCTCCTGTCCCCCACTTATCCCCAATGTCCCTCCTGTCCCCCCACTTATCCCCAATGTCTCTCCTGTCCCCCACTTATCCCCAATGTCCCTCCCATCCCCCCATGTTCCTCCTGTCCCCCCACTTATCCCCAATGTCCCTCTTGTCCCCCACTTATCCCCAATGTCCCTCCTGTCCCCCCACTTATCCCCAATGTCCCTCCTGTCCCCCCACTTATCCCCAATGTCCCCCCACTTATCCCCAATGTCCCTCCTGTCCCCCCACTTATCCCCAATGTCCCTCCTGTCCCCCACTTATCCCCAATGTCCCTCCTGTCCCCCCACTTATCCCCAATGTCCCTCCTGTCCCCCACTTATCCCCAATGTCCCTCCTGTCCCCCCACTTATCCCCAATGTCCCTCCTGTCCCCCACTTATCCCCAATGTCCCTCCTGTCCCCCACTTATCCCCAATGTCCCTCCTGTCCCCCACTTATCCCCAATGTCCCTCCTGTCCCCCACTTATCCCCAATGTCCCTCCTGTCCCCCCACTTATCCCCAATGTCCCTCCTGTCCCCCCACTTATCCCCAATGTCTCTCCTGTCCCCCACTTATCCCCAATGTTCCTCCTGTCCCCCCAATGTCCCTCCTGTCCCCCACTTATCCCCAATGTCTCTCCTGTCCCCCACTTATCCCCAATGTCCCTCCTGTCCCCCACCTATCCCCAATGTTCCTCCTGTCCCCCACTTATCCCCAATGTTCCTCCTGTCCCCCACTTATCCCCAATGTTCCTCCTGTCCCCCCAATGTCCCTCCTGTCCCCCACTTATCCCCAATGTCTCTCCTGTCCCCCACTTATCCCCAATGTCCCTCCTGTCCCCCACCTATCCCCAATGTGTCTCCTGTCCCCCCACTTATCCCCAATGTCCCTCCTGTCCCCCCACTTATCCCCAATGTCCCTCCTGTCCCCCCACTTATCCCCAATGTCCCTCCTGTCCCCCACTTATCCCCAATGTCCCTCCTGTCCCCCACTTATCCCCAATGTCCCTCCTGTCCCCCACTTATCCCCAATGTCCCTCCTGTCCCCCCACTTATCCCCAATGTCCCTCCTGTCCCCCACTTATCCCCAATGTCCCTCCTGTCCCCCACTTATCCCCAATGTCCCTCCTGTCCCCCCAATGTCCCTCCTGTCCCCCACTTATCCCCAATGTCCCTCCTGTCCCCCCACTTATCCCCAATGTCCCTCCTGTCTCCCACTTATCCCCAATGTCTCTCCTGTCCCCCCCATGTTCCTCCTGTCCCCCACTTATCCCCAATGTCCCTCCTGTCCCCCACTTATCCCCAATGTCCCTCCTGTCCCCCACTTATCCCCAATGTCCCTCCTGTCCCCCCACTTATCCCCAATGTCCCTCCTGTCCCCCAATGTCCCTCCTGTCCCCCACTTATCCCCAATGTCCCTCCTGTCCCCCACTTATCCCCAATGTCCCTCTGTCCCCCACTTATCCCCAATGTCCCTCCTGTCCCCCCACTTATCCCCAATGTCCCTCCTGTCCCCCCACTTATCCCCAATGTCCCTCCTGTCCCCCACTTATCCCCAATGTCCCTCCTGTCCCCCACTTATCCCCAATGTCCCTCCTGTCCCCCCACTTATCCCCAATGTCCCCCCCCCCAATGTCCCTCCTGTCCCCCACTTATCTCCAATGTCCCTCCTGTCCCCCACTTATCCCCAATGCCCCCCCCCCGATGTCCCTCCCATCCCCCCATGTTCCTCCTGTCCCCCCACTTATCCCCAATGTCCCTCCTGTCCCCCACTTATCCCCAATGTCCCTCCTGTCCCCCACTTATCCCCAATGTCTCTCCTGTCCCCCACTTATCCCCAATGTCCCTCCTGTCCCCCACTTATCCCCAATGTCTCTCCTGTCCCCCACTTATCCCCAATGTCCCTCCCTGTCCCCCCCCCCCAATGTTCCTCCTGTCCCCCACTTATCCCCAATGTCCCTCCTGTCCCCCACTTATCCCCAATGTCTCTCCTGTCCCCCACTTATCCCCAATGTCCCTCCCCCCCCCACTTATCCCCAATGTCCCTCCTGTCCCCCCCCAATGTCCCTCCTGTCCCCCACTTATCACCAATGTCCCTCCTGTCCCCCCACTTATCCCCAATGTCCCTCCTGTCCCCCACTTATCCCCAATGTCTCTACTGTCCCCCCCAATGTTCCTCCTGTCCCCCACTTATCCCCAATGTCCCTCCTGTCCCCCCACTTATCCCCAATGTTCCTCCTGTCCCCCACTTATCCCCAATGTCCCTCCTGTCCCCCCACTTATCCCCAATGTCCCTCCTGTCCCCCCACTTATCCCCAATGTCCCTCCTGTCCCCCACTTATCCCCAATGTCCCTCCTGTCCCCCACTTATCCCCAATGTCCCTCCTGTCCCCCCCACTTATCCCCAATGTCCCCCCCCCAATGTCCCTCCTGTCCCCCACTTATCTCCAATGTCCCTCCTGTCCCCCACTTATCCCCAATGCCCCCCCAATGTCCCTCCCATCCCCATGTTCCTCCTGTCCCCCCACTTATCCCCAATGTCCCTCCTGTCCCCCCACTTATCCCCAATGTCCCTCCTGTCCCCCACTTATCCCCAATGTCCCTCCTGTCCCCCACTTATCCCCAATGTCCCTCCTGTCCCCCCCCAATGTTCCTCCTGTCCCCCACTTATCCCCAATGTCCCTCCTGTCCCCCACTTATCCCCAATGTCTCTCCTGTCCCCCACTTATCCCTAATGTTCCTCCTGTCCCCCACTTATCCTCAATGTCCCTCCCCCCCAATGTCCCTCCTGTCCCCCCACTTATCCCTCAATGTCCCTCCTGTCCCCCACTTATTCCCAATGTCCCCCACTTATCCCCAATGTCCCTCCTGTCCCCCACTTATCCCCAATGTCCCTCCTGTCCCTCCCCAATGTTCCTCCTGTCCCCCACTTATCCCCAATGTCCCTCCTGTCCCCCACTTATCCCCAATGTCCCTCCTGTCCCCCACTTATCCCCAATGTCCCTCCTGTCCCCCACTTATCCCCAATGTCCCTCCTGCCCCCCCCCAATGTTCCTCCTGTCCCCCACTTATCCCCAATGTTCCTCCTGTCCCCCACTTATCCCCAATGTCCCTCCACTTATCCCCAATGTCCCTCCTGTCCCCCCCCATGTTCCTCCTGTCCCCCACTTATCCTCAATGTCTCCCCCCCCCCCATGTCCCTCCTGTCCCCCACTTATCCCCCATGTCCCTCCTGCTCTCCCCATGTCCCTCCTGTCCCCCCCCATGTTCCTCCTGTCCCCCACCTATCCCCCCAATGTCCCCCCCCCCCCCCCCCCCCATGTCCCTCATGTCCCCTCACTTATCCCCAGTGTCCCTCCCGTCCCCGTCCCCCATATTCCTCCTGTCCCCCACTTATCCCCAATGTTCCTCCTGTCCCCCACTTATCCCCAATATCCCTCCTGTCCCCCCCCCAATGTCCCATCCCCCCATGTTCCTCCTGTCCCCCCACTTATCCCCAATGTCCCTCCTGTCCCCCACTTATCCCCAATGTCCCTCCTGTCCCCCACTTATCCCCAATGTCTCTCCTGTCCCCCACTTATCCCCAATGTCTCTCCTGTCCCCCATTTATCCCCAATGTCCCTCCTGTCCCCCACTTATCCCCAATGTTCCTCCTGTCCCCCACTTATCCCCAATGTCCCCCCCATGTCCCTCCCGAATCCCCCATGTTCCTCCTGTCCCCCACATCCCCAATGTCCCTCCTGTCCCCCCCCCATGTTCCTCCTGTCCCCCACTTATCCTCAATGTTCCTCCTGTCCCCCACTTATCCCCAATGTCCCCCCCATGTCCCTCCCGAATCCCCCCATGTTCCTCCTGTCCCCCACATCCCCAATGTCCCTCCTGTCCCCCCCCATGTTCCTCCTGTCCCCCACTTATCCTCAATGTTCCTCCTCTCCCCCCACTTATCCCAATGCCCCTCCTCTCCCCCCACTTATCCCCAATGTCCCTCCTGTCCCCCCAATGTCCCCCCTCCCATGTCCCTCCTGTCCTCCCACTTATCCTCAATGTCCCTCCAATGTTCCTCTGTCCCCCAATATCCCTTCTGTCCCCCACTTATCCCCATTATCCCACTTATCCCCAATGTCCCTCCTGTCCCCCACTTATCCCCAATGTCCCCCCCCCCAATGTCCCTCCCATCCCCCCATGTCCCTCCTGTCCCCCCACTTATCCCCAATGTCCCTCCTGTCCCCCACTTATCCCCAATGCCCCCCCCCAATGTCCCTCCCATCCCCCCATGTCCCTCCTGTCCCCCCACTTATCCCCAATGTCCCTCCTGTCCCCCCACTTATCCCCAATGTCCCTCCTGTCCCCCAATGTCCCTCCTGTCCCCCACTTATCCCCAATGTCTCTCCTGTCCCCCACTTATCCCCAATGTCCCTCCTGTCCCCCACTTATCCCCAATGTCCCTCCTGTCCCCCCCCCCAATGTTCCTCGTGTCCCCCACTTATCCCCAATGTTCCTCCTGTCCCCCACTTATCCTCAATGTCCCTCCCCCCCAATGTCCCTCCCGTCCCCCCATGTCCCTCCCGTCCCCCCATGTTCCTCCTTTCCCCCACTTATCCCCAATGTCCCCCCTTCCCCCCATATCCCTCCTGTCCCCCACTTATCCCCAATGTCCCTCCTGTCCCCCACTTATCCCCAATGTCCCTCCTGTCCCCCCCCCAATGTTCCTCGTGTCCCCCACTAATCCCCAATGTTCCTCCTGTCCCCCACTTATCCTCAATGTCCCTCCCCCCCAATGTCCCCCCCATGTCCCTCCCGTCCCCCCCATGTTCCTCCTTTCCCCCACTTATCCCCAATGTCCCCCCTTCCCCCCCATATCCCTCCTGTCCCCCACTTATCCCCAATGTCCCTCCTGTCCCCCACTTATCCCCAATGTCCCTCCTGCCCCCCACTTATTCCCAATGTCCCTCCTGTCCCCCACTTATCCCCAATGTCCCTCCTGTCCCCCCCATGTCCCCCACTTATCCCCAATGTCCCTCCTGTCCCCCACTTATTCCCAATGTCCCTCCTGTCCCCCCCCAATGTTCCTCCGGTCCCCCACTTATCCCCAATGTTCCTCCTGTCCTCCACTTATCCCCAATGTCCCTCCCGCCCCCCCCCCCATGTTCCTCCTGTCCCCCACTTATCCCCAATGTCCCTCCTGTCCCCCACTTATTCCCAATGTCCCTCCTGTCCCCCACTTATCCCATTGTCCCTCCTGTCCCCCCCCCAATGTTCCTCCTGTCCCCCACTTATCCCCAATGTTCCTCCTGTCCCCCACTTATCCCCAATGTCCCCCCCATGTCCCTCCCGAATCCCCCCATGTTCCTCCTGTCCCCCACATCCCCAATGTCCCTCCTGTCCCCCCCCCATGTTCCTCCTGTCCCCCACTTATCCTCAATGTCCCTCCACCTATCCTCAATGTCCCTCCTGTCCCCCACTTATCCCCCATATCCCTCCTGTTCCCCCCATGTCCCTCCTGTCCCCCCCATATTCCTCCTGTCCCCCACTTATCCCCCCAATGAACCTCCCTCCTCCCCATGTCCCTCCTGTCCCCCACTTATCCCCAATGTCCCTCCTCTCCCCCCACTTATCCCCAATGCCCCTCCTCTCCCCCCACTTATCC
This sequence comes from Lithobates septentrionalis, assembly GCA_037952835.1. Taxonomy (NCBI): domain Eukaryota; kingdom Metazoa; phylum Chordata; class Amphibia; order Anura; family Ranidae; genus Lithobates; species Lithobates septentrionalis. Next base: position 399,090 of record JBBDGP010004018.1, read on the forward strand.
CCAATGTCCCTCCTGTCCCCCACTTATCCCCAATGTCCCTCCTGTCCCCCCAATGTCCCCCCTCCCAATGTTCCTCCTGTCCCCCACTTATCCCCAATGTTCCTCCTGTCCCCCACTTATCCCCAATGTCCCTCCTCTCCCCCCACTTATCCCCAATGCCCCTCCTCTCCCCCCACTTATCCCCAATGTCCCTCCTGTCCCCCACTTATCCCCAATGTCCCTCCTGTCCCCCCAATGTCCCCCCTCCCATGTCCCTCCTGTCCTCCCACTTATCCTCAATGTCCCTCCCATTCCTCCCAATGTCCCTCCTGTCCCTCCAATGTTCCTCCTGTCCCCCACTTATCCCCATTATCCCACTTATCCTCACTTATCCTCAATGTCCCTCCTGTCCCCCACTTATCTCCAATGTCCCTCCTGTCCCCCACTTATCCCCAATGTCCCTCCCATCCCCCCCATGTTCCTCCTGTCCCCCAATATCCCTTCTGTCCCCCACTTATCCCCATTATCCCACTTATCCTCACTTATCCTAACTGTCCCCCCTCCCCTCCCACTTATTTGAAATGCCCCTCCTCTCCCCCCACTTATCCCCAATGCCCCTCCTCTCCCCCCACTTATCCCCAATGTCCCTCCTCTCCCCCCACTTATCCCCAATGCCCCTCCTCTCCCCCGACTTATCCCCAATGTCCCTCCTGTCTTCCCACGTATCCCAAATGTTTCTCCTCTCCTCCCATGTATCCCCAATATCCCCCACTTATCCCAAGTAACCCCTCTCTCCCCACTTATCCCAAACATCCCCCCACTTAGCTCCAATGCCCCCCTCCCCCACTTAGCACCAATGTTCCAACTCTCCCCCAAGTTAGAAATTAGCACATTGCCCCCCCCCCCCCCCCCATCTAGCACCAATGCCCTATTAACTTAGCACCAATATCATTGCCTATACCCCCTCATTGCACTAATGCCCCCTCTCCCCACCTAACAACATTGCACTCCTACTGTAAGCTGTAGCAGTCCCTCTCTCTGATACTTTGTAGGTGGGGAAGAGAGGATTTGGGGGTGGGAGGAGAGCTCTATACTGGAAGGGGGTTATAAACTGTCCTGTGAGACATGCATTCCTGAACCCTGCAATCTGTACGTAGCACACTCATGAACTCTGCAGTGCATTCTCTATGAAGTGCACTTCTTCACTCTGCGTAGCGCACTCCTGAACTCTGCTCACTCTGCGTAGCGCACTCCTGAACTCTGCTCACTCTGCGTATCGCACTCATGAACTCTGCTTACTCTGCGTAGCGCACTCCTGAACTCTGCGCACTCCTGAACTCTGCTCACTCTGCGTAGCGCACTTCTGAACTCTGCTCACTCTGCGTAGCGCACTCCTGAACTCTGCTCACTCTGCGTAGCGCACTTCTGAATTCTGCTCACTCTGCGCAGCGCACTTCTGAATTCTGCTCACTCTGCGTAGCGCACTCCTGAACTCTGCTCACTCTGCGTAGCGCACTCTGCTCACTCTGCGTAGCGCACTCCTGAACTCTGCTCACTCTGCGTAGCGCACTCTGCTCACTCTGCGTAGCGCACTCCTGAACTCTGCTCACTCTGCGTAGTGCACTCCTGAACTCTGCTCTCTCTGCGTAGCGCACCCCTGAACTCTGCTCACTCTGCGTAGCGCACTCCTGAACTTTGCTCACTCTGCGTAGCGCACTCCTGAACTCTGCTCACTCTGCGTAGCGCACTCCTGAACTCTGCGTAGCGCACTCCTGAACTCTGCTCACTCTGCGTAGCGCACTCCTGAACTCTGCTCACTCTGCGTAGCGCACTCCTGAACTCTGCTCACTCTGCGTAGCCCCTTCCTGAACTCTGCTCACTCTGCGTAGCGCACTTCTGAACTCTGCGTAGCGCACTCCTGAACTCTGCTCACTCTGTGTAGCACACTCCTGAGCTCTGCTCACTCTGCGTAGCGCACTCCTGAACTCTGCTTACTCTGCGTAGCACACTCCTGAACTCTGCTCACTCTGCGTAGCGCACTCCTAAACTCTGCTCACTCTGCGTAGCGCACTCCTGAACTCTGCTCACTCTGCGTAGCGCACTCCTGAACTCTGCTCTCTCTGTGTAGCGCACTCCTAAACTCTGCTCACTCTGCGTAGTGCACTTCTGAACTCTGCTCACTCTGCGTAGCCCCTTCCTGAACTCTGCTCACTCTGCGTAGCGCACTTCTGAACTCTGCTCACTCTGCGTAGCGCACTCCTGAACTCTGCTCACTCTGCGTAGCGCACTCCTGAACTCTGCTCACTCTGCGTAGCGCACTCCTGAACTCTGCTCACTCTGCGTAGCGCACTCCTGAACTCTGCTCACTCTGCGTAGCGCACTCCTGAACTCTGCTCACTCTGCGTAGCGCACTCCTGAGCTCTGCTCACTCTGCGTAGCGCACTCCTGAACTCTGCTCACTCTGCGTAGCCCTTCCTGAACTCTGCTCACTCTGCGTAGCGCACTCCTGAACTCTGCTCACTCTGCGTAGCGCACTCCTGAACTCTGCTCACTCTGCGTAGCGCACTCCTGAACTCTGCTCACTCTGCGTAGCGCACTCCTGAACTCTGCTCACTCTGCATAGCGACCTCCTGAACTCTGCTCACTCTGCGTAGCGCACTCCTGAACTCTGCTCACTCTGCGTAGCCCCTTCCTGAACTCTGCTCACTCTGCGTAGCGCACTCCTGAACTCTGCCTCGTAGCGCACTCCTGAACTCTGCTCACTCTGCGTAGCGCACTCCTGAGCTCTGCTTACTCTGCGTAGCGCACTCCTGAACTCTGCTTACTCTGCGTAGCACACTCCTGAACTCTGCTCACTCTGCGTAGCGCACTCCTGAACTCTGCTCACTCTGCGTAGCGCACTCCTGAACTCTGCTCACTCTGCGTAGCGCACTCCTGAACTCTGCTCACTCTGCGTAGCGCACTTCCTGAACTCTGCTCACTCTGCGTAGCGCACTCCTGAACTCTGCTCACTCTGCGTAGCCCCTCCTGAACTCTGCTCACTCTGCGTAGCGCCCTTCCTGAACTCTGCTCACTCTGCGTAGCCCCTTCCTGAACTCTGCTCACTCTGCGTAGCGCACTCCTGAACTCTGCTCACTCTGCGTAGCGCACTCCTGAACTCTGCTCACTCTGCGTAGCGCACTCCTGAACTCTGCTCACTCTGCGTAGCGCACTCCTGAACTCTGCTCACTCTGCGTAGCGCACCTTCCTGAACTCTGCTCACTCTGCGTAGCGCACTTCCTGAACTCTGCTCACTCTGCGTAGCGCACTCCTGAACTCTGCTCACTCTGCGTAGCGCACTCCTGAACTCTGCTCACTCTGCGTAGGCACCTTCCTGAACTCTGCTCACTCTGCGTAGCGCACTTCTGAACTCTGCTCACTCTGCGTAGCGCACTTCTGAACTCTGCTCACTCTGTGTAGCGCACTCCTGAACTCTGCTCACTCTGCGTAGCGCACTTCTGAACTCTGCTCACCTCTGCGTAGCGCACTCCTGAACTCTGCTTACTCTGCGTAGCGCACTCCTGAACTCTGCTCACTCTGCGTAG